>CM052812.1:13707867-13724372 GCA_028533885.1 Nasua narica
AACCAGGAGAGACTGTGGACTCTGAGCAACAAACTGAGGGTTTTGCAGGGGAGGGGGTGAGGGGTTGGGCGAGCCTGGTGGTGGGTATTGAGGAGGGCACGTATTGCATGGAGCACTGGGTGTGGTGCATGAACAATCAATCTTGTAACACTGAAAAATAAAATAAACATATTTGGGGAGAAAAAAAAAGAGTGAGGGAGTGTCCAGGGACTCCGGCTCCAGCAGATGCAGACATCTTTTTATTGCCTCGCATGCACTGGGCCAGGCTCACATTAAGGTTATTTTTAGACTTTCGGCTTGACTTGGTGAATCTGGCCTCCTTTTCAACAGATCATATTAATGAACTGCAGATGGGTCCGTAATTGATTCCTCTCGATGATGATTTATTTTACATGCAGGCAAATGTCCTCTATGTCTCCTTGGGAATAGTCACCTAGTTTCTAAAACCCCCACTTTGTCTGGGAACAGGTTTTCTCTTTGGCTTGGACATCAGAGGAGACTATTCTAGACGGAATTCAGTGACGCGCTTGGATGCACGCTCGGCATCCCTGGAGGTTGTGTTGGCAGTTTGGAATCCGGGTGGTTCTGCCTTCAGTTAACACCGAGATGCTGATACCTATCAGCCTGGTGGATGAGGCCAGGGCTGCATTGCTGGATGACTTTAGGAACATTTCTCCCACCTATTAACACACTCACAAGCTCCATTATGCCAGGAGTCGGCTCAAATGATTCCCCTCCTCCCCTGGCCACACCTTCAAGTATCTCAGTACGTCTGGGTCTCCGAAGGCATTTTTATTTTGTGTTCAACAGACTTTTCCTTAAGAGGCTCTCATTTTCCCCTTTGGCTCTGTGGGAGATCTGGGACCAGTTCACTCAGGATGACCCAGTGTTGGCAAGGGGCCGGGGGGTTAGCGTCATGTTCTCTTATAAAATAATAGGAGCAAGAGTTTGCACACACAACAGTGCAAGTCCGTCCACGCCGAGGGGAGCTACAGACGGTGCTGACAAAGAATTCCCGCTGGGTCTGGCTGGGCATCGACTCACTTGACTGATACAGAGAACCAAAGGGAGTGATGGAAAGAGAAGACAAGACTTCACCCATGTTCATGCTCCAAACAAACATCGGTCTGTTTTCCGGTGGGTCACTCACTCAAGTTGGGTGGATCTCTATCTCGCCAATCAGACAGCTGGGATTATCGCGCAATATCCAGCTTGGTGCTTTTCAATATCCAGGATGCCCACTTTTCATGTGGAGTAAAGGTCTCACTGTCACCCAGGAGGCACATGGTCACATCCATTCCCCATTGGATGCTCGGTACCAGGAGACAATTTATGTGTTTGTCTGGATAAACATGTTATTTGAAAGCTGACGCTTCTGTACAAAATATTATAACTTCATTTTTAGGTCTGACAACTTTTCCTATATTATTATCTGCCCTTTGGGTTATTTGAGCTCCTATTCACCATGGAACTCATGGAGAGTCACCTTTTTTATATCAAGGTATAACTGACATACGACATCATTTTAGTTTCAGGTGTAGAGCAGAAGGATTCGATGTTCGTGCGTGTTGTGAAATGATCGCCACAGTAAGGCTAATGAACATCTGTTGCCACACATAATTACAGATTTTTTGTTTCTTGTGATGAGAACTTTTAAGATTTACTTTCTTAACAACTTCCAAATATGCAACACAGTGATGTTAACTGGAGTCACCATGCTGTATGTACATGAGATCCCCAGGACTTACAATAATTTTAACTTTTGAAATGGAAAACTCATGTTATCCAAATACTTTCTGGGAGTTTACTATTTTTCTCGCAGATAATTCTGAAGGTTTACTGGCTTGAGAATTAGAGTTGACTTCGGTAGATCCCAATTAGGAGGAAGAGGGGCTCATAGTGGATTGGAGTTTAATTACAGATTTATAGATACTGAATGATAGGCTCCATGCCTATCATTTATCCTCCAAAGATTTTCTTAAAGATTTTATTTATTTACTTGAGAGAGAAAGAGAGTATGAGCAGGGAGAGGGGCAGAGGGCGAGGGAGAAGCAGACTCCCCACTGAGTAGGGAGCCTGACATGGGGCTTGATCCCAGGACCCTGGGATCATGATCGTGATGGTAGATGCTTAACCGACTGAGCCACCCAGGCACCCCTGTCCTTCAAAGATTTTTTAAAACCTGTAATTGGCTATCATTTATTTTAAACAAATCACACATCTCTCTTTCCGAAAAGGCCTGTCTTCAGGATCTATGCATGCTTCCTTCAATTTGCTGTTGGAATTAAGTCCCTTAACCAAGAAGAGAACTCAGTGGGGATTCTCATGCACATTACTTTTCGATTGAAGAATGTCATACTGACTCAAGTCTCCCCACCCTCCAAGGAAACTTGCTGTTCGGCAGGTCATTCATCCCGGCCATTTGGGGGGATAAAGATGTTGAAGGAAAAAGGAGCCAAGTGTCCAATGCCTCAAGGTTTGTGGCTTCTTCCCTTTGAAGACTGGAAGGGGCTTTGGAGATTATGGTCAGCGTTCAGAGTGACCCCGCCAAGTCTGTGGAATTAGGACAAAGGAGTACAGGATTCTGAATTAATTGGATCAAGGTTAAAAATCCCAGCTTGGCGTCTTACAAGCAGCTTGACTCTTGGCAAATTCCTCATATTTGCTGACCCTCGGGTTCTTCGTCTGAAAAGTGGAAGGTAACCATGCCAGTCTCACAGAGTTGCAGTTAGCTAAAATGAGCTAGAGAAGGAAAAGGCACTTTGCGCAGTCTGGAGTGTTACCAGAGTCCTGGAATATTCCCAGCCAATGTTGGTTCATTTCCCCTTCGTGTGCAAAGGGAAAGCGACTTGCCACAAAAGACAGGTCCCCCTGAGCAGGCCTGCAGGGCGAGCTTTGTTTGGGTTGGGGCTCTTAGTACTGAAATAGCATCCTGCCTCTGAAAATGATTATTCCAACCTCAGGCTGCCGCTGCAGATATGGCTGCTTTTTAGCTGCTGATTATGTTGGTGTTAGGAGCCTGATCTGCATGCGGTTTGGCTTTCCTGTCATTGGGAGAAGGACCGGACCGTCCCCAACATGCCCTGGGGAGCTG
Organism: Nasua narica; assembly: GCA_028533885.1. Lineage (NCBI taxonomy): Eukaryota > Metazoa > Chordata > Mammalia > Carnivora > Procyonidae > Nasua > Nasua narica. Next base: position 13,710,962 of record CM052812.1, read on the forward strand.
TCCAGACGAAGTTGACATGAGAGTGGGCTGTGATCCCTGGGCGGCCTCTCTGGCTTCTCTTGTGCCAACAGCAGTAACAATCGATCAGTCAATCAACAAACTGATCAGTAAGATCATGGATGCTTTCTCCGTGCCGGATACTGTGGTTCATGCTTTCTGTCCTGAGCCCGCAGCCGGACCTCTGCAGGAATATGATGACTCACACATTCTTAGGGTGGCCCTAGGAGTTCTGGGTTGTTTTCCTCCTTGCCTCCCAAGTGAGGAAATAGTCCTAGAGAGAGGACTTAACGGTTTAGAAAGTATTTTGATGAAGCATATATTTTTTGAGTCTGAAAGCCGTATATAATAGTAGTCGGAAATATGGACAGCAATAGACTTAAAGAAGGCATCCCAGTGGCTCTTCATCCTGGTCCTTGGTGAAGCTGCTACACTCATGCCCTTTGCATGGGCTACAAGGATGGAGGTCAGGGTGGAGGATACATTTTTGTGACGTAGAAACGAGGGCTGCAAGAGGCTGGTCCATACCCGTAAGCAGAGCCAGGGCTCACTCCCATTTTCGTACATTGCTCTGTCTCTAATTAGCCAGAGAGTTTCTGGAAATCTAAACCTTTGTTGGATTTGCCAGTTCCCCTTCTGCCTGGAGGAGGCGTTTGTCCTAAGTGACTGAAGCCGAGGCGGGATGATCCTATGAGGGTCCTTCCGTCCCTCTGAGGCTTCTAACCTGTGAGCCTCAGGTCCCAGGGGGAGGGGGACTGCCAGGGTCATTGCAGGGCACCTGAGAAAACCTGTGCTGGCCAAGCGTTGCCTGCGGAGTCCGAATGACAGCGCCTCCCACCTGGGTGAGCTATTATGTGTCAAATTCTATGTAGATAGTGGGGTGCCTGGGTGGCTCAGTCCTTAAGCATCTGCCTTTGGCTCAGGTCATGATCCCGGGGTGCTGGGATCGAGCCCCACATCGGGATCGAGGCCCACATCAGGCTCCCTACTAGGCAAGAAGCCTGCTTCTCCATCTTCCACTCCCCCCACTTGTATTCCCTCTCTCTCTGCCTCTCTCTCTGTCAAAGAAATAAATAAAATATTAAAAAAAATTATATGTAGATGGTTATGGTGAGTAAAATGTATATTTGCTTGTAAGTATACCTAAATTCTTTTTTTAAAAATATTTTATTTTTTTATTTGACAGAGAGAGAGAGATCACAAGCAGGCAGAGAGGCAGGCAGAGAGAGAGGGGGAAGCAGGCTCCCCGCTGAGCAGAGAGCCCGATGCGGGGCTCAGTCCCAGGACCCCAAGATTATGATCTGAGCCGAAGGCAGATGCTTAACCCACGGAGCCACCCAGGGCCCCAGCGTACCAGAATTCTACATGGGTTTTGTCAGCATGTATTTTCTTAATCAATAAATATTAAACATTGCAACCGTTATTACATTTGGGGGTTTACAAAGGCATGTACAAAGGGATCCCCATTTTGAGGGCATGGGAACTGCTAATATAGAGCAGATCCAAGGCCAGTATGGTGACAGACCTTGGCAATCCCAGGCCCAGCAGGGCAGACGCCGGCATCCCGCATGGGGGGCACAGCAAGACGACATTAGGAATAAGGAAGGGCTTCTGTGTAATGAGGCCTGGGAACAGCCCACTTATTTATGGGCTCTGTGGCTTGGCATCATGTTTATGAAACACCCACTTAATTTGTTGATTTTTAAAATGCGCTTTAATCTAAACTCACTTTCATGCCGCGTAGATCTAGTCTGTTTGGACAGCTAGCCTGGTAGAAGTGGAGGCGCTGGCTTATTTCATGCCTCTGACCTTTCGGAGGGAAAAAAATATTATCGAATGGGATGGCGGGAAACAGCCCCCCATGTCCTTTCTCATGGCGAGGAGAGAGGCCACCATGTTGAGTACCCGGGCACCATTGTGTGTCTCCCGGTGGGGTTGGGTCCCCATGGCACACCCTCGCCTGTTGCCTGGGACCATTCCCTTCTGTCATATAGTTCCAGGTTCTAGGCCTAGATTTTAGGCTTTGTACATGCAGGCTGTGACTGCCTCGCCTTCTTTTCCTGGGTCCAGCCCAGGACATGTTCAAAAATATTTGTTGAATGAATAAATCAGTGAGTGGATGAATATATGAATGTTAAGTATAACTGTGACTTTATAACTTAGAGATTGAAAAAGTTTTAAAGAGATTTTAAAGTTCAAATCATTATTTATTAAATATGACTGGTCAGGGGCGCCTGGGTGGCTCAGTCGGTTGAGCATCTGCCTTTCGCTCAGGTCATGATCCCAGGGTCCTGGGATCGAGTGCCGCATCGGTTTCCTTGCTCATCAGGGAACCTGTTTCTCCCTCTGCCTGCTGTTCCCCCTGCTTGTGTGCACTCTCTCCAAAAAATAAATAAATAAAAATTTAAAAATATGCCTATGCAGTTTTTTGTATTCCCTTTGTATCACCTGCATGGATTTATAGACAGTCAGAGTGTTAAATGAAAAATCTTATCCAACCCCCTTGATTATAGAAACAACATATGCTCATTGTAAAAAAATAAAGGAGGTGAGGAAAAGGCTGACTGTTCCTCATAACCACACCTCCGTGTGTCTCCAAGAGCACATCTTTCCAGACTGCCCTGAGCGTGCTCTGCATGGTTTCCGCTGAGCCCCCAGACCCTCTCACTGCCCGGCTCTGCACCCAGGAGGCTGACCCATCGTCGCAGACAGCAGGCTCCTTTGCACACCCTATCCTAGGTTCCAGTTATGCTCAGCTGATGGGTGGCACTGGCCAGAAAGAAGCCTGTGGAAGGAAGAGAAGTAAGTACACTGCTTCCTCCCTACAGCCTCCCCAGGGTCAACTGTCCTTCCTGACTTCAGTGTTTACCTCTGGCCGCTCCTGGATGGCTCCAGTCCTAACCAGGACCGGGACACGTGATCGCCTCCTTGTTCTTCCGGCTCATGGGGTCATGATGACTTTTCACCATTGCTGTTCTCCGTGTCACCATCCTGCTTGTTCCCTCAGCTGTCCACAGCTCTTGAATTGGTCCCTTCGCTCCTATAAAGGAGGCTTTATAGGAACCACACAGGATGGAGTCGGCTTCTGGCCTGATTAAAACAATACCCCCCTGTATTTACGCATGTGGCGCTGTACTATCCATTCTATCTGGGTCCCTGCTTTTCAAGTTAACAATACTCTGTGATAGGAATCTTTTAATGCCAGTAAATACAAGTATGTCTCCTCATTATCCTATTTGTTAGGATTTTCAATAGGATCTAATTAAATCCCACAAATATTTATTGAGTTTCTACCCTGTGTAATAGTCCCCACCCTTCACGGGGGTTACAGTGCTCTGTGGGCCTTAAGACAAGATAACTGGGTGGAAAATAAGAGGTGTATACAGGATATACTAGCTAAGAGTCATAAGAGTTCAAAGGAGAGAGTGTGGGTCGTGGAAAGGGTGTGTGTGTGTGTGTGTTCGTGAAGACTGAAACCAAAGGGAGCAGGAGCCTAGAAGACACCCCAGGCAGAGAGGGTGGCACAACTCAAGGCCCGGAGCTGAGGTCCTTGAGGTTTTCCGAGCTGTGAAGAGTTTGGTTCAATTGAGCAGAATGGAATGTTCTTCCAAGGTACTTTATTCATCTTACCTCTTTTTCTTTCCTTTTTTTTTTTTTTTAAGATTTAGTTATTTATTTTAGAGAGTGCGTGTATGGAAGGCAGAGGGAGAGAGAAACGTAAGCTCACTCGGCATGGGACCCAACACGGGGCTTGATCTCATGACCCTAAGATCATGACCTGAGCCGAAATCAAGAGTCGGACGCTTAACTGACTGTGCCACTTTTAAAGCAAATCATCTCACCTTTAAAGCCATTTGCTGGAATGGATATAATTTTTTTTGTCTCCCTTCTAGATTATCATCTCCTGGAGGCCAGCGACCATCCTTCACATCCTTTTATAGACCGTATACTTGGAATAGGGTAAGGATTCCCAGTAAAGGCTTGTTGAGTGAATCCAAACAGATAACCCTCTGATGGGAATGGAAATTCGTTGTCAGATTGCGGTGGGTCTCGAGGGCCAGGCTGAGTGGTTTGTGGGAAATGCTCTGGACTTGCCTCCTTCTGGGCAATGTCTCCTCTCTCTTTTCGGAGACTTCTTGTTCTTTCAGGCTTAACTGGAATCACAGATATAAAAATGTTTCTGGACAGGGACATATCTCCTGAGAAGAGAGGTCCCATTTCCCATATATTCGTGCTCCTCCATTTGGGCGAGGAGTAGGAAGCCCTGACTCATGTTTTGTTTTGTTTTGTTTTTAAGATTTTATTTATTTATTTGACAGAGAGAGAGAGAGAGAGATCACAAGTAGGCAGAGAGGCAGGCAGAGAGAGAGGGGGAAGCAGGCTCCCGGCTGAGCAGAGAGCCCGATGCGGGGCTCGATCCCAGGACTTGAGCTGAAGGCAGAGGCTTTAACCCACTGAGCCACCCAGGCGCCCCAGCCCTGACTCATGTTGACCAGAGAAACAGTTGCACGCGGTTCCACTGAATCTGGCTGATCTTTGAAACAGAGGGCAAAACAAGAACTGAGTTTGGCTTTTCTCCCAATATGAAAAGTCCCGAGGATCTCTCTTTTCCCTTCTGCTCGGGCCAACCCAAGAAAAGCCAGAGAGCACCAACTTTTACCCAAGGGCTTGGTTTCTCCCCTCTTCTCCACATCCTGCCTCTGGCACTTGGTCAAGGTTGAAGGCATTGATTGTCAGATAAGGGAACCCCAAAAAGGCTGGGAGATTTGTACAGCACTTGGGAATGCCGTGATGGGATGTAGGTGACGGTGGTGGGCAGCAACCACAGTTATGGAACAGAGGAAGAGACGATGAGCGTGGGCATGAACATGAACTCCGCCAGGCGCTGGCTGTGTGTGAGCCTTCACTCTGAGGCCGCTCACCTCTCAGCTTTCATTTCCATCAGGAGAATGGAGACGGTGATATCTACCCTCACAGAGCTGTGCCAACAAGGGAGACGAAGGGCAGACAGAAGCACATAGCTTGGCTCAGGGACTCACTGAAATTTCTTTTTTCTCCCTATACACGAGTACTCTACCTTTTCTGTTCCAAACTCTGTTGGGACAGAAATTTACATTTCTTTGTGAACGAAGTATGTAGCACTTTGGACGTAGCTGGGGAGAATTATCCATTACCTCTTGTCTCCAATCCCTAAAACAAAACAATACGAAACAAATAAACCAAAACTTGAGCGTCTGGTTTCCATTCCAAAACCAGTTGTTCAGTTAGGTCGTCTGTCCAGAGATGCACACTGTGTGGGCGAATGGTCCTCCCGAAGCCCGTAACGTGCTCCTCAGGGAGGAGAGGGCTTGGAACCAAACCAGTTTGCCCCGATGGACCCTCGGGCTGTCCTGTGACGATGATCTTGTAAACATCCAGGAAAACCTGTTGGCTGTTGAAAATCCAGATTCTAAATACTGTTTACTCCTGAATAATTTGTAATTCCTTTCCCAGCTCAAATAACTATAAACTCCTACAAAGCGCTTTATAAACACTCATTAGAGCATTACAAAAGTCCTTTGAGCTCCGTGCGATTATCTCCATTTGGCAGTCGAGTAAACTGAGTCACAAAAGTTGAAAGATCTGCTCAAAGCTTTGCCAGGAGCGAAGACAGGGCAGGGCCAGTGCTCAGACATCCTGGCTCCTGGTCTGGCGAGCGGTTCCACAGAACGTGCTGAGATCGGCCGCGTCCAGGCTCCTGACCTCTCAGGCTCCCGCCGTGGCATGGCCTTCTGGTAACCCATCATCTAGGACTGGCCAAGGTCCCCTGGCCCCTGAGATACCACTGTCCAGGGGCAAAGGCTCTGCTTTGAAAAGACCATCAAGATATGTGTCCAATAGCCACCTGTGTCCTTTTGTCCCCAGCGGCCTGTCTCAGTGATTCTCAATGCCTGCTTATATGGGCCCACAGAGGGATCGGCAGAGAGCAGCACAACATTGGTTTCCTGCTCTTCCTGAAAAGCTGAAAGCAGCCAGGATTCATGGGGTCTAGTATACATTTCCCGGTTTTTGGCTGCCCCACATTTAAACCCACTTACAGTTAAGCTCCACCATCTACCAGGGTTAACGGAAAAGGCTGGCGACTTGCTCTCCTAGATCGCTGGCACTGGGCTGCGGGCACGGGACCCGAACTCGGCCAGCTGACAGCACTCCTGGGGACGCAGGGGAGTGACACGAAGAGTGGGCTTTGCAGGGGGCGGGTGGAGATCCCTGCATCCCAGGCCTGTCAGTAGTGGTGCCGTGGGCCCAGCCAGTGGAGGGGGTGGCTTTACCTTCAGACTGCTGCTGTCTGTGACCTTGGCTGTGGTTAAAACTGTTGTCCCGGGTGCTCTTGGCTTCCCGCTCATTTCTGGAAACCTCGGGGTTGTTTGTGAGTTAGCAGTTTTCCTTCCAGCAAATTCCTTCCTGAAGTACACCAGAGTCAAGAGTTTTGTTTGTATCTGGCTGGGACCAAGTTGCAGAATGAGAGCAGTTTCTCTTTTCTTTCCTCCCACTACTGAAAGACGGGTTCTAAGACTCCGGTTGAGGAGACTCCGGGTACAGCGGACACAGGAAACATGGCGTGATACGGGACGTCTTAAAGGTGAGAAGTTGATGTTTGAGGAAGATCGAGCTCATCCTTCTCCAGCAGGGCTGAACCCACATCAGCAATGTTGTTGGTTGACTCACTGTGACCCCTCTCCCTGCCATCAGTGTGACCAGTGTCATCACCAGCACTATAGCCCCTGGCACTCTAACCGTAGTGGCTGTGACTTAGACCAGCACCGACGTGTGCCCATCTCCTGTCTCCCCCATGCTCCTCTCAGCGAGTCCTGATGAGGCTTGGGCGTGTCGTTGAGGGAAGGCTGCTGGCAGCGGTGTGTGGGGAGGGCAGAACACGTCTGCCCCGCAGCTCTGTGAGCTTTCGCCTTTCCCGCTACTTGGGGATGTGAGGAAGCTGTCTGGGGCATCTGGAAATCTTAAGAAATAGTGTTTTCACCTCTGCCAGTGGCAGTGAGCAGAATGCCTTTTAGACTTATAGATAAGAAGATAAGATAATAAAATTAATATTTGTAAGTGCTTTTTATGGAGAATCTCATTTGGTCTTCCTACTCCCCTTATGAAGAAGGTGCTATTGTTACCCCTAATTTGCAGGTAGGACAACTGAGGCACGGAGGTGAGGTGACTCCCCAGCACTCATTACTACTGTGTTACTGCGCATGGGGAGGCGCCTGCCTGGGGCGAGGTGGCTTCCAAAGCTAACTCTTTCTCACACTTCCATGGAAAGATTATAAAAATACAGATTTCTAGAGTCCGCACCCAGAGATTTTAATTCAGCAGATCTTGGGAGGGTGGGGGATGGGGCTTGGAGATTGAGCTGCCACCAGGCACGGATCCCAAGTGATTCTGAAGGAATCTGTCTGTGGGCAGGTATGGGGCAGCCATTGGCTGACACGAGAGCGGATGTGGCCACTCCCCTTTCCACGTGGTCGGCAGAGAATGCTTTTTGGTCCCCTTTCTTGACGTGGCCTCAGAGTCCTTCTCAGTGCAGGTAGTAACTAGCGATCACGAGAAGGTGGCTTCAAAACAAAATCAATTTGTCATCTTCAGCCTACAGTATGCGGGGGGGGGGGGGCGCTGAGGAAGCTGGGTTTGGTCACAGATTACTAACAACAAAGAAGGAAAATAATGGGCTATTTCTGTGCCTCAGGTTCCTTTCTGCTCTGTCGCGGGGAGATGTTATAGAACCTTTTATTTTTAGCCTGGAGAGGGTGGATTCTTATCTCTAAATTGCTCTATTAGTTTAAGGTTATGCTAGCTACTTTAACATTTTATGACATTTTATAACATATTATAATCGCCGTCAAAACTGTTCCCTGTTTGATTTTTTTTAAGTCATCCAGATGACCAGCTTCCATCCCATGGATTGGATTAGTCTGCATATGTTGGATCTATTCGTTAGGACGTCTCTAAACACCACATCAACTGTTTGATCAGTAGCAGGACTCGGGGAAGGGGTTCTGCTCCACCCATTCCTTAAGGTTCCAGGCTGATGGAGGCTCTGCCATCCTCGATACGTGGCTTCCAAGATCAGTCCCCCCACAAGTTCACATCTAGGAGATTGACTGTAGTGAAACACAGTGGAGAATTGCCCAGGAATGCTTGAAGAGCATTGATTGGAAGTCGCAATCCATTGGCCAGAATCGGTCACATGGCTTTACTCCACCACAAGGGAGGCTGAGAAATGGAGGCTAGCGTGCCCACGAGGAGGTGGGAAATGGGTCTGGTGAACAGTTAGCTAGAGTCCCCTTGGGACGCAGGAGGAGCTGTAGATGTGCCCAAAAGGAGCAACCGAGTACCGCACAACCCAGAGTGGGTGGTGCTTGGGCCAGTGGTATCCAATTTTGTTGCTGCTGAGTTGTCCCCTGTTGGACAATGAAAATACATTCAGTGGGGCAATTTTCAAATTTTAAATAGTAAAAAAGCCCCAAACCAAAGAAAAAAACAAGAACAACGAATACTTTAGAATTTTTCCCATCATTTTAACAGTCTTTTGTGGCTTTTTTGGAGTTCTTTGTATATGTATAATTTTAGAAACACTTGTCTGGCTCACCTTGTGCTTTTGCTCATAGGCTATTTGTCTCTCAAAATGTTTCCTTGGACTGTAAGGGAAACCTATCCAAATCCGTCCTGGCCTTCTCCATATTCTAAAGTATTCCTCCAAGAGTGGAGGAATGCATTAATGTTTCTGGCTCTGAACAAAAATGTTGGCCTGGGTCCTCTTTCTTGAAAGTCCCTGTCCCTGGGCCGAAAGTGGCAGGCTCCTGGTCCTTTGCAAGTGTATTAACATCCTCAAACCTCATCATTCCATTCACCCACAGGGATAGGGATACCCACGTCATGGGATGGTGGGCAGCTGTAGGGGATCTGGTGTCTGACATACAGTAAGCATGAAAACTGCTACTGTTAACTCCAGAGTCAATGAGCCACCCATTGGCGTTCAGCTATGTTGGGCTGTGTGGGTGAAACTTACACCTATGGAGCAGCATCTAAACATTTAAGCTCAGAACAAAGATGTGGTCAGGGGGTGTCCTTCCATGGGCTCAGCTCAGAGTTGTCTCCCAGAGTTCTCCCTTGAAACAAAACCTGCGTGGTCTCTCCAACCAACCCTCCATGCGCAGTGACTCAGTTTCCCCGATAAAAGAGGGGATAGATACAATGACTGCTCTAAACTTGTTTGCAAAACACGTCGACAGCCTTGAAATAAAGGTGCTATTTAGTGTGAGTTCAAAGAGTTATGTGATTATTTTATTGCCCCTTTTATTCCTGAGATTTTTCTGTTTGCTTGGCTTACAAACCCAAGCCAGAGCCATAAAATCACTTTTATGCAAGCGCCTTTCACACACATCATGTACCAACTGCACATTTCAATCCATGCATAAAGCACTCAGGAGGGTGAGGGCGGAGACCAGCAGAACAAGAACACCAGCAGTTTCTGCATAATTGAGGCCATTACTATAGACTGTCACCGAAACTGTTCCATGCTGGACCACACGACCCATGAATTGGAATAGCTTGCGCATGTTGGATCTGTTAGTGAGGATGGCCCCATCCTCACTAAACCCATTGTATTTCTCAACCCATTGTTCTTTCTTGTGGGGTCAGTCTGTGACTCACCACATTCTTTCCGCAGTCCCAGGACCCCAAAGCAGAGGATGAAAGAAGCTTCGGGCTGGTGTGTGTGACCCAGGGTGGGAACCCCTTCTACAAGGCCCCAGATGTGTGGCGGCACAGCCATTGCTGGCCAACATGGAGCCCACCCTCCCTGTTTAGGGAGGCATCCCATTCTATCATTGGGTGGATCTGGTCACAAAATGCTCTTCCTAAAGGCGAGCCGCCATGTTGGCTACAGTCAGGTGAGTTCCAGGGAGCACTGGGTTCCCACGCTGGCCATGGAAGCTGGCAGCAGGAAAGGCTTGGAAAGCTCCAGTGGTCCCGCACCTCTTTAGGCCACTGAGCAGGAAGAGAAGATGCACCAGACCCAAGGGTTATTTCTGTTTATGTTCTTCCTCTGCTTGGTTTTACAGACCATGGCAAATGGTGGCCCATTTAGATGAGTTAAAGCTTAGGATTAATTTATAGGGATTGACTCTTCAGGGATAACATTTTTGCTGCTGTTCTCCTTCTGCGCCTTCCACTTTTGGTCCTGCAGGTCAGGGATGACAGGTCACCATATTATGCAAGAACAGGGAAGCCTCTTTGGCCTCTGGCTCCTTTGGCAGGAGCTTACAATGAATGATCTAGTCTTTGAATTCACTGAGTAAATCATTTATTCAATTGCCATTCAATAAACCCCTACTGTGTAGACAGCATTCCCCAAGATAAGGAGTTCAGATCCTTATGCTTGAGAAACTTACATATTCCTTAGGGAGACAGGAAATTTTACCTAGACAGGCCCTCTGTATACTTCACCCCAGGAAATCCCATCCAAGGATGCTGGAGCAGTGGTCTTTGGGGTCTCTATTCTATTTCCCTCCATTGGTCTCTCTGCCTCTGTCTCTCTGTCTGTCTCTCTCTCTCTCTCTCACACACATACACACTCACACATACACACCCACACCGGAAGAGAACTTTCTTTTACCTGGCAGCCACTTTACCCCGTGGACCATGGAGAATGAGAGCAAAATGCAAGCAGGTGTGAGGGTGCCAGCCAAATAACCTAATTCTGAGTGAGATCCAAGGCAGGGACAACTGTCCCAGGGACAGGAGTCAAACAGGGATGACCCAAAACCCAGCCTTGGTGGTTGGAAGCTTTGTAAGGAGCCCCTGAGAAATGCTCTGTAAATCTTTATGGAATAAATGAGTAAGTGAATGAGGGCCTGAATGTAGAATCCGCCCCTGTCTCTACATGGTCCCAAGTATTACTCATCTTCATTTTCATTCTTCTGTGCTGAACGCTCTAGTCTAGATGGTTCGGGGAAAGGGATTTTTAAAGCCAGACAATTCCAGAGACAGCTCTTGACATCTATTGGCCCTGGGTACACCCTTAGACCTTGTCTTCAAAGAGATTTTATAGAGCAGAGAATTCTAGAACCAAGGCCTTAGTGGGATTCTCTCTCTCTTAATCTTTCAACAAAGATAGGCAGGGACGTTTATTATTACCCACTTAAGTCAGTAATTGTCCAAGAAAATCCAATGGTGAGAGCACTCATGTTTAAGTCGTTCCTTTTAATGTGAACCCAAAGCATTTGGGAAAAAATTTATATTCATAGTGTCTAAGTGAGGCAAGCAGAGGTCAAGGATCACCATCCCATTTAACAGATGGAAAATGGAAGGCTCTCATTCGTGGAGCGAGCCAGGAACACAGAGCACAGGAAAGAAGCCATCTCTCTATGCCCATGCAAGTAGATGAGTTACTGTATGAATGTCTGCTGCCACATGCTCTTGGGATGTGCCTCCTGAAGTCAGCCTTCCCTGGTCCGTGCTCCTGCAGGAGCTGTATGGAGGGGAACAGGTCCAAAGGCATTCATGTCTTTGCCCATGTCTTTCTAAGTGTCTGGGAGGGTAGAAGGGTGACTCTCCCTCCAGTGTGGCCTCCAAGCATCATGCCACCACTGTCCAGAGCCTCTGGACCACCCATGATTATCACACAATCTTTGTCCTTGCTGTCATCCTCTTGGGCTACCAACTCATAGCCCCAGTGAGGGCTGCGTCTAGGTCACTCTTCCACTGGGAGTCCAGACAATCTCAGTTTGCCCGTTTCTGTCTCTCCACTGTCTTCTATGGTCCTTCATGGTCCAGGCCACTTGTCTCCCTCACTGGGATGATGTCAACCTCTCCCCTGAGCTCCCTCACTCTCTAGGCTTCTCCCCTCCAACTCCACATCCAAACTGCAGCAAGAGAGATGCTTCTAAAACACAGATATGATCATTCTCTTCCTTAGCCCTGTGGCCTCGGGATAAAAATCACACGTTGCTAGGTTCCTATCTTCCTCCCCCTCCCTCTGCAGTCCAGCCTCTCCCTACACTTCAGTCTCACCAAACCACTTCCTGTCCCTTCTGTGTTTTTGGCTCTGCTGCCTGGGAACTTTGTACGTGCTGTTCCCTCTGCCTGAAATGTGACCCCCTTCCCCATCTCACCCTCATTCACTCCGGCTTGGCTAACCCCATACTCTCTGCATGTCATAGCCCAGAAGTCACCTTCCCCAGACAGCCTTTCCCGACCCTCCAATCCGGGGCAGATTCTCCACCAGGCTTCCCACAGCACTGTGTCACCCCCCACCAGAGCCCCAGCATCATCATCTAGCTGACAGCCAACACACCCTACGCACTCGCTCCATGTTAAGCTGTTTCTCAAGGCTTTACTCATGATCATGTTCAGTCGTCACTACAGCCCCACGAAGAAGATGCTGTTATTATTCCATCTACAGATGAGGGAGCGAAGGCAAGACAGTCACAGACACATATATTTAGTAAGTGGCGGGAATAGGAATCGAGGCAGTTGGACTCATGAGGCTACAGGGATTCCTGATTCTAACTGCATATTCGAATCGGCCTTTAAAAATCACTCTTGCTCATGCCTGATCCTAAGCGTTTGGGATTTTTTTGGTGGTGGTGGTGGACAGTTGGCAGGAGTCCGTCATTCTAAAAATCTCCAGAGGTGAAACTGATGTGCTGGACCAAGACCCGATATGCCGCATGGCAGCCACCGGTTCTGCAGTCTTGGGTCTGCGACCAGCTTCGTGAGGACAGGGAACGTTACCTCTGACTCGCCAGTTCCTCTCAGTGCCTAGAAGAGCGCCCGGCCCCCAGTCAGCCTTCAAGAAGTGTTCAAGGAGAAAATAAATCGCTTTTAGTCTGGACCGTCTGGACTCCTGGGACGCTAGAAAGAGCCAGATAACCTGGCCCACTGGGCCCATAAGTCCACAGTTGCCGTCCTTGGCCCTCCTCTTGGCTTGACTCCTTCCCAGGAGTTGTGGAAGTTTCCCCCATGGTCTGCGAGCCCTCCCCCTTCCCTGCTATGCTCTCAGCAGTTGGCCCAGCCCCCACGCTCATGAGACCGGGATCACCGGAGCAAGATCCCTTGGCTGGCATCCCCCCTTTGTTGCTCCCCAAAGGTCTTGGGGTCTTCACTCCTTGATCCTTTACATTTTGGGGCACAGAAGGCAGAGGTTTTCTTCTGCCTCGGGCTCCCCTCTCCAGCCTGAGCCGCTGGGATGACATTAGTCCCAATTCCCAGCTAGCGTTCTCCGTCATTTGCTGTCTTTGGAACCTGCGAGCTCAATCCCGCAACCCCCCCCCCCCCCCGCCGACTTCCCAGCCATTACCTCGTACCAAATGTGTCTGCCTTCCAGGCCCCACGCTCCCTACCTGGGCCACTCTGGTGGCCTCAGAGC
>CM052812.1:13724872-13743271 GCA_028533885.1 Nasua narica
GTGAGGCAGGAATCTATCAAAACCCTAGAGAAGAACATAGGCAGTAACCTCTATGACATCAGCCACAGCAACTTCTTTCAGGACGTGTCTCCAAATGCAAAGGAAACAAAAGCGAAAATGAACTTTTGGGACTTCATCAAGATAAAAAGTCTCTGTACAGCGAAGGGAATAGTCAACAAAACAAACAGGCATCCCTCACTCTTTACTACTTATCCTCAGCAGTAATTGGGAAGGGAGGCATTTATCTGCTTTCCAGAAAAAGCAAAAAGCATTCCATAAGGATCACTGTGGCCAAAAATATCATTCTGTGCTGATGCAGGAGAATGAATGGACACTGTCTTCCCATCAAGTAAATCCTACATGTTTCGAAGATTGCGGAAGGGTCTCCTCTTAAATTGTTCAAAGGGATACATCTCCCTTGAAGAGATGTGGGAGTCACATGGGTGGCAGTTGCCAAAGTGCTGTGTGGGCACTGATCATGGGAGGCACACAAATGAGCGATTTTTTAAAAAGTTGATTTATCATGATGTGTTTATGCCAAAAAATATAACTGAACACACCCAACCCATGACTCCAAGATGTGGCTTGGGAATTAAAAATATATAAATGCTAAATAAACTGGTACAGGTGGTCTGCAAAGATGGGGAAAAAGGAAATTAGAAGGTGCAGGAACATATGAAAATTGGAAAACGCTGTTCTAGGGCCGAAGCCAGATGGGTTCCCATGGCGGGGACAAGTGACATGGTTCACAGTCATTTTCTCAGCCTCACTGAACACAGAGCCACCAAGATCTCCGAATGTCTGGGGTCTTACTGCCCATCTGGGATCTCAGCAAGGTTCTGAGAACAACTTGGTTTTCTCACTACCTGAAGAAGTCTCAATCCAAATGAATGGAGCGACAGAAGAGGATTCTTTTTGTGATATACCATCTCCGGGCCCAAATCTCTGATGGTTGAACCAAGTATGCCCAATGCCCTGGATGGGACAACAAAGACTGCTTTGCTCTTTTGAGCCAGCCTCAGGCTACAGGCACGGGGAAGGAGTTCCCACAGACTTTTGACAGCTTCTTCCACCTTCTCATGACCTCATCCCTGAGAGAAAAAGTAGGAGCTTTTGAATCACTCTTGTTCACATCCTGGGCTGTTGAGGGAATGCCCTGGTAGGAGGTGGGTGAACCCTGGAGGCACCCGTAGGGACTGTGGTTTCAGAGGGCACCAGCACTTTGCTGGGGAAGTCAACTTGGGGAGTTAGCCATCAACTCACATAGAGGAAAGAAGTGTGCGATGCCTTTTTACTTACCAATAAAGCTCTTGTCTCTGGTTAAATAAACTGTGGCTCGTGCCTCGGTGGAATAGTATGGCTGTTAAAAGCAGTGAGTTGGAGGAGATAAGGAAACAGAGAAAAAGAAGAAGTTGCAGAATAATATTTTAGCATGATTTGCTTTTGTGTAAAAAGAGAGGATTTCAATAGGTTTGCATATAAACACAGAGTATTTCTGGAAGGATTTACTGAAAGTGTTAACGATGGTTGCTTATCCAACAGTGGTAGGAGAGGGGGCTCCAAGTGTGGGAAGCAGACTTTTCAGCTCCACTCTACAGCTGTCTGTGTGTTGGCAATTTTTGCAGTGATCTATGTGCTTTGATAACAAAAGCCTTTTGAAAGACGGCAAACAATGCGAAAATATTCCAAAGCTTATGTTGATGCCCCAGGAATATCAGTCCATGGGACATATGGTAGAGTGAGCCATTCACTTGCATTCACAAAATAATTACAGTACATATACCTAGTAAGCATTATGACATAGATTCACATTTACCTAATAATCATGATCCAGAATGCATATTGCATAACCATCTTATGTATAAAACCTCTTTGTGCAGAAGTACAGGATGGACAGGGAGCCCTTGCAGTAGCTGGGGTGTGCATGAGCCTGGACTCCCCTGGCTCTGGCGGATGAGACAGCCCCTTCCCCGCTGGCTGTAATCACACCCCCAGCTGGAGTACCCGATCCATGTCAGGCATGACCTTAACCAAATCACACATGTTAGCTCTCATCTGCACGGTGACTCTCAGACGTAGGCTCGATTTTTATTAACACATAAGGAAATGGAAGCTTTAGAAGTTTACCCCATGCTCGTGACTGAGAAACTAACGCCCTCCTGGCCGCAGGACGAAGTTCTCACTGGGATTACATGTCCCTGCCCTCCAGCCAAGGAAACGTGGGTGTCACTTCAGGCTAATGTAAGCTGCACTTTCTCTCACTTTCCACACAGAGCTCTCCAAGGCCCTATGGGACAGCAGAGCCACAAGATGGAAGGAGCCTGGGTTCCCGCATCACCACCTGAGGATGGTCACCCATGGACCTGAACAGGATGTAGACATCAGTGTGAAGCCTCTGAAACTGGAGGGTTTCTTTGTTACTACTACTACCGTTACCCTAAGTAATGCACCAAGTGAAAGGAAGTGCCAGAATGCTGGTAGATTTCAGCTGATAGATGGAAGGTTGCTCCAATGATAGGTGTCATCTTTGGTTTTTTTTCCAGACGTGGTCTCTGCAAGTGAAAAAGGGATGTGTAGTGATAACCACACACATAAGGGGAAAGAAGCAAGGAGAAAAAAGGCGAGGCTTCCTGGATGACATTCGGGGGCACCCTGAGAGGAAGCATCCACCCTTGTTCTGTTCATTAGCCCCTGCTCTGGTGGACCGCGTGGCATCTCAGCAACCTCTCTGAGAGAGTGGTTCTGCTGGCAATGGACTTCACATTTGTGCGAGGCCCTGGAGGGGTCAGTGAGAGCCACATCACTTCCCACTGCATGACTTCCATGAAGACAGCATGGCTGGCTGGTGGTCACAAACAGAAGTGAGGCCCAAGCCCGGGACACAAAGGAGGAATGGCCCGGTTAAAACCAATCAGAGTCCGTTGGGGAATGAAAACAATGCGCTTCTGTGGTCAGCCTATAGAGAGGCTCTTTTCTAATATTTTCCAAGACCTCAGCTTGATAAGGTTTTTGCTTTGTTTTGTTTTTTATAAAATCCTATGCAAGAAAATGTTTCACAGTAGCCCTGTTACAGCAATTTCTTCACAAACGTTACCTCACATTCTCAGTGGCGGTATTAGCATTTAACCATAGTAGAGAACCAGTAGACACAGATATCCTGAAAATTCAAGTAGTTAATTTCCTCTTTCAATGCTAAGTGTTTCAGTGATGGATCCAGAAGACTCTATGACACTTGTAAAGAAGAAAGGTAATCAGTGATGTTATTTTAGGAAAAAACAAGAAAAACCATTTTCTTTAAAAAAAAAAAAAAGAAAAACCATTTTTTTCCCATTCTAGTTTCTTAAAGAACTAAAATAGTTGGGAATAGTTCTTGATCAAGTAGCTAGCACCAGTGCATTGATCAATGGTATCATTTTCTGGTTTCTAGCAACATGCTCATTGGTATGTTGATCCACTCACTATCCTGACAATACATGTGTAGTAGGAGATATTCACACTTTGTTCCAGACTCTCCTGTAAGCACTGAGGATCCTGGAGTGATCAGATCAGCCCTCGAGGAGTTTATATGCTGATGGAATAAAGAGGCAAGCCGCAAGAAGCTAAGCCCCTCGCTCATGGCAAGAAGCCGCCATGTTGGTGCCGACTCAGCTGACCACACTTGTTGTAAGGTACAACATTTTGGCTGTGTATCCAAGGGCCCCAGAAACGCAGCAGGAAACTTGAAGCAGCCCTCCTCATGACTTCAGGCCTTTCCTTAAATCCAGTGAGACAAGCCAAAATGTTTCAGCTCCTAACACAGGACAGATCTCAAATATAACATGTGACTCCAAAGCAGTTGGTGAGATATTGCCCCTTTGGCGAGCATCTGATTGGTTCCAGAGGAAAGATTTTAGACAGCCCGGCTCAGAGCACACGTCTGGAGGGGAGTCCTTGGGGCCCCGGTTTCTGGCAGGCATCTCGGCTGAGGGACTAGCAGGGCTCTCTACGTGCTCACATGTGAAGTACTGTGAGACACACAGCCTGTGGAAGCCAGCAGGGCTTTCCATGGAGCCAACTCACTGTCCACCTGCAAGCTGCTAACCTCCCTCCTCCACCCCCTGACGAGGGAGGCTGGGACATGTTTTCTGGGAGTGGCAGCCTCTTAAAGCTATAATCATGTCAATCAACTTGAATTAACTAATATCACAGCACTGTGATGGAATCTTCGAGAAAAGATATGAAAATGGTCATGGAGCTGAGCCCATTAAGGAAGCTGACCGTCTTATTCTGGGCCAAGCCAAGTGGTGAGTCAGTCAGGGACAGAGTGGACATGTTCCTTTCAGTAAGTCGTATTTCCTTCGATTAAAAAAGTAATGGAGAAGCCAGATACAAAACGACAAATGCTATAGGATTCCACTTATATGAGGTCCCTACAGGAGTCGAATTCACAGAGATGGAAAGTAGCATGGTGGCTGCCAGGGGCTGGGAGAGGGGAGAGGGGGAGCTAGTCTTGAATAAGGACAGAGTTTCAGTTCGGGAGGATGAAAGTCCTGGAGATGGATGGATGGGGGTAATGGGGGCACAGCAGTATGAACAGACTTAATGCCACTAAAAAATGGTTAAGATAAATTTATGTTGGGTAGGCTTTATCACAATAAAAACAGTGCTGGGACTACTTGTTCTGATTCTTTAATTAGATCACTTGAAGATTAATTGCGTTCTGTTTAGTATTTTCCTTCTGTATATGTGCTGGCCTTTCCACAAGGCATTAGATGGAGATTCTTAAGAACAGGGACTATTTATCATTTATCATTTGAGCCCCACAGCACCAGTACAAAGCCCTAATACATAATGCTGGATAAATATTATTTGAAAGGAAAAAAAAATGAATGAATACATGGATGCATCATTCCCTCATCAGCAAAGGCCATGCCCCTGCACCGTGTTTTTCCTAAAAGCATGGTTACAGAAGAGTAACAACAACAAAAACAATGGACGTTATTGCATGTTTTGCATTCAGAGTAATGAAGATTTCCTATCCAAAAGAACACCAATGTTAAGTACACTTCTGTAGTCATATTGAAAGTTCCCTGCCTACATTTCCCACAAGGCCCTCCTTACTCCACTCTAAGAAGAGGGAATACTGATGAATGAATGAATAAATGAATGACTTTCCTTCCCGTCCACGGGGCTAGAGTGTCCCCAACCAAGGTATCAGAAGCTTCCATGCAGAGAGCCTTCCTGGTCCCTGGAGAGGTAAAGGAACCACCTAAAGTTGGTCTGGCGTCAACGTCCCTTTCCGGGGCAGTTCCTTCTGCTGGGTGAGACAGGAAGTGATCACCAGCTGCCCTCCCGCTGACTCAGCCATGAAACCTTTACAGTAATCTGACTTCGTTGCTCTGGTGCTTCCCTGGGCAAAGACTTTCTCATTTTCTGGTAAAGCGGATCTCTGAGGCGCGGGAAATTCAACAGCCAAAAGGAAAGAACAGCAAAGAGAGACTCTTACATTATTCAAAGACAGGGAGCGCACGTGGCACAGGGGAACTGAAATGCTTTTTTCCTCGGTTTGCTTTTCAATGCTGAGCAACCCTCCCAGTGTCCTCAAATTCCTAAGTTGGTTTTTTTTTTTTATACCTCTCACATTTTGGTACTAAATAAATCCAACCATTTGCGCACTCCAGTCATTTTTAGCAAAGAGTACATTCGCTGTTTTTTCTGCAGAACAAAACCAAAACCTCATCTAAATTAAAAGCTGCGCACAAAAATAAGGGGGAATCTTCTGGTTGGTGCAGCAGAATTGCCTTGAGTTTGGCCAGGGTTCCTGGCTCGCTGAACCATTTTTTGGTGACATTAAGTACATTCACAGTGTTGTGCAACCCTCACCACCACCCATCTCTAACGACTAGGGAGATCTCAAAATATGTAATCATAGTGAGAAAGCTTTTTCTGGGCTCAGAAATTCAGAATGACAGAAACTATCATTTGTGGCATTATCATGGAGGAGAATCTGAAAAACCTCCGGCCACAAAATACCTAGATATGCTGTACAAAAATAACAAACATGGTTTTAAAAGCACAGCTGAGATCAGTAAAGGAAATCCCTGAGGCCAAAGCCGGCTGAACACCGGAGCAAGGTGCTGACGCTTTGGCTGCCAGTCGCAGTGGGAGCTCTGGCAGGGAAAAAAGTCACCTTGAGTCTCATAACCTTGGGCCACACTTCACACAGCCTTGGGGTTTAAACTGACACATCTGTATGGTCTGGGAACTCCCGGCCTACTAAATAACACAAAGAGAGTCCCAATCTAATCATATCACATAGCACCTGCTATAGCAAATGATTAACTTCTCTGTGGCAACTGATCCCTGACCTCAGCCACCCAAAATTCCCACTGTGAATGTTCTTTAAAACAGAAGCTCACAATCAAAAACTGCAAAATGCTTCAAGGGACACGAGCATGAAGAACCGGAGTCAATGGACACAACAGGCAGCAAGGGTCATGAACCTCGGGAACCCCAAGAAGGCTGGGTAATGAAACTATCAGAAGGGGCTAAAAAAATTGTGGTTGAGATAATTTAAAAATGTGAAAGGGAGGATCAAAATTATGAGCAAATAATCAGACTCTGCCAAAAAAAAAAAAAAAAAAAACCCAGGCATATTTAGAAAAAGGACCAAATACAACTTCTGGAAATGAAATGTATATCATTAAAAACAGAAACTTAATGAGTGGGTTTTATGATCAGATTAGACAGCTAAAGAGAGAATTGTGACCCAGAAAATGGTGTAGAAGGAGATCACCTAGAGGACAGCACAGAAAGACAAAGAGATTTTCAAAATGAAAGAAAAGTTAAAGACACAGATGATAAATGAAGCACTAGCATGCATCACATAGGAGTTCTGGAAAGAAAGACACAAGAGGCAATATTTTAAAGATAAGAGCTGAGAACTTTCTAGGAGAAGATGAAAATCAGATTCAGGAAGATTAACCTTGAATCTTGGTTTGAAACAAGATACACAGAATTAGATTCATTGTAAGGAAAAACTGCCAAAGGGCAAAACCAAGGGTGGGGGCGGGTAGCTTGATGGTAGACTTTTCAGTAGCAGCAATAGAAGCCAGTAGTTGGTGGAAACTTTTCAAAGTACGCAGAGACACAAGATGATCTTACTCGGTTTACAAACTAAAAATAGCAAAGGAACACACTAAGTCTAAGTCATGGATCATGCTTAGGGTTAGTCATAAAAAGTTACTTCTGTAGGAATGACAGACTTCATGGGGGCATGATCTGTACAACCACACAGGGTCCCCTCTTGACCCAAAGCTCTGCTGTCACCAGCCTGAAATTTCCTAATCATATTGAACAAGGAGCCCTGCAGTTCCAGTTTTCACTGGACCCTACAAATTACGCAGCTGGTCCTATATGCAGGCCCTGAGGACTTGTTACCCCTGAGAAGGAAGCAAGCAAGATCCTATACAACGTGTGGTCAAGTTCATTAAAACAAAGCAAACATCATGCAAGAAAATCTAAGTCTTGTAGCTTGAAAGACAAAAAAAAAAAAAAAGGATTTATGCCGATATACTTGACAGGGTTTTTCAACTACAAGTGTTCAAGTCCCTTGTACCTGGGGAGAGAAGGGAAAACCAAGCTCAGTCAGGGATAGTACTAGAAAGGAGTGTGATAAATCACCAAAAAGCAGCTACCTATTAAGCCAGGTGACTTGTACAATGCACCCAGGAGCTGAGTAAAACACAGTGGATAGAGCTGATGGTGGCAGAAAGGAAAATATCTTTCTCAAACACATCAATAGGAACACTCCATGGGGGGTACCTGGGTGGCTCAGTTAGTTAAACATCTCCCTTCGGTTCAAGTCATGATCCTGAGGTCCTAGGATCAAGCCCCATGTCAGGCTCCCTGCTCACTTGGGGTCTGCTTTTCCCTCTCCCTCTGCTCCTTCCCCGATTTGTATGTGCTCTCTCTTTCTCTCTCTCTCTCTTTCCCTCAAATAAATAAAATCTTTAAAAACAAAACACCCCACGGCATCTATATTGGTCCAAATCGGAGAGCTAGAAACACAGTAACGCCAATCAAAACAATCTAGAGGAAGTCCCTCCTCTGCTTCTTCATATTATAACAAGTTAATGATGGGGAAAGGCTACTTTAAAAAGTGTCCCGATGCATCTCGTTGTTTAATTTTTTCTTGTTGTCAGAAGATTCTGGTAATATCAGAAGGTGCCTTAAAAGGCAGGAAAAAGTAGCAGGGCTGGTATGAAGCTACCCAATTCATTATTTTTTCAAAGGCTCAAATTTAGGTCTTAAATGAGAGTGGACTCTCTCCATTAAAATAGGTTTTCACTATTACCCTGACGTTTGAAGAAATAGAGAGTTAATTAAACCACATGTATTGTATTTGCAGCCATCTCAGCCCTTAGACCAAAAAAGAAAAAAGTATGAAACATCTCATAGAAAGTACCATCTTTCAGACTAAAAATTCAGAGTTGCAAAATAGACAAGCTTTGTAATATCAGAATTAAAATGGAAACTTTTCATCTGTAGTTTCTGAGGTTATGTGGGTGGGATGGGGGAAGATGGTGAGCCACGGCAAAGTGGCAGATGACAGAGAGACACACACAGACAGAGACAGAGACAGAGAATGATGGTTGCAAGTTTATAGTGGGTCCTAGGGGCCATGTCTGTAGTTTTACATCTAGAGATAGTTTTGGGGGGAACTGCTTATGATTATCCTCATGGAGGCAGAGAGTGAAAATTTCCTCAGATATGAAATTAACAAGCACTAGTAAATGACCCAATGGGATATAAATGCTGATCTCCTTCAGCAAGCTGTCCTCACACTGGAAAAGGGGCCGTGCAGAGGGTCCTTTGGAAGCCTTTCACAATAATTTAACTCTTTGCTGGTCTGAGACACTCCCTCCCAGATGGGACGTCTGTCCTGCGTGGCATGGTACAAGGAGTGGAAATTGGGGGAGTGGGACAGATGAATTCAGAAGGAGGGCTCCAGACCGGCCACACCCAAGCATCCCCAGGGTCCACACATGCCTGTGTTTCTCCTTCCTTCTCATTCCCTCTGTTCCCCTGAGAACTCTCTGAAAATGGCTCTCTTGGCCAGTTTCTTTCCCTCCCAGGACAAGCTACGGTGGGAGGTGGGGATGTTCCCCAGCATAGAAGGTTGAAAGCCCATAGGAGGTTGAAACAAGGACATCTGAGATCAGGACTTGCATAAAGATACAAAGAATGGCCTTCGTATCACAGCTTCTGTGTAGCTTTTCAGCCTCCTCCTCCTTCGAAGATTCCTCCAGTTTGTCTTTGATGGCCAAATGTCCACTCCTTCCTCTTTCGGCCTTCATAGGCATCTTGAGTAAACAATGACACTATAATCCAGCATGCGCTTGCTTCTCTGTGTGCTTTGGGGATGTACATTTTGTGGAAATAAAAAAGAGAACCTGTTTCTGCTGGTTTCCCATGCAAGGAAGTTGAAGGTTGAGCAGTGGTTTGCCGGTTGGTTTCTAGGCTGCCAGCCTGGATGAGCCACACGGATAGGTGCTTTCATCAGGATGAGCACACTGCCTTTGCTAGTCCAGTGAATCGGATCTAATTAAAATACAGGTCTGGGGCGCCTGGGTGGCTCAGTTGGTTGAGCAACATGCCTGAGAAGGCTCAGGTCATGATCCTTGAGTTCCAGGATCGAGTCCCACATCGGGCTCCCAGCTCCACAGAGAGTCTGCTTCTTCCTCTAACCTTCTCTCCAGTCATGCCCTCTCTCACTTTCTCTGTCTCTCAAATAAATAAATAAAATCTTTTAAAAAAAATAAAATAAATACAAGGTGAGCACATGGCAAAAATGCTAGAAGGAAGAGGAAGAGAACATGACAAAATAAAATGGGTCATTAAGACAATGAAGACAGAGGGAAGGAAGAAGGGTGATTTCACTGGCAGTACATTCTAGAAGAGTCGCTGGCTAACCCCCTTCTCCCGTACAGAGTCCCACTGCGAGGACAGCAACCCAGGGACTAAGGCATAGCATAGAACAAGCAGCCAAAGCTTCCAAGTCTAGATCTTTTAAAGAGCTGGTGAACAGTGGACTGAGAAGGACATTTTTTCAGAAAATATACAGGTATACAGGAGACATTTGAACACTTCCAGAATATTGTGGGTAGTGCAGATCAGAATGCAAGTTCACCCTCACTTTTATTCCTTATTTATATTTAGTATATTTACTGAATGTGCCTCTTACAGTACAGTCTATGGGCATGTAGAAGGAATGATAATTTTTTTTAAAAAAAGAGGACAGTCTCTGCTATTAGGACTTAGAACCCATCATCTGAATATGCATGCCAAGGCAAGCTATTTCTGGGGATCATTTTGTATGCCTGTTGCCTTTTTTTTTTCATACCAAAGTTTCTGGGAACGGCTGCATGAATGTGTCATTTGACAGAGAGCTTCTGTAGTCCAGGTTTCTACAACTTAACACGGGACAGAAAACCCTGGGTAGACCAGTAAGACAAATCCCTATTTAGGCAGAGTGTTACAGAGATAGAGGAGATGTGTCTACACAGTTACAAATGCAGCCTGCCAAAGGACAAACATATTGTTAAATATTATTTTTAACTAAAAAAAAAAGCTCTTTAAAATGCACTCTGTGAGAAGCTTAGTACAAAGAGCTCAAGCCATAAGAATTAGATCTTTAAAAATACACAGGAAATGGGGTGCCTGGGTGGCTCAGGACGTTAACCATCAGACTCTTGATTTCAGTTCAAGTCATGATATCAGGGTTGTAGGATCGAGCCCTGCATCGATCTCGGCTCTGCACTGGGTCTGGAGCCTGCTTAAGATTCTCTCTCTCCTCTCCCAACAAGTTTGCACATGCTTTCCCTCTCTCTCTCTCTCTCTCTGACTCTCTCAAAAATACGTAGGGGCACCTGGGGGCTCAGTGGGTTAAAGCCTCTGCCTTCGGCTCAGGTCATGGTCTCAGGGTCCTGGGATCGAGCCCCACATCATCGGGATCTCTGCTCAGCAGGAGCCTGCTTCCCTCTCTCTCTGTCTGCCTCTCTGCCTACTTGTGATCTCTCTCTCTCTATCTCTGTCAAATAAATAAATAAAATCTTATAAATAAATAAATAAATAAATAAATAAATAAATAAATGCATAGAAATGGCAAAGCAGAAAACTGTATAGATCTCATGTTTTGGCAGAAAACTTTCGAGGACCAAGTAACCAAAGGAAAAGCTGAACAAGTGCATTGATGTTGTTCCAGCCTGACCACCGTGGGTTCTTGGGTGGCCCCCGCCTACCCCAGAATAGTTGTCTCCAGAAAAGGTGAATCACAGCATTCCCAGCAGCTAGAACCACTGCCTACCCCTACTTAGCATTCTTTCACTTCCCCTTCCCCTTTCATCCACAATCTGCAGCAGGAGGCAAAGAGAAGGGAAGAAGGAGCTGAAGGACACAGGGGCTCACAGCGGAACTGAAGCCTCCATATGACCTCTCAAAAGAAGAGTGATTAAGAACTGTGGCCCCAAGTCTAAAGTCTGCCATTCCTTCAGGAGGCTTACACTTTCAACAGCCACCACCTATGGCTCTTCTTCAGAGTACTGCCTGTAGGCCATTAGAAAGCTTGACTCGCATTTTTAAGGAACCAGAAAAACATGGGAATGATTAAGAGGCAGCCCTTACCCAAGGGTTGAGGGCTGAAGGCAGGTGTATAGAACCCCCATCCCCTTGCCCCCAGTGGGAACATCCCTGAGAGGCATACACTTCCCCCTTATAGGGCACAGTACAAAACGAAAATGCAGGTCCTTTGTTCCAAGTTACTAAGAATTTCAAGACATCAACAGCAGAGCATCAAGCCAAGCACAGGGCTCTTCTGAGCATGGAGCCCTGCGTGCCGGTACCCGACATAAGCCCACAAAGCCAGCCTGGCCTGCAGGATAAGACCGTAGCCACCTTCCCCAGGACTTCTCTGAGATGGCCCCTACTGGCTCGCTTCCCAGTCTGGCTCCCCCCACCCCACCGCTCTCTGAGCAGGTTTCTCCAGGAATCACTTCCCTACCGTGTCACCTGCCCACGAATCCTCATCTCTCAGGGTCTGTCTGCTTCTGGAAGTCTGACCCAAGACAGGGCCTTGGATGTGCTACATGAACTTCTTGAAACCTCAGTTTCCTTCATCTGCAAAAATGGGAGGAAAGTAGAGTGTCCTGAGCTGCTGGAGAGTCTCGTGAGATAATGCAGGAGAAGTATGTAGCATAGCTTTGGGCACGTAACCCATGCTCCATGAACGTTAGTTGGCTGACAGCATTTTTATTATAATTACTCACAAAATTAAGTGTCCTTGCCTTCACAAAGTGATTTGCCTCCCTCTCCAGCCTCTTGGACTTCTCTAGGCCACGGTGGGATACCAGGATTAAGCCATTCTGCCAGGAACACGCACACATCGTTTGTGCTTTAGAAACCTCTCCATACACTGGAAAGCATATTGCTAAAATACGCAGTCAATCACAAAACCCCAGTAACAGCCAAGACTCCAGCCAAGCCAAGACATTCTCAACCACTTAAAACCAAACAAAAGAAAGCAAGCTTTAGGACAGCAGAAGTTGGTTTCACTTTATCAAGTGTGTATTGACTGACCTGGCTGGCCCTCGCTCCACGTGAGGCATCTAAGGCTACCAAAGTATCTGAGACACAGCCCTGCTCCCTAAAGGAGCCCACCAACTGAGTCAGGGAAGCCCAAATGTTCTCTGACTTGGGAAGACTTGATGTTTGGATGACCTGCACACATCAAGTGACATGACCTTTGCTCTCTGCTCCTTGATTCCTGATATGACACATGGAAAAAACTGGCTGGAGCAAGGTCTTCCCCAAACATCCTGTAGCACTGTCCCCTATCTCCCACCAGGCACCCCTCACTGTTGTTGTTTAGATCAGAAGAGCAGTCATGGCATCCCTGATGATTTCCTGGTGTACGACAGGCAATGACTGACTCAATAAATGAATGAATCCCTCAATTCACCGGCCAGTCAACCCACTAACCAACAAAGATATTTGGAATGCACTTTCCCAGAGAAACAACATGGCGGGTGGTGAGTGACCCCAAGGCAGCCTCATACCCTGACTCCACCTCTAACACAGTGGAGGTGAGCTGGGGATAACTAGTCCATTTCAACTCTCCTTAACATGTTCCTCTCAAACGAACTCTGGGAGCCCAGCTGCATTCACATATTGCAGACATAATTACTGAATGGGTCCCTACCCGACTTTTCCTGGCCAAGGCTCGAGCAGAAGGAAATGCGGTACTTTGAATCAGCAACACTGCAAGCTTTCCATGAAGGTGCTCCTGAGGCTTAGCAAGGGGCCCATAGAGATAGCCAGACTCACTGAGTGACAGGTCTATTTCACGGAGCAGCCTTGTTTAGAGGAAACCATTGGGTTTCATTTGACTCTCACCTAGAATAAGGTCTAAGAGCTTATCATTGTAATGTGGCACTAAGGGGCAACTGTCCCCAGTTTGGAAAACTATTTTTTCCCCCTTGGATTTGCTTCACAGTCAAGGCTGTTGTTGTAGCTAATTGGGGTGGGTTAATTGTGGCCAAGACCATTTGCAGTCTCCTCTCACAGGGCACTCTCAGATACCAGCAGAGCCCCTCAGAGGCTCTCCCATCCCCAGGAATACCCTCAGCTACTCCCTTGTGTCCTTGCTTGGTGACCAGTCCCCACACTGTCCTCCCCAGCAGCATCTTCTGTGTCATGCTCACCTGATCAGAGGACTGGGACTGGATGTCCTCACCATCCCTGCAGAGGAGGGCACCATGTCTGCCACTGAAAATGGATAAGTGCCAACCTCTGACCTCGACACTTCAAAAAATATTTCTCTGTAAATAGCAAATCGGAAGCACTGTGCCTACCATTCAGAGCTGCTGCAGGAATCATCACGTGCAGACTTCCAGCCCAGCTCCTGGCTTGAGGTAGAGGTTTCATGCTGTACATTGGAAGCGGTGGCATGTGCTGGGATAGATAAGCCCTCCTGCTGGAAGGGCGGACCTTATGCTTGGAGATATGGTTTTCCTCTCTGACCTACCAGCCTCGAGTATGTAGAGATCCAAGCCCAGGACTGGGGTGAGAATTTCTGAATTCTCAGATTCAACTCATGACTCACATGCCATGAGGATCACATAAGAGGTGTCTGCATTGCAGAAATCCTACAGACAATTCTCCTGTTCTCAGACACTTTTACTTATGTTCTGGCCACCTACTTACAGAAGTCATTTTCCACTGAAGAATTTCATCACCAAGGCTCAGAAATAGAATTTTTTCCCTAATGTCAGGGTTCTGCAGAGGAACAGATCAATAGAGCATGTGTGTATAGAAAAAGGGGTTTATTTTATGGAACGGATTCACACAATTGCTAACAAGTCTGAAATCTGCTGGACAGACTGGCAAGCTGAAGATCCAGGGAAGGCTTACTATTGCAATCTCAAGTCTGGAGGCAGAAGTCCTTCCTCTTTAGGAGTCTCAGGTTTTTTCTCTTAATGACTTCAACTGATTGTATGAGGCCCACCCACATTATGACGAGTAATCTGCTTTCTTTCAAAATCCACTGATTTAAATGTTATTTATATCTAAAAAATACATTCACAGTGACATCTAAACTAGTATTGGGGTACTATAGCCTATGCTGGTTCATATGTAAAATTAATCACTATATCCCTGTAGTATTTGCTTGTAATCCTGTAGCTGAGTGAGGCTGATGTAGCTATACAGAGGAATGAAGTATAGATGAGGTATAGAACCTTATAGGGCAAAACTTCTTTCAAAATGTAAGCTCCTCGTTGAATGCAAGTTGCTAAAAGGCCATGTTGGAATGGATTCTGATCTCCACTGTCAAGCCCAGGGCACACGAGAGATGCTTCATGAATAGTAAGCACATCATGGACTCTGGATCCAAATGGCCTGGGCCCGCATTCCAGCTCTCCAATGATCTTGTTCTGGTTATTTAACCTCTCTGTTCCTCGTTTTCATAAATGAAAATAGGAACAATAAAGTGAAAACAATAATTGGTATGACGATTAAATAAATTAATATTTGTCAAATGCTTACACCAATATCTAAGTGTTTGTTAGTAGAATACAACTCTTCCCCAGCTGTGGGCCACAGATGATAAATCATTGCTCATTTCGTAGCACCACCGTCCTCTAGTTTGAGCCTGTTACCATCAACCCTGATGGAAGGTCCTTGCATTCCTGGTCCACAATCAAGAGTATAAGGGTGCAATACATTGATGTTTGGTGCTGAGCACTCCCACCTGCCCACACACAGCCCCACTGCTGCTCACAAAATGCAGCCACCTGGCCACGGAATTCTGCCCAGGACACAAGATCCTTGCAAGCTGTTACTGCTCACAATCACCAGGAAGAACAGAGCATAGTGCCTTCTGAAGATTTGCCTTTATCTTTGCAAGGAATGTAGAATAAATGACCTCCTCTACCTGGATGGCCATTTTTCCTATCTCGAAAATGTGAATGGACTGTGTTGGACCTGGTATACTGAGCTTCTCCTATAAAGGCTGATTATTTAATTCAGTATTATTTTGTAATGGTGGTAAGAATAATGGTTCTGGCTTCCCTCATCAACATTAGATTCAACCCAACTTAGAAGCCAAAGGATATGACAATGATGATGGTGGTGATGATGTTAAAAGGGCTCTTATTTCTAAGATTCTTAAACACCTTTGAGTAAGATGATAACAGAAGCACCAAGGGCCCTTAGTCATTAGATGCAAAAGGAAATTCAATCTGTAAAAGTATATAATGAGCTTGAGTACTTTTAAAAGTGCCTCAACTTGATTTGAGTGATTCCTGAATTTCTAATTCTTTCCAAAAACACTACTGAGTGACTCATACAGCTGGCTAGAGGATCCTTTGGTTGTGTGGCATGGAGGGAGTGGGGAGAGGGTGGCCACAACAACGTCTCCCCATTATAGCACTTGGGGGAAATGCCAGCTTTGCCCCACCGCTGGACCTCCAACATGGTGCTGATTGTGGCAATGGGCTGGAGGACCCTACTGGGCTGGGCAGGTTGTAAAATCACTTTCGCAGCTGCCTTAGCTCTCTCTCAGCTCTGAGAAACTCTGAGCTTTCACCACCTGACAACATCCCTCAATGGGACCCCTCAGATCCACTAGGATCCACTAGGAGCAATGGTGGCAGGTGTGGGGTGGGGGCAGGGCCAGGGGTCAGGATGTGCTGCCGATTCACACCCCTCCCTGGGGGAATAGGGATGAGAAACAACAGAATGGAGAACACAGACTTTTTCACAGTAGAGTTCATTCTTCAAACCAAAACATAATAGGAGCAAAGTAGGTGAAGGCAGAGTTGTTTTCATTAAAGCAAGGGGAAGGGGGAGTCCAGAGCTCTGCTTTTGTTCTCCTTGCTGGACCCAGCATCGGTCACTTACCAGCTGACTGTCCTCAAGCACGGTAACTGCCCCTCTGAGCCTTCTTTCCTACCTGTAGATCAGAGAGACGCTTCAGAGGACTTGTTTAGAGGATTATGTAAACTGACGTACAGATGGCCAAGCATAAGTACACCGGTACTTGCTAACAGTTCCTTCCCCTACTCTGACTTGTGGTAGCTGAAGGCAAAGAAGAAGCTAAGGTTTGTTCTCTAAAAGTTTCCCAAGTCCCAGATGAAGCTCCAAGTCCTTAGCTGGATAAACTATATGGGAGACTCCAGAGGTGCTGGGCTATTGGGGCTGGATCTGCCTTACACCACAAACAAGACAGAACAGAACGTGGTAACTGTCCCTACCGGGGTCATTTCATAGGCCACCTGTTAATTCCACTGTACCTCCATGTCCAAGAGAACAGGTGTGTGATGAATTTCCATTCTTCCCCCTGTGTTCTAAGATCCCTCCACCGATGGGCCCTGATGAGTGGTTCTGAAAGCTAAGAACGCACACCCTTGGTGGCCAATGCCCCTGCATTTCCTTCTGTAGCTACAGGCTTTGTAGTGGACAAGAACCTTGCTTCTCACTGCAATCAGCCTTAGAAATTTTCCTTCTGTGCTTTGGGTCTTGAAGGAATACGACCACATAGGAGTTTATCACAAATGCATTTCCAAGTAATTGGCTCTGCTTTTACACCTTTTAAATCTTGGTCCGAAACTGAGCTTCTGAAATTAGATTCCATCCCCCCCAATTCCACCTTACTGAAGAGAATTCAGTAAATCTCGAGAGACACACTCTTTAGCATTTCCACCCCAATTATGGCTTTCCCCAAACCCATTTGTGGCTGCATTCTTGTGACTGCTGAACCATCCATTTTGGATAATTTCCCAAATAACATTGTTATTTTTTAAATTAAAGGCTTTCTGAAAAAAAAAAAAAAACAAATACAAACAATGAGCTCATTAATGTTGCTTGGTACACAACCAACATAGTGATAACAACAGCACTTAGATACAGAAATACAATCAGTTGGATTGTATTTCAGAGTGAAGAAAATTGTATATCCTTCAAGAGTTGTTTTTTTTTTACAATGGCAACACAAAAAACTAATCTGCAAAAAACTTAAGGTTCGTGCAAGATGTCTCAGAGAAAAAACTTTAAGAAATGCTAAAGAAGAGGGGTGCCTGGGCAGCTCAGTCAGCTGAGTGTCCAACTCTTGATCTTGGCTCAGGTCTTGATCTCACAGTTGTGAGTTCGAGCCCCACGTTGGGCTCTGTGCTGGGTGTGGAGCCTATGTTAAAAAAAAAAAATGCAATAGGATAATAGAACCAATAGAAACACAAAGCAAGGCATCCAAATTGGCAGAGAAGAAGTCAAACTCTCACTCTTTGCAGATGATATGATACTTTATGTGGAAAACCCAAAAGACTCCACTCCAAGACTGCTAGAACTCATATAGGAATTCAGTCAAGTGTCAAGATATAAAATTAATGCACAGAAATGAGTTGCATTTCTATACACCAACAGCAAAACAGAAGAAAGAGAAATTAAGGAGTCGATTCCATTTACAATTGCACCCAAAACCATGAGATACCAAGGAATAAACCTAACCAAAGAGGCAAAGAATCTGTACTCAGAAAACTACAAAGTGCTCATGAAAGAAATTGAGGAAGACACCAAGAAATGGAAAAACGTTCCATGCTCATGGATTGGAAGAACAAATACTGTGAAAATGTCTATGCTACCTAAAGCAATCTATACATTTAATGCAATCCCTATCAAAGTACCATCAATTTATTTCAAAGAAATGGAACATATAATCCTAAAATTTATATGGAACCAGAAAAGACCACGAATAGCCAGAGGAATGTTGAAAAAGAAAACCAGTCAGTGGCATCACAATTCCAGACTTCAAGCTCTATTACAAAGCTGTAATCATCAAGACAGTGTGGTACTGGCACAAAAACAGAC
>CM052812.1:13743771-13936453 GCA_028533885.1 Nasua narica
CTCTGGAAAACTGTATGGAGGTTCCTCAAAATGTTGAAAATAGAGCTACCCTACGACCCAGCAATTGCACTACTGGGCATTTACCCTCAAGATACAAATGTAGTGATCCGAAGGATCACATGCACCCAAATGTTTATAGCAGCAATGTCCACAATAGTCAAACTATGGAAAGAACCTAGATGTCCATCAACAGATGAATGGATCAAGAAGATGTGGTATATATATACAATGGAATACTATGCAGCCATCAAGAGAAACGAAATCTTGCCATTTACAACGACATGGATGGAACTAGAGGGTATTATGCTAAGCGAAATAAGTCAGTCAGAGAAAGACAATTATCACATGATCGCTCTGATATGAAGAATTTGAGAGGCAGGGCAGGGGATCGTGTAGGGGGTGGGGAAGAGAAGTGAAACAAGATGGGATTGGGAAGGAGACAAACCGTAAGAGACTCCTAAACTCACAAAACAAACTAAGGGTGGCTGGGAGGTGGAGGGGTAGGGTATGTGCTATGGCAAATGCTGTGAAATGTGTAAGCCTGATGATTCACAGACATGTACCCTGGAGCAAATAATACATTATATGTTAATAAAATTTTTTTAAAAAAAGAAACACATACCACGTTCATTTTCATGTTAGCCTCTCCAGGATAATTAACATTATCATGTCAATTATGTTAATTTATAAACAATGTGATTTCAATACAAATATCCACTTTTTTTAACTAAATAAGCAGATTTTAAAGTTCACATGGCACATGAAGCAAACTAGAATGGTCAGGAAAAGGAAAAAGAAAACAAAGCAAAGGGAAGAAGGAACAACCATCCCACAAACCAAAGAACATCATAAAGTCTCAACAAGGACAACAGCACTGTACCTAATGTACACTAATGGACAGACAGACCAGCTGGTGGAATAAACTAGAAAGAGACCCAGTTCTGGTCAGTAAATTATAAAGGTGATACATCCAAACATTGGGGAATAGCCCAGTAAATGCTATCGAGACGACTGAAAAAGAGTTAAGCGTACCCTACCATACTCCCCATTGTGTACGGCATCAACTCCAAATGGATCAAAGGTATAAAGATTAAAAAAAATGAAACCATAAAATTACTAGAAGGAAACATGGCAAATTCCGGTAGACCCTTGGAGTATGGAGAGCCTTTCTTTTTTATCCAGAATGCATTAAAAAAAAAGTTTACAGTATCCTACCACCTAATTTTTTTAAAACTTATACATACCCACACAACATAAGAAAAATCCAAAAACAAGGTAAGGTAAATATTTACAAGTCCTATTACAGAGAGCTAACCTTTTCTCGACAGGAAAAGAGCTCCCAGAAACGATTAAGGAAAAAGATAGAGCCAACAATACAATCTTTGTTTAGATGGGCAAAGGAGATGCACAGGCAGGTCACAGAAAAGGAAAGGCATAGCGGCTCCTTAGACGAATGGGATGATGTTCAGTCTCACTTTAATAAAAGGAATGCAGGTTAAAACCACAATCAGGGGCGCCTGGTTGGCTCAGTCCGTTAGGCAACCGACTCTTGGTTTCAGCTGAGGTCATGATCTCGGGGTCCTGCAATGGAGCCCTCTGTCCAGGGTTTGCTTGAAAGATCCTTTCCCTCTGCCCCTCCCCTCACTCGTGAGCTCTCTCTCAAATAAATAAATAAGTAAACCTTTTAAAAAACTGCAGTGAAATGTCCATGTGGTGAGGCTGTGGGGAAAGAGCATCCCTCCTCGATGACCAGGGGCCATGTATATTGTACAACTGCATTCAGAGTATCTGGGAAGTCTTGTAAATATCATAAACACAATTACTTTTGACCCAACCATCCTATTTGCAGGAATTTATCCTACAGATGGACCTGCACATGGAGGAAATGTCCCAGGGAGGGGAGGCTCTATTCAAGGTAACAAAAGATGGAAAGTAACCCAAGGGTCCATCAATAAGAAACCAGTTAAATAAATTTTTGGCGTGTCCATAAATAGGACACTATAAAGCTGTAAAAATGAATGGAGACATTCTTTAGGCACTGATTTGAAAGATCTCCAAGATACACAATTAAGCGAAGAGAACAAAGCCCATACCCATTTGCTTAGAATGCTAACTTTTGTCAGACTTGCCAGAGATTCAATGTGCATTTCTCCTTCCTTAAGTGAGACTGAGGATCCTTCCATTCTTTCATGAGCCATTTACATTTCCTTTTCTGTAAAGGGGGAAAGAAAAAGAAAAAACTACACACACACGAACACACACAGAGGCACCATAAAAATGCCCAAGAAACTACGCTTAGTGTTCACTTGGGTTGGGTTGATGGGGTCAGGGGTAGAAGACAAGCTTTTCACAGTTTTGGTTTTTGAACCAAGAAAATGAATTATCCATTCAAATGTAAACACAAACTAAATTAAGTCTTTCTCTACCAATTCCTCAGGCTCCCACTAAGCCTATTGTGTTTCCATCCATCAAGTACTTTTCCCACCTCTAAATTTGACTTTGGAGGACCGGGCAAGGTCAAGGGTGAACGGGCAGCTGGGGGGTGCCCCACAAGACCCATAAGGATCGCCCCATGTGAATGGCCTCCTGCCCGTTTGTAAAAGATGAAGTCAGCAGTGGGGCTATTTCCGCCACAAGAGGAATCCACACCTGCTTTGGGAAGAAACGGGCCACTGAGTCCGGGCATCTAGGCAGAGCAACTGTGACCACGGACAGCACATTCCTGCCACCAGCCGAGGGAAGAGAAGGCTCCCAACCCCAGAATGTTTCCGCTCCAGCCTCCCGTGTTGCAGCTGGACCCAGACTGACCTGACTTCCCTGTGGGCTTTAGAGCTTCACTCGGATTACAGATGTGCAACTGCTCTCAGGTTTGACGCAGTAATCTGCATTTCTCTTAGAGCGCCCGGGATGGCAGCCTGTCACTCCTCAGCTCTAAATATTTTCCCAGTCTAAGGGACCCGTGGCCACAGCTTTGTTTTACTTTCCTTTGCGGAAGAGCAAGACCTGGCCAAGTCTCTGTAAGACAAGCCAGCGCATCTGACACACGTGGAAAGAAAAAAGCAAACCAGTGTCTCCAAAGCGGCTGGTCCCCTCGGGCTTGAGCACTGGCAACTCCCCCTTTGATTCCTCTGATTCTGTGAGCTCAGAGCACAACACTCTGGAAGTTAGCAGAGTAGCTGCCCCGGGAAAGAATGTGCTCGTTCCCCCCATTTGGGACTTCCAGGGCAACCACTGAAGGGTGTGGGGGTGCCGGGAGAGGGGGAGACTCCAGTTTCTCCAGTTCCCACCAGTCTGAACATGGTCCACATGAACAAGCTGGTCCGGCTTGGGGAGGCTCCTGTCCCTGAGCTTTGGCAGCAGGCTGGAGAGAATGCATTTGTTCTGTTGCAAAGGGAGGGGACAGATTTATCCCCTGCCTGGTGCCGTGAGGACCGAGTGAGGGTCGTGGCCCAAAGGGGGCAGGAGACATGGGCACTGGCCACATAGGAGGGGTCCGGGAGACAGAGGGCTGGAGGTTGGGCTGCCGTCTGCCTGGGCATCAAGCAGAGCCACGACCCTGCGGCCCCTCCGTGGCCCTCCACCGCCCGAGGCACCCCTCGGTGTCCGCAATCCTCACGCCAGTTTCTGAGAGGCCACTTTGTCTCCCTAATTAAAACTGCAGAGGAAGGAGGACTCGGGCCTGGTTCACAGGCTCAGAGACAGAAAGTAGATGCTGGGTTCCCTGGGGCCTGTGACTCATTCTCTCTTCGGAGGGGATGGGGCACTGCGCTGTGTTTTCCCTGCTCTCCGCCAAAGTGCGACAGAACCAGGGGCCGTCAGTCAGGGCAAACGGGCCACTACTGTCAGGTGTACCCAGGCCACACACCGAGAGGCCCCGGGCAGGTCAGCTGAGGGCAGGACCTTCCTCCTGCCAGCGCATGGACGTTCCATGCAAGGAAGCACGGGACTGTGTCCTCCGAAGGACTTCTCAGAGTGCGGTCCACCGACCAGAGAGGTCCTCGTCTTTTCGTCCCCTTCTCAGCCATCTGGCTGGGACTGGGTGACTCCTGGGACAGGCAGTTCATCTCCTCCCTGAGGGTCGTCGTGCACTTCAGCATCTATAATCCCCGTCTTCATGACATGTGTCTCACAAAGTCCCCCCGCCCGTTGCAGACCTTAGATCCTGAGAGGGCAAAAGAGGGCCCATGGACGATTTCCAGACTAAGACACGCCTGTGGGCCTCCCCTGCAGAAAGTCCTCGGAGCTCTTCCAGCCCTCCTTCGGTTGTCACCAGCTCCCCCATCCACCCCCACAGCCGCTCCCGTTTTCCCACATCCCTCTGAAAGTGTGAGCCCCACAGTGCCATCCCCTCCCCAGGGTTCTCGGAGCAGGGCAGAGGCTGTGAGAGCGTGGCCCCCTCAGTCAGCCGTTGGCTGGATATGTGCCAAGCACTGGGCTCTCCACGCTCTCCGAGTCGGGTTTCTAGCGTCGGATGTCTCTGCTGACCCTCAGACAGAATACGTCAGCCCCATCTTCTCTGGCTTGAAACTCGGAGTTCTTGCTGCCTCATAGTGCCTGTGAGACCAGGTCTTCGTGTGTCTCAGGTGGCCTCCTGCAGCCTCGGGCATCACCAGGGGAAGTGAAGCTTCGCAGGGAGGAGGAGGCGCGGAGGGCTCTGGAAGCCCTCCAGCTAACGTGCATCCTCCTGCCAACCTGCCGGCTCACTTCACCACACCCTCCGTGTCTGTCCCCAGTCCCAGGCCCCCCGTGACGGAGCCCTCCAGCTCCCACACTGTGCCAGCGTGAAAAGAGCTCCGGAGCCTGGACTCCTACGGTGACCCAAATAGCAGGAACGCAAGGGACCGAACGTCCCACGGCGGCCTGCACGCCAACGGAAACAGCACAGCGAGGAAGAGGCAGATCGACAGCGATGTTGGAAGAAAACACTGGAAGATGGAACCTGTACCTGAGTCTAGACGGACTCGTAAGTCCCTGCGTGCCTACCACGGGCGGGTGAGTTATCATCACTGTGTAACAAATTAGCCCAGACTAAGCAGCTTGAAACAGGAACCCAGGAGCGACTCAGATGGATATTTCTGCTTAAGGGTCTTTCCTGAGATTGTTACTAAAATGTCAGCCGAAGTGACAGTCCTCTGAATGCTTGACCAGGATGGGAGGGTTTGCCTCTGAGATGGCCCCACTGTCACACGCTGGCAAGTCATTGCTGGCGGGAGACTTCAGTCCTTACTACAGGGACCTGTCCATGGATCTGTCCGCATGTGTCGTCTTGTGACAGCTGGCTTCCCAGAGGGACTTACCCAAGAAAACCAGGCAGAAGAAGCCTCGGTATCTTCGAGGACCCATCTTCATAGGTCACACTTTGTCATTCCCATAATCTGTGGGCCACACGGGTCAGCCCCGGGCAGTGTGGGAGGGGACTACAGGAAGGCGCGACCACCAACCAGGAGGTGGGATGCTCAGGGGGGCCGCAGCGGGTGAGCCTGACCGGCGGGAATGGTCTGACGGACAGCCAACATTTGTGTCACCAGAGGCCTCTCCACATCTCTACTCCAGTATCCCTTTGGGTCTGTTTCTGTAATAGCACACCGGGGATCAAGCATGTGTCAAAGGACACCCAAGCCTGCTAAGCGGAGGGAGAAAGGTTTCAACTCACTCCGGAATAATGGGGCGCGAGCTCAGTCCTGTGATAGAGCGACCTCCGACACAAAGACAGGGCAGAGGCCACATCCAGCCCGCCCTCACCCCACCCTCCACGAGGGCCTGCGGAAGCACGTGAGCGACATACAGACAGTGGCCAACTGTCCGGGGAGAGGGACAATTTGGGGTTCAATGCTGAATGCTTTCACACGTGTTGTTTTTCTGCACAGTCCCCGGACTTGGTCTTCAATTCTTGCGGCACAGGGGACATTGAAAGAAATGGCATAAGTGAAACTCCGGGCCATGATTCTGAGGAGGAAGCAAAAATTATCTGTGTTCGGTAACTGAGTGTAAGCTATACTCTCGGGGGAAGAGGCTGCCCCCTCTTCCCATCAGGTGGCATGGGACCATAGAGGAGATGACGTCAACACTAGGGAGATAGCAAGAGAGACCTCTGCGTGGCAGCGGCGAATCTCAAGGTCCCTTCCCCAGCACAGTAGAGGCCCGGACGGCAGAACGAAGGCCTCCGAGGGGCAGCTGCCATGCAAAACTCTCTCCTACCAAGGAAAGTCTGTGACCCAGGAGTCCTCCTGGAACCCTTACCCTCCAGGGAAAGGGAGGGCCTGGGTTCTAGAAGTTTCAGTGGGACTTCAAGCCAGAGCCTGCTCTTAGTGGGAGACCGCTTGACGGCTGGGGAGACACAGGTTGCCATGGCCACTGTCCAAACTGGTATCAGATCCAGAAACAGCAGCAGAAAGCTAACGTAGAGCCTCCTTGGTTTCTCTCTGAAGAGAGGAAAGAAGGAGCAGAACAGCATTCTCACGCCCGAGAAGCCAACGCCCTCACGACCAGCAGGCTATCTCAGAGCGACCTCGGCCACACCAGCTTTGTTAAACATCTCAAGGAACCACACAAGATGGTCCACACTACTCAACCAAAAATTTTTACTTTAGTCCACCTAAATTTGAAAATAGTGTGCTGTGATGGAAAGAGTTTTGAGCCGAGGGCGCAAATGTCTGGTTCCTGCCCCAGCTCAGCTGCTAACTGGTTCTGTGAACTCGGTAGAGTCTCTGAGCCTCGAATTTCTTGACTGCACAAACAGGATGGTATCAGCCAGCTCACATGTTCATATTTGCATAAGTTGCCGGCAATCTATATGTTTTTATGTCACTCTTAGTTATTCTTGTCACACTGGGCTCTGAGGAGGGTGGGGGTTACCGGCCCACACACGAGGCAGGGCCCGGGGAGCGCCATCTTGAGTGTCGGGGGCCCTCAGCCCTGGGAGGCTGGCCGAGCACGAGCGACTTAGCGATGGCTCATGGGCTGAGGGGGCAGAAAGGGACCCCAGGCACCATCGGTACGAATGCCACACACACTCCTCACCCCCCCACCCCTGCCTCCATCGAAGATGTGGAATCCGGGGCCAGACTGCTCCAAACTGCATGACCAATAGGCCCGGCCTGCTCTTTACCACTGTTTCCTGGTCTGGGTTCCAGAAGGCAGACCAGCGAGCCAAAGAACAGGGTGCCGACACTCCAGGTGTGTTGGTACTTTCCCTGGAGGAAGACAATAGCTTCTCATTTCTGGCACTTTGTCGAAATTCTGAAGCCCAAATCTCCCGGCTGGCTCACCTGACACCCTGGGGCCTTCCTTCCTGCCAGCGCCTGTCTGCCAGCCTGGCGCACCAGGGCCGCACCTGCACCACCTGCCCAGGGGCTGATCCTGCCCTTCTCCCCACTCTCGGCCTCCCCGCTGCATCAGACGGCAGGCCTCGCCTCCAGCGCCCCCAGTGCAGGCCCCACTAGATCCCCCTCTGGCTGCTGTCCTCTGCCCCCTCTGCTCTTCCTCTGTCAGCTTCGGACTCTGTGAAATGTTCCCTACTCCTGCCCTCCATCCTCCGTACCCCCCCAAGAGATGAGCAGCTCCCACCCCATCTCTGCAGACGACTCCCCGATCTACATCCCAGGTCTGACATGGCCTCCCAGCGGCCCCGTCTCCCGGGATCCAGAACACCAGCACACCCCTTCCCCTCCGAACCAGCTCCTCCCATGCCGGTGAGGACACTTTCCCATTTGTCACCTCCTCCAGCACCTCAAAGTCATCCTACACTCCCCCTCAACCCCAAGTTAAATTACTACAAGCTCCTGCGGGGGCTTCCTTCCTAATGGCTCTCATATATATTTATTTTTTTCCATTCCCACTGTCAGTGAGGATCTTCCAGAAACACTCCTTTCCTGTCGCCTTCCTGTCGCCTTCCTGTCGTCCAGAAGCTCTCCATTCACTGGTGTATTATTCAGGTGAGCCCAGCATTCGGAGGCCGGGACAACCAACCCCAACCTGCGTTTCCACACCTACCTACCCTCCCTTGAACCCCTCACCTTCGCCCGACTACCTATTCACTTGTGGTTTCAAACGTGATTTATAAACAACTGCTTCTTGTATTCCTTTGCCCCAAGAACAAATAACAGGAGCCCACATTTCCATGGCAAGTCCCATGTTTCAGGCACTGCTCTAACCACTTTCCACACGCCCCATCATGGACTCCTCACACCAGCGCTAGGAAGCAGAGAGAGGTTAAGTAAGTTGCCCAAGGCCACACAGCCAGCGAGTGGTGGAGTCGGCGTTCAACCCTATGCCATCTCTGGCTCCAGGGCCATGGAACCAAAAGACCCACACTGACAACCACACCTGTCTTGTGCAGAGGGGTTCCCTTACAGGTCAGTATTTTAGCATTAACCAAGACCGGCATGGTGCTACGCAGATTTTGAAGTGTAATTCCTGGAGGAAAGAAAGTTTTCCCACTGACCTTCAGGCCCAGGAGAGGATGATGAAACAGTAAGTCATTCTGCCATTAAAATTAAGTCCAATCACCCCTAATGGAATGTCACCTCCAAGATAGCCATTAACGCCACCTGCCTCGCGCACCGATGGGAGGGTTGACATATATCACCATTACCTTGTCTAACAGCCATTCTGTCTGAGGAGTGGGGAGACCTGAAGAGACACTCAGAGGCACTGGGACCCACTCGGCACCCGGCAGAGAGAAGCCTGCTGCTCAGTCCCACACGATGGAGGCTGGAAGGGAAGCCAGGAGACGCAGTCCTGACCTGCGGGTGGAGTTCTCACTGCCTTCAAGGGGAAATCAAGTTCCAGGAGGTTGCAGGCATGATGAGAGAAGGTGGTCATTTTTATTCCATTTTGCAGATGAGACCAACAAGATTCAGGGAGGTGAAGGGACAGGGTAGAAGTAATTGGGGTGCAGGGAGAGGGCTAGAGAGGGCCGCCTGCCTCACCGCACCCTGCGGGTCCTCGGACTCCTGTGCAGGCATTGTTTCTGTAATGTCTACACTTGGCCCCGTAAAGCAGATAGCGTGATGCCCATTGAGAGAGGGGAAAACCGTGGGCCTGGTCTCTTCCCCTGAGCAAGCACAGTGCCCTTAGCGTGCCATATTGCTATAGCAGCCAGCCCCCCTCTCCCCCAAACCCGCTCTCCCGGGCCCCCTCCCTCACTCGCCAGAGCCGGAAAGACCAACCCCCGCCCCCCACAGCCTCCTCTGCTGTGGACCGGAAGTCCCGTCCTGTGGACCGGAAGTCTCGTCCTGTGCTCCATCCCTGCCCTTGTTTGCTCCTCCTTGGCTTTGCTGGTCTTTGGAGCCTTTCTACCCTGGGTCGTCTCTGTCCCCTCAGCATGCAGCTCCGCCAATCCTCTGACGTGCCTAGCTCATCCACTTCCCTACGTGGGCCCACTCTCTCCCTCCATTCCGCCCGGCCAGCCCCCGGCGCCTCGTCTGCCTGACCCGTGGGTACTACCCAGCGCTTTCAGCCGAGCCACACTCTGGCTCCTGGTCTGTTGTCCCTGGGCTACATGGGCACCTCCCAGTAGGCGAGATGACACTCTTGCCACAGATGCCTGGGCAAGTCCGCTTTGGATACGGGCCTTGTTTTGCACACTCTGGGCTTGGTTTTGACCTGCCTCTGCAGGTGGAGGCTTGCCCCCCGCTTTGATTCCCCTGGAAGCACCTTCAGGAACCTGTGGCATCACTGAATTCACAGAGGTTTTCGGCTTTCAGTTATTTTCCAGAGGCTCTGCTCCCAAACCATGTGCTTTTCCGTGTCTGGCCTAGCAGAGGGGTCTGGTGCAGCAGGGGCAGCCCTCCCCTCAGGGGGTCTGGGACCCCCCACACCCTTCTCCCCCAGGTGCCAGCAAGTGCTTCCAAACTCCGCCAGGTGGAAGCCCCATCCTAGTTGAAGCACTGCTTCCCTAATGGTTCAGCTGGGACCACCTCTACTGCCCTCAAAGATAGCCCAACACCCTGTCCTTTTCCCAGATAAGACAAGCCAAGGCAAGAGGTAACCTCGGTTTCAAGCGAAGGTCCCCATGCAAGGAGTTAACATTCATGAGATGCCTGTTGGTGCCAAGCACTGTTTTGAGGATTTTTACCTGGATTAATCCCTCGAATCCTTCCTGTGAGGAAGGCACATTATTTCCCCATTCCCAACGAGGAAAGCTGAGGAAAAGGAGCTAAGTAACTTGTCCAGAATGAGTAATTTGCTGGAGTGTGGGTTCAAACCCAGACAGTCTGACCTGAGAGGTCAGTCTTGGGCATCACCTCTCATGTGTGAAATGTAATCATGGTGCTGAGGGAAGAGGAGACTTCGAGGTCAGAATGCTAGTTTTCCTCCCTATTTGGTGACACCAAGTTATTTAACCTGTCAGAATGTTGGTTCCCTCACAGGAGAAAACTGGGCTAATAACGACTGTGTGACTGTATCAGGTAGGGTTCGTTAACGAAAATTAAGCAGAACAGCTTTTGGAAGTGTCTAGAACAGTGTCTGATGTGTGGTGGGTGTGGGTCACTGTTAGTTCCCTTACTTCCTCTCAGAAAGTCTTCAAAGTGCCTGCTGCCATGGTGATCACCTCAGGCCAAGTACCTCAGGGTCAAGAGGTTTTTTAACAGCTCATTGAACTGTTCTAGAAGAACACTTCTAAGTTTCCAGAGATTTTTTTTTAAAAAATCATCTGACAAGAAAAAGAGAAGAAAAACCTTGGTCTTCCTTAATATTGGGTCTAGATTAACTGCGTTTCCTATCACTTCACGTATATATAATAAAACTCGATGGTTCTCATATAATATATAAACCATCAAATAATCCTGTTTGGTCAGTGGTCTGGTATTTCTAGCTTGTCAGGAAGCCAACATGAAACAGTCTGTGTCTGCTTCAGGAAGAGAAATTTTTCCATTCTCTGAGATAAGGCTTCTTGCCCTTGGTTCCCGGTCCTGAAGAGCACCATGGGGGTGTTGTGAGCAGGCCGCAGGTGATTCCACTCACGTGTAGACCAGGCCTGATGGCTCCTTCTGGAATGCACCAACTGTGTGCTCCCTGAACTGGGCGGGGCCCTTCTCTGACTGGCACAAATGAGAATCTCGGAGTTAACTTCATGGAGGGATGGATGTTGCACAGGCATAGAATAAAGTCAGGATGCTGACCTGCTTCTCAGAGAATCTGTGGCCATAATTCTAATTCCTCTTCCTCCCCTTGGACAAATCATTTAACCTCCCCAAGGCCTATTTTTTTTTTTTAAATCATGTGAGAAGTTTGAATGACTTTACAAATGTCTCTGAAAATACGGGGTAAAAAAAAATGCAGAGTAAATACAATTTCCCTTTCCATATGTTATTCTGTATCCTTGGGCTTTATCTGCGATGTTCTTCCCTCTTCACCTTCCCCCCGTAAATTCCTATGAATCCTTCAAGGCTCAGCTGAGAAGCTGCCTCCTCCAGGAAGCCCTCCTGGACTCCAGCAATCTGACATGGCTGCCCTTCTGTCTTCCACAATGTCCAGGCTTCCTTCTTCTATGGCACTAAGGTTCTATTTCATTATACAGTGAACTCCTAGCTGGTAAAATGAGCCTTGGCCCGCTTTGGGCTCCCAGAACCCAGGCAGGCAAGGCCTGGCGCGTGGTAGACTCGCTAAAAACAAAACAAAACAAAAACCAGCTTGTTGAAACAATAAATCATAAAGCTGAATTCCATAATCCAAGCCATATTTTCTCATTCGCTCTCAATACGGCATATGGATTAGACCTCTAGAAATAAACAAGTCAAAGGTTGTGCGATCAGGGAATTGGGTCAGAAGGCAAGGTGAGGGGCAGGACGAGCCACCACCCAAATGTGCCAGGCCCTGGGCTCTGAGCAACCTCACTCAATGACAGAGCAATACAGGGAGGGCAAGGGATAACCTTTCCGTCCCTTGCCAAGCTGTAAAAAGTGATGGCAAGAAATCATGCCCTAATTTCCCTTCTCAGATCACGCCAGCTTGTGGAATTTAACCACAAGGATGTTGATAAACCCCAGAGCAAGGTTGGAGGATGAAGTCAACGTCCAGCATCAGCCAGGCTCTGGATGGTTCCCCAAAACTGCAGAGTCATGCTGAGTCTGAAAGGTAATCTGGTCTGCTCTCTACTCCGGGTACAAACCCCTCTGGAGCCAACGGTCACTCTCAGCCGCAGGGGTTTCAAAATCCTAAGACTTTGAAGTTTCAGGTGGCAAAGAGAATAGTCACTCGGAGGCAGTGACGTGTTGGAGCATCAATGCAACGCTTATTATGCACAAAGCACCACGTCGGGCATGAGGGGCACAGAGATGAAGAGCATCCATCACGCCTGCCCTCAAAAAGCTCACGCTGAGGAGGGACAGAGGGCTAGGGCAGCGGTGGCATAATTGAGGGCGCCTATAATAAGGGCTGTAAGACAAGCATAAATGGGAAGACAGAGGCAGAAGCCACGTGTGGGAGTTGTGCAGAACAGTTGGCCCCATTCCTTCAAACACTCGACCAAATCAAACGGTAGACTTGATTCAAAGGCATCAACTGTTACCAAAAAAGAAAAAAAAAATGGGACAATTGGAATCTCAGTATGGATCGGGTATTGGATGATAGCAAGGAATTGGAGATAATTTTTAGGTCCATAGCCATGACATCGTTATGTCTGAAAATGCCCGTCCTTTTTAGAGATGCAAAATCTAGCAAGCCGAAGTGAAATGACATGATGCTATAAAAAATTCACAGAGAGAGAGAGATGAAGTGAGTGTGGTCAAGTCTTGATTCTGGATGACGCATGGGTGGTGCCCGCCATACTCTGCTCCCCAGTTCGTGGGACGTTTGAAAGGCTTATCCTGCAGGAAGGTTAAAAATGGGGGGGGAGGAATGG
The DNA here is from genome assembly GCA_028533885.1 of Nasua narica. NCBI lineage: Eukaryota > Metazoa > Chordata > Mammalia > Carnivora > Procyonidae > Nasua > Nasua narica. The sequence goes on from CM052812.1 coordinate 13,756,619, forward strand.
CAGGCAGCAGAAAAGATACTTCAGCGGAGCCTTGAAAGGCAAGTAGGATTTCACAGGTGGAAACAGGACTGTCATTGGGGGGGTGGGGGCAGGGACCAGCCCAGCAGAAGCCCCGGGGCAGGAAAGCCAACAGTGGCTAGATTGCCCGTGTGGATCAGAGTTCCAAACATCAGCCCCGTGGGTAAAAAGGGCCACCTGTGTGTTGACCTGTTTCTCAAGGATGTGGTAAGTGCTGATCAAGAAATAAGGCAAAAGAAGCGGAAAATTCTGGCCCCTGAATGCAGGCTGAGGGGGAGGGCGCCAGACAATTTTCCAAAACAACCTGTTTGTTCTTACTGGGCTGGCCCTTGCCTCCAGGACTGTCCCTCGCACCCGTCACTGCTTGCATAATTGCCCCTCCTGCTCCATCAGGGCTCTGTCTATGGAGACCACCAGCCCCACGTGAGACTCACTGTCTTCTTGGGAATACAGTTCCCATCGCCCCTCTTTCTGTGGATTGGCCAGCATCTCTGGAGAGAGCAGATCAGAGGTGACCACACAAGAGTGCCCCTGCCTCTCCCCTCCCCCCACCTGCCCCTGCCCAACTCTTCCCACCCCCCTCCCCAACTGGATCCCTCTGCTGGGGCAGGGTGGGCTTTCAGGGCCTCCACAATGTCCTCCCTCATTGCTGCGCCTGATGTGTTTCTGGCTTATCCGGTTCTGCTGGGATCCTGGAAAAGTGAACCCTGGTCATATCTACGGAGTGGCTCAGTGTTCTCCTCCCGGGGTCATTGCATTTGACAGCCTGAGAGTCACTCGGAAATTGCCCCCAGTTCACCAGGGCCAGATGGGAGGTTCCTCTCTTGCAAGCTTATCTTCCCTTTGCAGCCCCAGTCACTAACTGCCGTGGGTTGCAAAATCAAAGAGAAAATATTTACAATGAGAGTTGATCTAAAAAAGACTTAGATGGAGATCAGCATACTTTCAGCTGGGCTTGACCTCCCCAACAAAGTCCTGGGGAGAGGGGGCGCCGTGTGGTTGCAAAGACTGTGGCTTTCAGAATCAGCCTGAGAATTGGGTTCGAATTCCGCCTCCCCACCTCAGATTATATTTCCTTTCCCGGAGGGTTTTGCAGATTAACTGAGCATCACGAGCGCGAGATGCCTGGCGTGGGGTAGCCCACGTTGCCTCCTCCTTCCACTGTGGACATCCGGTTCTCCCTCTTTCAGATAAAGGATTTGGAGGACATGAACACCAAGTCCACTTTCAGCGCCTGCTTTCTGCCATTCCACCAAACTCCAGGAGCAGTGAGTCACTGTCCTTGGAGGGCTTGGCGATTCGGTGCCTCCTGCCTGTCCCCATGGCCTGGGCACAGGGGGTCCCATGAAGCCACAAAGAAAGACCTGGATGGAGGCTTAGCCACACATCTAGCCAGGCTTCCAAGCTCCACTTCTCCACCCAGGGACCTTCTCTGTCCCACAGCCCGGTGAGCTCCTCATTCCCCACACTGCCCTGAAGGTCACCAGTTGGGTAGAAACGCACTGTCAAAATCTCGGCTCTTAGCCATTTTCCCAGTAGGTGACCCAGCGGACCGAACATTCCCTCAGCCAGATGCTGGGAAACGAATTCACTCCCCACAGGCCAAAGGCTTTGGGCCCATCTGCTCCTCAAGTTCCTCATCTCACAAGTGGTAATCTGCCCCATCCCCCCCACCGGAGGATCGGGTGGGGTTTTCTGATGACATCGTGGGTCCTGTGAAAGTGTTCTGGAAAGCATAGCACCCTGGAGGAATGAGCAGCACGAGGAAGACTCCGGTTTGGGTCTCCAGACCTCCAGAGAGGGCCCCTCCAGCAGCAGAGGAACAACCGTTAGTCCCTTTCTCCACACAGCTGCTGCCGGCCAACCTCTCTTCCAGCGGAAATGGTGGGGCTTTTCCTCCCCATGCCCTGTGCCCTCGTCAAGCGGCCTGGCCATCCTTCCATGGGAAACCCCACGGGCTGAGCCCCTCCACCAGCCTCTCAGGACCTCCGAGGAAGTGACCACACGTCTCCTCTACCCAGACCATCCCAGGTCACGCCCATTACCCAGCATAATTACTAACAGCACCTCCTTTCATTCTCAGAAAAAGGTCGCACCTGGCACGAGAAGGTCAGTGGTCCCCCCACCTCCAGGCCACGGGGCCCCTCCACAGACCTGCCATCTAGCCAAGCTGCGCGACCTCCCCACTGAGGTCATTTCAAGGTGGCTCACTCCCTTTAGAGATCGTCTAACACAGAGGTGATCCCCATTTCACTGCTGCCAATGGGGACGCGGCTGTCAAGATAACAGAAGGAAGATCAGAAGGCGCCAGGCCCAGGTGTGTCCATGGTGCAACTGTGTTTTGCACCCCTGGGGGGAACGCTTTTCCTCCTTCTCCACAATTCTCTTGCCCAATTTTTGTCTGGGCATTTTTGTCTCCGCCCTAGCAGCCGCCCTCACCCGGGACTGCCCCTTGTGGTGGCTCCCAAGGCCTGGAAGCGGCTTCGGTCTGACAGGCCCATGGGAGCCAAGGACATCATATGCCAGACAGACCGAAGCTTCTCATCCCTCGGGTCAATTGTTCTCTGTGGTTACCACACCACGACACGAGAAACTTGAAGGAAGGTTTAGAATGCCACAGATAGTTGAACTGCTGATGTCTGGACTTTTTTTTTTTCCTCCTTGGCCAGCAATCCTGTGGCTTTTCTCATTGGATTGGAGAGGGAACAAAATGCCTTCGAGAGCACTTGAGATTTGCAACGGTTTATAGACTTGTTACTCCCACCACACAAGCACCAGGCCCATTTTACAGGTGGTGAAACTAAGTTCAGAAAAGGGAGGAAATACTGGTCTTTAAGTGGACCTAGCCGATCAGGCTTCCTTCTAGATACAATCAAGCCTTTGCCCAAATTGTTCTCACACACACACACACACACACACACTCAAACCCGTTCTCTCTCTCTCTCTTTCTCACACACACACACACACACACACACACACTCGCACTTCACACAATCTCTGCCGTTCTCCAGAGGACTTCATATAGTTTCCCTGCTCTGGTTTTACTCATGATACTTTCCTGCTTCCTGGCTATAAATACCCCAAGGTCAAACCTATCTTAGTTTCACTGGACCAGCCAAAGAAGCAGTTACTCTGAAACAGCAGGGAGCGGCCAGCAAAGGGGGAGGGGACAGAGACAGAACTGGCTTTGTATCTGCTCTTTCCGATGTGGCCGCCGAAGCGCCTCCAGTGAGGCCAGGCCCATCACACACTCCTGGTCCCCCCCAAAGGCTTGGCCTGAGCAAGCAAGGGCCCCCAAATCACTCTCCTTTGAGGTCCCACCTCCGTAGGACCTACTAAGGCGAGGCCCCCTCCTTGCGAGCCACGGCACCTCCCCCCCACCGTGAAAACCCATCTCCAACCTTTGGAGGAGGGGCTTTGAGACCGTCCCCCGGGGGAAGCCATTTCTCCAAGCTACCCCTGTCTTCCTCTTTCCTCACGTGCACAGTAAATTCTTCCTCCATTCCTCCTAGACTTGGAATCAATGCTTCTTTTGTTTTTGTTGTTTTTGCAATTAAGATACAACTGTAGCAGTAATATGACTATGGAGGAGTGACATTAGCAAGGACTTACTGGGTGCTTGCCACGTATCCAGTGCCTAGCATTCACGATCCTATATAATCTTCCCAACAGTCCCACAGTATAGGTACTACTGGTGGTGAGTACTATTGTCACCATCAGTGTATAGATGAGGAGACTAGCCCGGAAGGTTAGGTCGTGTGCCCAGAGTCACACAGCTACTAGGTGTGAACGAAGATTAGCCAGCTCTTTCCCGAACCTTATCCATACAACATTATGCCCCCTCCTGCCCCATAGCATCGGTGGTCGCAGGGCTGCCCGAACAGAATAAGACTGCAGCAGGTGCGAACAGCCGCTACCTGACCTGAAAGGGGTGAGGGAGGAGGATTCAGAAATACTCTGTGCCCATGGCTCTCAAACTGTTTGGTTTCAGGAACCTTGTATAGCCCTTAAAAATTTCTTATTGGAGCTCCTGGGTGGCTCAGTTGGTTAACCGTCTGCCTTCGGCTCAGGTCATGATCCCAGGGTCCTGGGATCGAGCCCCGCATCAGGACTCTCACTATGTGGGGAGTCTGCTTCTCCCTCACCCTCTGCCTCTCCCCCTTCTTATGCTCTCTCTGTCTCTCTCTCTCTCTCTCCTAAATAAGTAGATAAAATCTTTTTAAAAAATTCTATTATCAGGTTACCTGGGTGGCTCAGTTGGTTAAGCATCTGCCTTCAGCTCAGGTCATGATCCTGGTTCCTAGGATTGAGTCCTGCATTAGGCTTCCTGCTCGGTGGGGAGCCTGCTTCTACCTCTCCCTCCGCTCCTCCCCCTGCTCATTCTCTCTCTCTCTCTCTCTCTCTATCAAATAAATAAATAAAATCTTTTTTTTAAGATTTCTATTATCAAAATCCCCAAAGGGTTTCTGTTTATGTGGGTTACGTCTATCAAATGTACTGTCCTAGAACTGAAACTGAAACAATTTTAATATTCATTAATTTGCTTAAAACTAATAATAATACACTTCCCACGTGCTAACACAAACGCCGTATTTTTACAAAAGAGGAGTCTAAACCAAATTAGTGGGAAGAGTGGCATTGTTTTACAGTTTCATGAATCTCTTGAGTGCCGACCTTTAGGACCAAATTCTCATTTCTGCTTCTGAAATCACTGTATCGCCCTGTCGTGAAGTGGAAGGGAAACTCCACCACATACTCGTGGGAGAGCAAGAGCAAAAGAGACAAGTGATGCCTTAGCATTGTTTTCAAAGAGCCACAATGTCCCAGAGTCTCTCTAAAAAGTGGGGTTGTCTTCTTGGTGCGATGGGAAGCCACAGAAGGGGGGAAGCGGAGAATGGTGTGTTCTGAGTTACGTGGGAGGGGTTCCCGTGGGGCTGTGTCCAGAAGAACCAGGGGAGGGACAAGGGTGGAAGAGGAAGGACCTGTCAAGAGACTCTGGGAAAAGTCAGGGCAAAGACGAGTGTGGCCTCGGCCAGGACTCTGGCAGAGACACTCTGATTCTGGAGAATGCCACATGCATGGAGCCGTGCAGAAGGGAGGGAAGCCTCTAAAGCCACACTCGGAGGGGCCTGACGGTGCCGGAGGACTTGGAAGTGCCTGCCTGGATGCATGGCCCACTGCTCCTTGCCACGTCCTGGGCTACGCTCGAAGCGTAGACATCACACGGTGGGCTGGCCTCGGACACAGAGATGGGCCTGCCCTTCCCAGAGCAAGAACAGGCCAAGCAGGGCCTCACGGGTCCCCTCCCTGCAGCATAGCGAGCCCCTGAAGAATGATCAAGCTCGTGCCCGTGCACACTCCGGGTGCTGGAGTTAGCAGATCCATGGGCACATGGAGGCCTCAAAGCCGGGAACCAGCACCTCCCCAGACCCCTGCATGGAGAACCTGTTAGTCCCTCCCAGAAAACTAATGTAATTAATGGCTGCACTGATCTGTGGCCTCCTGCTGTCCTGTGCCAGTGCCCAAGCCACTGCCCCCCAGGCGCCATCATGCTCCCCCAGCAGTCTACGCCAATGGGAGTTGCCCATGGTGTTCTTCTCCTCCTATGCATGTGGCCTCGCCATTGGGGAAGGGTATTCCTTGGCTTTGGGCTTGGCCATGTGGTTGTGCTGGCCGTGGATATATGGACAGAAAGGCCATGTGCCAATTCCAGGCCTGGGTCTTGAGAGTTTTGTGTGTTTCCACTTGCTCTTTTATTGCTCTGTCATTATCAAAAGAAGAGCCTACTGCCAGGTCACTGTGGACCCTTAGCCTGGGACCCGGGATGAGCAACCATGGAATAAGAGCAGCCCAACCAACCCTCACAGACCTACAGCCTGAAAGTGAACCATCCCACCTAACCCACAAATCCATGAAGATGATTATGGTTATATGCTACTGAGACTTCTGCAGTTATTTGTTACACAGTGATAGCTAGCTAATACACCTGTTTCTTTGCCTATAGGCTCTTTAAGACTATGAGTTACATGAAGGCTGAGACCACATTTATTTTTCATCTTGCTTTCATCTTGCTTCCCAAGTGCATGCTGTAATGATCTAATAAGCATCTTTGACCATATGGAGGAATATACAGATGCACAACTAGACTACTCCAGGAACCAGACTAGCCTTCCAGGAGACCTCTGACCCAAGGATGGTCACAGGAAAGACTAAAGAATATCCACTAGGTACCCCAAGGACACACACACACACACACACACACACACACACACACCCAGGGCTGGGCCAGCATTAGGCCAGCCCTCAAAACAGTCAGTGGACCAGGCAACAACTATTGGGATTGTGCTTAGCTGTCCCTTGAATGGGCTGGTATCCTTGGCTATGTTCTCACGGGTCAGAGCAAACAGCCTCTCTTAGAGTATGGGACCTTTGGGAGGTGACTAGGTCATGAGGGTGGGGACCTCCTACAGAGGATTAGCGCCCAGAGTCATAGGAGTTTGCTTCCTCTCTCTCTGCTACATGAGGACACGGTGAGAAAATGGCCATCTATGAACCCAAAAGCAGATCCTCACCAGACACCGAATCTGCTGGTGCCTTGATCTTGGACTTCCCAACCTCCAAAACCATAAGAAATAAGTTTCTATTGTTTTAAGCCACTCAGTCTACCATAATTTGTTATGGCAGCCCAAACTGCATAAGACACATGGAATGGCCATTGTCCCAAGAGGATCCCATTAGCCATAAACAAAAGGAGGTGAATAGACCAAGAGAGGCCCACCTGAGAAGCAGAGGGAGGCTGGAGCAGCTTGTCCAACATCCTGAGCTCCCTCAGACTTGACACCTCTGAATACAGGGCCATGTCCCATGGATGTGTCCCCCTAAAAGGGACTAGTTACGTGGGGTGTAGGAGGGAAGGTGGAGCCTGCTTATGACTGATCATCCTCACCGGCTCCATGGCAGTGGTGACCCAAGGGCACAGTGCAAGAAGCCCTCTGCAGAGGGTCAGCAGCCTGGACAGGGGGCAGGGTAGGTGGACTCTGGTTGAAGTTAGGGCTCCTTTCTCTTTCCCACTGCCTATGACCTCTTGGACGTCCAGGAGCACAGAGGAAATGGAGGGCCCCAGCTTTCTCTGTCATGTTCAACCTTATTACTGTCCCTGGAGACGAGGCCCCTTCCAGCCCAGGCCCTGTGGCAGCCAGGGAGCAGGGGGAGCCTCAGAGAGCCATGGAAGTTGTTAGATGGCTCCCTTGTGGGGGAAAGCACCACAGCTGAACTTCCAGTGGACCTTGGCCTTGAGGCAACCTTGACTATGAAAAAGCTCCACTATTTCTGGAAACCAGTCTAGGGGGAACACTTATAACTTACCTCACTATCACTAGAAGGGCAACCTCAGCTCTTTTAATGGAGGCTATGAAATAACCCTTGTCACTTTCTCCAGGTTTGGGATTGTATCTCTACTGTAAGCCAACGAACAGCACCATATTGAATCTGGGTCTATGAAGACGGAGTAACGTGGGCTTAAGTTACAAACAAGCCCAGCAGTTTGGTGCCTTGCATTTGGGATGCAGGGGGACCCAAAGCACCATGTCCTGGCCCAATGCCAAGAGCTGTTGGGCCACGCTGCCTGGCTCACACGGACACAGTCGAGAAACACAGCACCCCACGCTGGAAACAGAAAGGGGGATCCGTCTGCATTTGTTCTTCTGGAAAGACGATGTCATCCACTGCCCTAGCTTCTCTACAGAAATGCTTTTGTTTTCAGCTTCGTCCAATGACCCAGCACAAGGAGGCTCTTGGGCATCGGGCTCTGGAGGTCACCCTGAACTCCGGAAAATTCCCCTCGTGTTGGGCTTATGTCTTGATTCTGAGTTTCAGAAGCTGGGAACCCAATGACATAATGGAAGGGTAAGATCCCAGCACTCATTATCTGTGAGCCCATCGTCGGCACAGCAGGTGCTACACGGGTGAAGTCACACACAGCAGACGCATTAGGAAGGATGTCGCCCACTATGAAAGTGGCGCATTCTGTCCCTCAGGGGCCGACACAGTAGGTGGGAATGAAGAAGGGGTTGGCATTTTGATTTAAAGCTCCAGTAACCTGCAGGTAATGTTTTCAGGATGTTCAGAGCACGGGAGGCAAAGGAAGAAGACCAAGGATGGAGCTTAACCCCTTTGCCTCTACCTCCTGTTGGCCGGGACCTTCTCAGCTACAAATAATGGCAGAGGGCACTCCCAAGTAAGGTGGGGTGGGGAGGGCAGTGTTGGGAGGTTTCCCAACCTTGGCCCCAAAGGCTAGGTGTAGTCACCAATCATTCACATGCAAGAACACGCCGCCTGATGTATCTATTCCTTCAGACTTCCATTAACTGAAACAAATATTTATTAACTGTCTGATCTGATCAAAAATAAATATTGAGTACCTGTGCGAGGCTTAGGACAGGTCCTCAAAGAGCTGAGACAAAGCAAACCCACATTAATGTGCGTAGAGCCATCGGAGACAGCAGGGTAGAAGAGCTAATGTAAAGGTGAACCACAGCCCACCGTCCAGGGGCCCGGGCAGGGGATTCAGCCTCTCCGGGCGGCCGGGCATTCAGCTCTCACTTAAGAAATCAAAGTCCTACCGAGCATTGGTACCTGCCATGGTTCTCCATACCGTGAGCAGCTGGTAGCAATGGAAGCCCACGTGTCTAGGTCAGCAGGCCCCTGCACACCTGTGGCTCCCTAGGCTGGACTCGGGCCTTTCCTTTGAGGGATAAGTGGGCGTTCAAGGGCAGACAGAGAGGAGGGTTCATTCGAAGGCACCCTGTAGCGGGAGAGGTGAGAGAGAGGGGTGGTGTTCGGGAGAAGAGAGCAGAGGAAAGGGCGGAAAAACAGCTAGAAAGAACTGAAATCATGGGGCTCTGACCAAACCAGGACACAAAAAACAGAAGCCGTTCACTTCCCAGCTGAACCCTTGACCAAACCCACTGGCCTACCCCTCAGATTCACTGGAACAATGCCTCGTGTCTGGCCTGTGTTTTATTGGATGCCGGTAACAATCCTGCAAGATAAAGCAAGGATTATTCACCCATTTTACAGATGGGAAACGGAGCATCACGGCCTGGGAGTTGGCCTACAATGGACGGTCGAATCACCCTTACACAGCCTCACAGTGGAGTCTGAGGGCCCCATTTTGAGCTGAATCCCCAAATACAGAATTTTTTGGAGTCTAAAAACCTTCTAAAAACTACTGAACCACGACATCAAAATATTCTCCGAACAGAACTGTCCTTTCATCCATTTCTGGAAACTTCTATAGAGAGGACCACCAGATAGCCCTTTGCCTGAGGGTAGGGGCAAGCCACTGAGGTCAGTTGGGAGAAAAAAAAGCCCCTCATCAATCAGTACAAGGAAGCCAGCCCTTCACCAGCCTAGAATCCCTGCTGTTGGAATGTCTTTTTTTCCAAGTTCAGAGTATAAAATAAATGAGGTCTGCAGGAATGTCGAACTTCAAGATGGGATGAACACACACACATACCCTGAGGACACTTCACTTGGGAACCACATACGCACAGAGGATATACAGATGAACCCATGTAGGGAGGACTCAGGATCACGGACTCTGGATCAAGGGGACCTGTGCGAGCCTCTAGCCCAACAACCCTTTCATTTTGAGAAAGAGAAAACTGAGAGACCCAGGAAGGTCATAGAGCTAGCACTATGACCTCATTGACCTCATTGCCAGTCTGCTTCTCCAAACTCCAGGCCGTGGCCTTCCCCTTCCCCGAGCTAAGAAAAGCCCACTATCCTTGCTCTTTGAGCCACACTCCGCAAGGGAGCCTGTCACCATGGCGCCATCAGCCACGCGTGGCTGCTGAGCCTTCCCCGGGGTCACAACCCACCAGGGCTGCTGCCAGATTCCACCACAGGAATGAGGGAGGACTGGAGGGCTGGCCTGGGGAAGGGAGCGGGGCTGGGAGAGGGGCTCACTGGGGAGGGAGCTGAGGTAGGAGAGGGGCGGAGGCATGCCCCCCAGAGGAGGCTCAGTGTAATGACGCGAGGGGTAATGCCACGCGAGCAATACACCAGCCAGGCACTAACAAGTGTGACTACGAGATCCCAGCGACATGGAGTTCAAGAACAGGCCAAACTAACGTAAGGGGATCAGACCCAGAGAAGTGAGGGCCCTCAGGTGGGTAGCGGGGCTGTTTCCTCCAAAGGAGTAGGAAGAAACTTGCTGGGATGCGAAAATGCCCTCTATCTCGATCTGGGAGGTGGTTACACGGGTGCGTGCAAACGTGACCGTTTAGCGAGCTGTGCAGTTACTGAGCTGCATGTATTTGCACGTTTTATTGTGTGTTAGTTGTGCCTCAACTAAAATCCACTGGAAAAATAACCGACCGAGTAGGGCTATCCGGCCCCTGGAAATACCAGACATGGGGTGTCTCACTGTTCAGTCGGGCCTTTTTTAGGGGGATACGAGCATCAGGATGTGAAAACATATGTGAAAGTGTCCTTGTCCCAAAAAGGAGTGCCACAAACCCATTGCTCAATCTGGTGACACAAGTAAACACGGGTTCAAAGAATTTAGCCCCAAGGTTGCTTGGCTTGAACACGTGACTGTGGTCAAGGATGCATCGGTGACGAGGCCGGAGTGCAAGGGCTTGCAAAGAACACGCACGGTGATAGCAATAAATCAGGAGTGAGGGAAGTCACATGGAACACAATGTCGGCCCCCCCCAGGAGGCTGCCTCCGTGGATGGAGGACGACACGACTCCAGGATCTCCACTCCAAGCACCTCCCAGGCTTCATAGCGGCTGCGAAGTCCTCATTCCGGCCTCAAGAAGGGGCATAAATACCCACTCACCAGACAGGAAAACTGAGGTCACCCTGCTAGCGAGTGGCCGAGCAGGGAAGTCGGTGAACAACCAGTGTTCGAGGAACTGCTGCTACAGCGGAGATCCATATGGGCACCTGCCCTCATGGGCTCTATGGTCTGGGGCGGGGGGGCGGGGGGAGAGGGGGTGCAGGGGGCGGCAGTGAAACAAGCAACCTCAAAGCAATGTGGCCAGTGTGGGACTCCTGGGGTGTGGGTGCCTAAGGGCTGACGGAGGACATCCTGGAAGAAGCAGCATTTAAGCAGGGATGACCAGAAGGAGGATGTTATGGACGCCTTGCACAGGAGATACGGCACAGCCAGAGGGCTGAGGGGCTCGACACCCCCTACCCCCCACTCCTCTAACACCGCACACCCGATCCACTGCCAAGCCCGCTGCACCTCACTTGGAAAGCACTTTACGATTTTGAAATCACTTTCACGTATGTTTTCTCATTTGAGTCTTATAGTGGTGTTATTAACCCCACTTTACGGACGGAAAAACAATGAGGCATGAAATGACTCAGCTGGGCACACGATGAGTCAGCATCCAGGCAAGGTGATCGGCTCTGCGACAGGGTGCCCGGGGCCCGAAAGAGGCCAGCTGGTATGCCACACAGCTCACAAAGAGGAAGACCAATGATGCCGAGTTGGGGAAAACGTCAGCTTCCCTTAAATGCCCCCAGATTCCTCCTTCCTGCTGAGGTGGTTTTCTACTGAAATCTGGGTCGGCTGCCACGGCCCCTGGATTCTGAGAAAGCCCCACGAACCTTCTCAACAATGGAGAGCTTGCTTTTCCTGAAGACACCCGCCACCTGCACACGGAGCCGCCAATGCTCCCGGAAGGGACGGTGACCCAGCCTAGAAACCTGGGGCTCCCAGTGAGTGGAAGCGATCGCGGACTCAGGATGCACACCAGACCTTTCTCCAGCTGCATCAACAATAGCCACGGGGAAGAAATGGAGACCGCGAGGGAGGCTGGGGCCGCAGATCCTAGGTACCTAAATCGGCCCCGCTTTGGAAGGAAGCCACTTCCCATGTTCACGTTAGAACAATACTGCGAGATTTCTTTGTTTCCACTGAGATTTCCACTGAAGAACAGCTGTCAACAGCTCAGGAAGACGGTGCCTCGTTCCAAGTCTTTTTTCTTTGCAAGTGTTCCTCTATAAACATGCTATTGCTCTTTTCAGCAAGGGCAAAGCGAAGGCACGCACGGTTGCCCAAAAGGGCAAACCATTTCCGCGTACATCCAAGCCTTTGTTTGTGCCTCCCTCTGAGGGGTCACAGTTCCTCCATGAAGAAGACAGAGTTCCAAAAAACACCGTTGAAGGAGGCAGTTATTTGAAGCACCTTCTACTATCTTCTAGAACCGTCCTTTGGTCTTTACAAAAGTTTCAGTGGAATAAATGGTGTTTACCAGGGGTTGGAAGAAGGGGGGGAAGGGGTTAGTACTTCACAAGGGCAGAGTGTCTGGGAAGATTAAAAAGGTTCTGGAGACGGATGATGCTGAGGGCTGCCCAGCAGTGTGGACACGGCCGATGCCATTGAACTGTACACTTGAAAATGGCTCAAACACGGGGCGCCTGAGTGGCTCAGTCAGTTAAGCCTCTGCCTTCGGCTCCGGTCATGATCTCAGGGTCCTGGGATCGAGCCCCGCACTGGTCTCCTTGCTGAACAGAGTCTGTTTCTCCCTCGCTCTCCGCCTGCCTCTCCCCTTGCTTGTGCCCACTCTCTCTCTCTCTCTGTCAAACAAATAAATAAAATCTTTTTCCAAAAATGGCTCAAATGGTAAATTTGATGTTGTGTATTTTACCGCACAGAAGAAAATCATTCAAAAAAAGTCTCAATGAAATTTTTAAAAACTGTCACCGTGCCGAAAAAAATCGGAAAGGTTTTACAAGCCTAGTCCGCTGTGCTGCTTCACCTTTAAGAACAGCCTGTTTGAATGAATTTACCTAATTACTAACTCGGTCTTCAAAACACCTGCTCTGCTGAGCCCCCGGGGGAATTGCACCCACTTACCCTCGGCCGGGCCAGTGTGGGAGCCACCGGCCTCCGAGGCATGGCTGTTCCGGTGGCTTCCTCCTGGGTAGAACTTTCTAGACACAGTCTCACCTGTCCTTTCATCTGGACAGCTGCACCCACCCCAAAGGGTTCAGGTGACCCAACTGTGAGATCACAGTGAAAAGTCAAGAACCAGTTCTTCGACTCTGCTCAGCTAGCCAGAGCTTTCGCTGTTGTCAGTCAGGTGGTTGCAAACAAATGTTCCCTCGAGGGGAATAGACGGCCAAGCAAGCCGGCATCGTGAGTCGGCCCCACAGCCCGCTGACGGGCTGGACCATGGCTCGAGGGCCTGGTTTGGGGCAGACGTCCTTCACCCGGTGTCCAGGAGGAGCGCCATATGGGACTCACCGTAGAGGCACCTTGGGAGGGACAAGGAAACAAGAAGCTCAGACGTTCCTAGAAAGACCTCTGCTTTCTACTTCTGAAAGCTTTTACATCTTTCTTCTATTAAAATTTTGAAACAGTTCCTCCAAAGTTATTTTTCCATTGGAGAAGGTATATTGTCTTTTCCAAGGCTTCGCCCAGAGGCAAACTCCATGGTAATGACAACAACAACAGTTTATGGATTGCCCACCATGTGCAGTCACCTTACTCTAGATCTCTTGCAATATCCCCAATAGCTCTATAAGCGCTCTTACCACCATTGGAGAGGGAAGGGAACTGAGGCTCAGAGACGTTGAGTAACTTTCCCTAGGTCACACAGCTAGTGAGTGGCAGAGCCAAAATCAAACCTGGATCCGCGTCCCTGCAAAACCACACTGTGTCTGAAAAGGGAAATGGAGCCCTGAGGACTCCCACTGAGGCTGGGCCCATTTCGGACACCAAATACCCAGGTCCTTGAAGAACTCTGGGGAGCTGTTGGAAACGTTCCATTCTTGGAGCAAACGCCATTCCAGGCTGCGAACGCTCCGTGGCCCCTTGTGGCATGCCTGGCATCCAGGAATGACGGCTGGTCACGGAACTTGGAGTCGAACACTATTGGTGGCGGCCGCTCGGATGCGCCCGCAGTGAGCGGGATAATAGACCACTTGGAAGGAATCAGCACATCCTCTGGAAGGCTGCTCGACGGAATGCAACACCAAGGCATCATGTTTCCCCTACAATTGGAGCCGCCATACGGTACTAATAACGCTGTCTGGGCCCAGGCATAGTACCGGTCTGGGCACCTCGGTGGCGGCGTCCATTCAAGAAGTATGTCCCAGCAGCATCCCTGGGTAATAGGAGGCACATCCAGCCGCGAGGCCCTGGTCGGCCCTTCCCCTGGGAAGTAGAGGCAAGATGAGAGCCAAGTGCCTCCGCTCGGGCTAGAAGACAACAGAGTGGCACAGGGCCCGCACACTTCTGCTCCCAGCGAAGGAAGGACAGCCCTTCCTGGTGGTGGGAGGTGATGGGGGAAAGCAAAGCCCAGAACACTGATCAGAAGCCCTTGTCTACCGACGGGAGGAGGGGCTCAAGGATGCTGGAGCCCTTCTCTTGTAGTCAGACGGGTGTTTACTAAGCCCCAGGACTCAGGGTTCTGCACGGCTCTTGAGTTCATAAACCCTCCCAGATCACATCCAGGAGCAAAACAGGCATCATGAGGCAGGCAAGGGAAATGACCTTGAAAGACAATGTTTGAAAAATCTTTCTAACTCAGAGGTCCTCCAACTTGGTGGTGCATCCCAATCCCAGAGCACGGATTGCGGAGGCTGCCTGCCCCGCAGGGCTTCTGAATCAGGACTCCCTGGTGGGGCTGGGCATCTGCGACTCCGATGAGCTCCAGGAGATGCTGAGACTACTGTCCCAGGAGCCACACTTTGAGAACCGCTGTTCTAATTATTTAAAGAGAATGATTTAAGGGCATGAGAACATGGCTCTGAATAACAAGGATATTATTATCAAACGCCTCCCATGTGCCAGACACTTCACTGCCTTTGATATTTACAACACGCCTGCCAAGAAGGAATTAATATCCTGCTTTACAGACTAGAATGCTGGGGCTCGGGAGTTCAGGGACATGCCTAACATTGCGCAGCTAACCACCAGCACAGTCGAGATTTTAACTGAGGTCAGAGAGACTGGAAGCTCTTCTCTCAGCCTTCTTTCCCAGCTCGTCTGGTGAGCCTGGGGCTGGCTGGTCGGCCAGGAGGAGGCTAGGCGCAAAGCAGGGGCACTGTGCAAAGCAGCACACAATGATTTGCACTGACGAAGAGAGGTTAAGTAACTTGCCCCAGACTGCACAGCAAAAAAAACCCTGGGAGATGGGACTTAAACTCAGGTGTCCTGGAAGGCAGAGCTTGCACTCAGCCCCTGACTGACCATACAGAATCTCAGGTGTAGAGTGGGTCCTAAAATCCCTAAAATCCCTGGCTCCTTCGTTAGATAATTGCATTAAAATTCATCAGACTTCCACCTCACCCCTGCCCAGGGATAACCAGCCCAAACATGAGGCTCTACCCATTAAGAAACTCTAGAAAATCTCTCTCTGGAGTCTCTAGCCTAAATTTCCACTTTCACCTTTCCCCCAAAGGGTTGTCCCCTAACGCGTGAGAACATTTCAACACCTGGACTGCTTCCTGCCAATGGGGAGTTCAGCAAGATGGGAGCTTCTACCGAATCCATGTGAATTTCGGGGAGATGTGACCAGGCCACAGGCAGTGGGGCTCTCCCCCTCCCTCCCTCCTCTGCTTTTCTGCCTTCCAGCCAGGAGAGAGGGCTTCTCTCTCTCTCACCTGGGACGCAGTGGAATCCGAGCTGGGACCTCGGCTCTACAGAACTCAGCACAGGAGAGAGCCCCCCACAGTCACAAAACCCTGATTCAGGTTGAGTTACGTAGGGTCATGCCTGCATCCCAGCAGCCACCACTGTGCGTTCTGTGGTCAGGCTCCCCCTGGGTGACGGCGTACACGCTGCCAGGCTGCCAGGCCCTTCACACCCACTGGGCTCCAGGTCAGCTTCTGCTGATATCGAAACTCAGCCACAGAGTTTCACAGATGGGTCTCAAAGTGCCCCCACTCCAGGATTTCGTCTTGGTAAGGCCCTCAACCAAAAAGGCCCTGGAGGGTAGGCCTCCAGGGCTAGGCCTAGGACCTCCACCAGTTCCTGGAGGAATCCTCTAGCCAGGGAGCAGAAATCCAAACAACTTTCAGCATTGGTGCATAGGGAGAGCCTTCCTCCATCCATGGTCCCACAACACGAGGCGTTGTTACACTTCCCTGCACGGACCTGATCAGACTCCCTGCCAGATTGAATGCCAGGCAACAGCAGGTAGAGGAAGAGGACTCTGACGCTCACTATGGCTGCGATCTCCCACTGAGTGCTGTGTCTTGCCTTCTTTGATAACAAGATGTTGTACGTCTCGATGTAAGTGCAATCTAAGGCAGCATATGGCTTGCGATGCACCATTTACGACTCTCCCCATGCACCGGCTTCCTACTCTGCGACGCTCGCGGCCCCGCAGCACAGCCCTAGGCGCCCACCTTCCCTTGGCCTCAATCTGTCTGCCGAGGCCCCTACTGACGCTAATGGGAGGGAAGCATGCAGGGCCCGGGGAGACTGAGCCCCAGCATGGGGTGCTAAACGGAATCAGGCAACTGTGCACAGTAAGACATTGACATGAACCTGCTGGTTTGCGAAGATGTTTATGGCTGAGGCAATCTAAAAATACAATCCAACCAAAACCTCTGTGAAACCCGTGAAAGGGGGCATCCTTGGGAACAACCGCACGACAGCACAACCTACATATATTCTGACTGGGCCGTGAGACACACCTAATTTCAGCAGGCATAAAGCTGTTTGTGGAGGAGACAAACGAAGAATGGCAGTCATTAGGGTCACGTGTTTTCATTGTGAGAGCCTTGGAACCTTCTCGAAGGGTGAGCCTGCCAGGCGATCAGAGGGACAGTGGCCAGTAGGGCCCTGCGAGGCTGGTCACAGTGTCCTGCCGCTATTCTCCCTGGTGAGCCTTTGTGGCATGGACACCCGCCCAAAACATTGTGTGGGCCTTACGTCTACCCATGCGTTCACTTTTTTAAAACACTTTGCCTATATGCTCTTTATCTAGATGGGAATGTCTATCTCAATCTGTCAGATGTCAGACCCTCAGGAGCAAGGATGTCAAACTTCTTCTCCTTATCTTTTGCCTTTTGTCCAGGGAAGCTGCTGGAACTACTGTAATCAGCCAGGAGAGGAATCAGGAGTCCAGGTAAAATGATCAGGTGGGGATGAAATGACAGAGCTCAGGATCTGGGGGAAAGAAGATCCAGCGAATAGGAAGTGAGGTCAAGAACACAGAAGGCGAAGGCCGGATCAGCCATGCCCCAGAGTCGTGAGGAAGAACCACCAAGCGGGTTCTGGAGTGGGGCCGAGGAACAGGCTGAGTGGGAAAAGAGGCCCTGATGGTTTTAGATATTCCTGGCCCACCACCTTCTCACTGTGGTCCCAGCTGACTGGTTAAGCATGCGGGACCGGCCTGTCCTCTTCCCTGCAGGACCTACGGCTATGGTACAGACTCCTGATAGACGCCGTTGGCTGTGATGATAGTCCTGTTGTTATTTCCCTGTATTTCAATGGAACATAACTTCTTTTTTTGCGTGCACACAGAATATTCCAGTTCAGCTTTGAAATCAGCAACAAGACAGAAAAAACAGCACCATCATCATATCTGTGAATTTCACTGCAGAAGCGCCATCGTGAATCAGCACCAGGCATGCCCTTCCCACACTCGCCTGGGAATAAGGGTCTAAGCAGGGGTGAGAGGGGCACCTGGGTAGCTCGGTCGGTTGAGTGTCCGACCCTTGGTTTCATCTCAGGTCATGATCTCGGGGTCGTGGGATCGGGCCCTGCATCAGGCTCCACACTTAGAGTGGAGTCTGCTTGGGGTTCTCTCTCTCCCTCTGCCTCTCTCTCTCAAATAAATAAATAAGTGAAATCTTTGAAACCAGGGTGAGAGCAGATATTCTGCTGCAGTCAGGAGACCCGCATAGCACAGCACAACCTTGAGATGACAGTGTAACTCTGGACAGCGCTGACATGCACTACAGCTTCATGCAGACCACATGAGGATACTCATTCCTGGCCAAGTGTACAACTTTTACTTCAACACCAACACTGAACTGTTCCAAGAAGTGGAACAGAAATAAGCCATGTGGCAAGCCAGGCCTCTTGAAAGGCCCTCACCCCCCAGAAGTGGGCAGAGAAGAGCTACCATAAGGTACTAGAAGTCATCCCAGTAGGAAACTCTTCCTGGGGTCTTGCTGCATTGGAGAGCTTGGCACTACCAAGAGAGTGAGGTGAAAGAGGTCCTGCCCTGAGACCCGTGTCTTAGCTCGCACCCACAAGAACAATGTTTCTAAGGCTCACATAGCCCCCTCTGCGGCTGGGGATCCAGTGCTCGAGGCTGGCAAAGCCTCACTCGTCACCCAAACACCCACTCCTGTGGTCAACACAGCTCAGGCCCCAGGATACTGCTTCTCCAAAGCTTCTCTGTATCTTCTGCCCAATGTCCTTGGGAAAAAAGAAAAATCCACTGCGTCCAAGGACCATGAAGATCTGTGGATTGTACTGGGGCCACTGATAAGAGGCAGGATGGTATTTCAGAGCGCAGAAACGATTTGACCAGTAATGCACGCAGGGAAGAGAAAAGGCAAGCAAATTAACGTGTCAGCTCTTTCTCCCCAGACACGTCACTTCCCAGGGGCATTACTCATCTGTTTCCTTGCTTCAATTCCTGGTCCTGGAGCTCCTCAAGAATTAGCAAGTTATTTGGAACAATTGCATATGGCACCTAAGAGCATGGCGAGATACCTCACAGTACCTGTTACTCTCAAATAAGTATCTTTTTAACATGTGTGATGCAAAATACACATCCTTTATGTTAGCCACTGGATGAGAGCTGAATGCTAGAAATAGGAACCATTATCGGCACGAATGTTTAGGGAGATGTAAGTTTTAGAAAATTAAACTTCAAATTCAGTTTTCTTTTTTTTAAGATTGTATTTATTTATTTGACATAGAGAGAGAAAGAGATCACAAGTAGGCAGAGAGGCAGGCAGAGAGAGAAGGGGAAGCAGGCTCCCCGCTGAGCAGAGAGCCCGATGCGGGGCTTGATCCCAGGACCCTGAGATCATGACCTGAGCCGAAGGCAGAGGCTTTAACCCACTGAGCCACCCAGGCACCCCAAAATTCAGTTTTCTTTAAATAATTTTGTTTTAACATTTTTACACATGCTCATTATAATCTATATTTTTCCCTTTCCCATTTTAATTTTTACGTTTTATAAGAAAAAGTAATTTTCTTTGAAAATACAGATGAAAAATGAATTTCGATATGTTTATATGTACTTCACATTTTTTATGAAATACACTTGCATGCTGCATATTTTACATACACTCAGATTTTTTTTTTACACTCAGATTTTTTAAGTCCTTTAGCTCATTGCTGTAGATAGAACAAACTTATGTGACCATGTTCACAATAATGACAGAATTCATGATCATGCTGAAATGAAGACAAAAATTTAAGAAAATAAATATGAAATAATTACAAATGATATGCCTTCATTGGGCACCTGAGTGGCTCAGTGGGTCAAGTGTCCAGCTCTTGGTTTCATCTCAGGTCCTGATCTCAGGGTGGTGAGATTGAGGCCCACATCTGGCTCTGCACTCAGTGGGGAGTCTGCTGGAGATTCTCTCCCTCTGCCCCTCCCCCTACATGCACATGTGCATGCTCTCTCAAATTAACAAATAAATCTTTTTTAAAAATGATATGCCTTCATGCTGTTAGTCATTCAAACATTTAAACATGTGCAATGATAATTCAGCCATTTTTTGTATCTGCCACCTTTGGGTCATGTAAAAACCATAGCTTTACACATTTTTCCATTTTGTCTTTATGACTGTGTGTTTTTTAAAAATAAGAGGACAGAGCATGTTTTATTTAAACGTTGGTAGGCTTGACTTACATTCCTAAATATTGGGAAACACGATTGCCCCCCAAAACAGGGTCCCATCCATCGTATTGTGATATCTCGTAGATGGCGGGCAGCACAGGGCACTGGAGCCCCAGAGCCTTCCCTTCGTTCAGGAAGAACGAGCGCTGCCCCGTGGACAGATCCACGGTCTCCCCAAGCACTTCCCAAAGACAGA
Source organism: Nasua narica (assembly GCA_028533885.1). NCBI lineage: Eukaryota > Metazoa > Chordata > Mammalia > Carnivora > Procyonidae > Nasua > Nasua narica. The sequence continues at coordinate 13,776,681 of CM052812.1, forward strand.
ATGTTAGCCGGAGCCATGGAGGGTGTGTTTTCAGCCCGCCGCACGCTGTCCACAGGTGGCCCACTGCTCACTCGAGTTAATCTGGAAGCCACGGGACCACCAGGTATGCTCACTGGGCAGTGAAACGGGTCAATCCACCTTGCATAAAACACATCCTTGCATAAAACACATCCCGTGTCTCCCAAACAGCCAAAAATGGCATTGTCTTTGCCCCAGGCAGTGCTTCTCGAGATCTCACACGAAAGGGCACACCTACTAAATCGTATTTGCGTGACCCGCTGGGGTGCATGGGAGGCTCCAGCTCAAAGCAGAAGGTGATCAAACAGGGACCTGTGGCTGCACAGGCTCCTTCCTGACCCCCGAGGAGGCGGACGGGTCACAACACATTGGCACGGCTGAAATCCATCTGGCACATGTCTCAGTCCATCATGAAGCCCTGGAAAGGAGATGGGGAGGGATGCTTTACAATTCTAGGATGCAAGGCTCACCCAGGGGAGGAGGAAGGGCCTGCCTTGAATTGTGGGAGGGGGCATTGCCTTCCTGTGCAGGTGCCTGGCCAGGCACAGCACTGCCCCCGAGGGAAAACAGGATCCGTGGTAGGAAAACATAGAGGCCAGGAGAGGCTTTATTCCTAGCCTCCCTCTCCCCTCCAGGCCCCCTCCAGGCCCTCCTGCAGATTTTCAGATTCTCTACCGAGGTCCGCAAATTCTCCCTTGACTGAAAGAATGAGGGTCCCGTGCTTGTTGGTGGTGCTCCTTTTACTGGGGCTCTACCATTCCGAGACACAGCCTCGGGAGAACCTGTACATTTGGCCTTTCATCCCTAGAATAAAAGGAATTTTGATAGCAATCATAGTATCAGTAAGAAGGAAGCTTGTTGTAAGGAGAGAAAATGGTTTACAGATCGATAGGATTAATAAGGAGGGTGCTCCTGAATTCACTCCAAGCCTTTGGAGTGGCCCCAAAGGTGACCGATTACAAGTGTTGATTAAATTGCTCTTCCGAGCAAATCTGGTGAGGATAAAATAAAAATAATGCCCGAAAAGCATTTTTATGTTCTGATTAAAAAGTCAGGCATGCAGGGCATCAGACACCCAGAGCAAATCATTTTTTAAAACCCCCCTCTCTACGCCGCCAAATTATTCATCTAAGAATCCCATAATAATCAGTAATAGCCGTTACCCTCTTGATGAGTTCGTTAGCTTTAAAATGAACAATTAACAATTTAGAAAGGGAAATAAACGCCAATGTGAAAAATATTGCTTGGACTCAGTAAAATATTTCATCTGTGAACTAACATTTGCGCTCAGCAAATACAAATGTTACACCTCGCCATCCACACTGAGCTCCACTGTGCTAAATTTTTAACCTAAATAAAATCTCCAGTCACGTGAGGTGGTTTAAATATGTGTCTTTGTCTTTACAATCACTGTACTACCTTTCTTCTTTTTGAGTCTAGCATTTCCTATTTGTCCTTTGAGAGATAGTCTATTCATTTATAAAACAGATATACATGTCACCTTTTCAAATATTTTTAATTGTTCCATATATTTCTTATGTCATTGAACACTGTATACTGGAGATTGTTTTTGCATCATTTTATATAGATCTACCTTTTTCTTGTTGATAATTACATAATATTCCATTAAATTGACACACCACTTTTTGAGGTGGGGAGAGGGAGAGACAGAATCTCAAGTAGACTCCCCACTGAGCACAGAGTCTGTCTCGGGGCTTGATCTCACGACCTTGAAATCATGACCAGAGCTGAAATTAAGAGTCAGATGCCCAACCGACTGAGCCACTCAGGCACCCCTTGATATGCCACTTTTAAAAAAAGGAATATGTGCACCTTGTGGGTTAGAGACAGGGACAGTGCCATAAGTGAGCTTGGATACTTCCAGAACACTGAATTCAGAATTTACTCCTGAAATAAACTGCATAGCTGGGTAAGCATGGGTTTGGGGGGCCAACTGCCTAACTGTGAGTTCTCCACATTACCTTTCACAGAGAATACAAATGTTTAGGAAAGGATAAGTAACAAAAATATGCCCAAAAGTTTACATATATGTTATTAAAATTCAACAGCCATTTGGCCAAATGCTGAGAACTTAGAGCAACCACATAATTTTTTGTGGGCAGGACTATTTTATCAGAGATTATTCAAAAATGTCTACACATGGTGATCATAAAAAGTAGACTCATTTTGGACTTTTATTTGTTCTCGGTTTTTAATTATCTGCAGATCATGTGCCCTGTTTTGCTTGCACCAGAGGAAGATGACTCTACCGCCGCCACCACCCCCACTCCCACCGACACCACCACTCCCTGCTAGTGCACCACTGCTGATGGCCGTGTCACTGGTGTGCATTCTCCTTGTTGTCTAAAATACAAGCTCTATGGGGCACCTGGGTAGCTCAGGCATTAGGCATCTGCCTTTGGCTTATGTCATGATCCCAGTGTCCTGGGATCGAGCCCTGAATTGGGCTCCCTGCTCAGTGGGAAGCCGGCTTCTCCTTCTCCCACTCCCCCTGCTTATATTCTCTCTCTCACTGTCTCTCTCCCTGTCAAATAAAGAAATCAAATCTTTTTTAAAATAATAAAATAACTTAAAAATTAAAAAATGAAATCCAAGCTCTCACCCTATACTTATGAAAGTTGTCCAGTCAGCTCCTTGTTTTGAAGTGATGCCCCTAAAATGGATGGTGTGGTTTTTTTCTGTAAGAGATCCCAATTTCCCTTCTGCTTCCTCCCCTCCAGCACCAGCCAATAAATATAAAGCTTACATACTCTGGAAGGCAAAAGAGAAAATCATGTCTACAAGTTTCAGGCTTTTGCCTGGGTATCCAGCACTGGTGTGCTTGCACTGTACCTGCCACAATGCCAAGAGCTTCATGTTCCTCATCTCCTGTAATTCTAAAGATCCCAGGAAGTAGCTGTGAAAATTATTAGCATCCCTGTTTTTCAGGTAAGAAAACTAGGGCTCAGAGAGATGAAGTGAATTGGCCACAGTCTCACAGCCGAAACCAGGCAGAATCCTGATTCATACCCAGTTGATTTAGCTCTGAAACTTCAGCAGCAGCCACTCAGGGTGGGTATGAAGCATTAAATCCATAACGCTCTAGACTGATTATATTCATCGGGTTTATTGGCTTTTCTCCATAATGTGAAAGATAGGAGTAGCAAAGTGGTACAAAGACTCTGGCAGGAAAGGCAGGCTCCCAGCCCTCGCTGTGGCACCAGGCATGAGGAATGGAGGCAGAAGAAAGAAATGGAAGGTGCCACATGCCACTGTACCCTACTCGTTCATAGGTGAACATATGAATGCATCCTTTACATAAACATGGGTCGAGCACCTTGGTTGAACCCAAGTGCCCCAGCAGAAACTCTCTCCCTTCATCCAAGATGGGGCCATCCAAGGAAAGCATCACCATGAGGAAACACTGAAGCACATGGGGCCCAGGCTAGTTCTTAAAGAACTAACATTCCACATGGAAAACAAGGGGGGAAAGTCTGGCTGTTTCTACAAGCTAGGGAGACAAGAAGGAACTTCATCCCAGTTACAGGCTTCCTCCTTGAGAATTAGTTTTCCATCAAGGATACACTGGGCCTTGGGTTTGGCCAACCTCTTACTCACAGCACTGGCCCAGTAATTTTGTGTCAGGCTGCACTTTTATTTGCTCAGCTGCTCTCACCCAAAAGCACAGCCATTTCCAGAAACACTGGCAGCTTCCCAAGGACGAAGTCATAAGTTTCTACGATTCTCTGGTGGATCTGGCACTCAAATTTCCCAGACCATCACCATGACCACAAGTTCCATTGTTCCCTGGACATTCATACATTCCAGTGATTAGAACCCTGAGCTTTGGGACACTTGGACCTGTTTCCCCTCCTAAAATCAGCTCCAAATCAGCCTCTAGCACAGCCTCTTCCTCCAATGGCCTTGGTGGGAATGTTCCACATCCTTGATGACCAGATCTGTGCATTGAAAGTTATATAGAAAACTAAAGCCATTATCTGGATAAATACAGGCCAGAATAACACTTTAGTCTGAGATACTGGAAAGCTGAGACCTTAAAGGGGTTCTTGGAGACTATTCCTGCTTCCCCCTCAAATGACCCATATGACAGTCATGAGTCCCCATTTCTCTTTTGTATAGCCCAGCCTGGGCTGCTGAGGTATTTTGCACCCCATCTACTCACTATTCCTTGTAGATCCCAGAGCTCCACAAAGGGACTTCCATGAGAAAAAGGAAAGGCATTGTCTCTCTCCTGCCTTCCGTGTATCAAGACGGCCTGTGTATGCCCCACTGTGTGGTGGCTGCCCCCTCCATTGTTCCACCTGTTAGTCTCTACTGTTTGCAAAATCAATCCTTCCTTGGCCAGATACCTTGGATGGAAGCCACCTGTTGCTTCAATAACCCTAGGGAAAAAAATCCTTCTTGTGGGGTGTCCGTGGAGCCTGCCTTGTCTGTTGGCCCTAGAGGTTGTCAGAGCGGGTCCAATGAGCTTCTCCTCATCGTGCACTGGGAATTTGGGTCCTTTGAAGAGATCACTCTGTGCGCCCACCAAAGTGTTGCTTCCAGGTGGGCTTCCTGAGGAAACTGAGTCTCAGAGAGTTGAAATGGCTCATCTAGGTTTGCTTAGGCAGCAGTGGTGAAAACCCAGCCCCAAGCCACCCTGCCTCTCAGCCAAGGCTGTGTCCTCATTCATTATATTGTTAGATAGGCTGAGAGTTTGGTATCAAGGACCCCCAGAGCTCCTCTCAAACACCCTTTTCTCCTGATTCCATTTCTTCTTTAGTTTTGTCAGTGGTTCTTTCTTTTCCCACATTGATCTTTCTACACCAGTCACTTGACAGTTAGTAAGATTCGCTGAGAACCTCCATCTATCACAGAACCCGTGCCTAGCAAGTTCTATGAAACCTCTAGAAAAGACTCCTTAGGGAACCTGGGTGGCTCAGTATGTCAAGTGTCTCCTTTGGCTCAGGTCATGATTCTGGGATTGAGCCCTGCATCCGGCTCCCTGCTCAGCCGGGAGTCTGCTTCTCCCTCACCCGCTCCCCCTGCTTGTGCTCTCCCTCTCTGTCAAATAAATAAATAAAATCTAAAAAGAAGAAGAAGAAGAAGAAGAAGAAGAAGAAGAAGAAGAAGAAGAAGAAGAAGAAGGGCTAAAAGTGTACAGTACACACCTGATTCCAAAGGCTTAGCATGAAAATAAGAATGTAAAACACTCTTGGTAATCATTTTTATATTGATTACTTGTGAAAAGGACAACATTTCAATATATAGGGCTAAATGAAATATAAAACTAAAATTAATTTCACCAGGTTCCTTTTGCATTTTTTAAATGTAGCTACAAGAAAATTTGAAATTACGTACATTTGCTTTATATTTCTATTGGGCAAAGATGCTTTAGAAAGAGTATTTTCAGTCCAGGAGGAGCAGGGAATCACTCTCCATTCACCAAAATATGCACTGAGCAGACATTCATTAAATACATGAAGGATACAGGCCAGGTGCTGTGCTGGTTATTAGGGAGAGAGGGTCCACATTTAATAAGACAGTCCTGCTCTCCAGGGGCTTACATCATCAAAGATTATAAGCTCACACAAATTGCTAGGTTCCCAAACAGCCAAAGGACAATTCTAACTGAGGCAAAATCACACACTTTGGGGATACATAAGCAGGTTGGGAGGACCTCACAGAAGAGGGTGAGTTTTGAAGGTACCAGCTTTTGGATTCTCTAATGAAAACAAAATAGCCATAGCTTGAGAAAGAGGGAGAGAGAGGACGCTGGTTTTCCCTCAGATTATTGCTTGAACACCGGGAGTTCGGGACTGATGGGGCATTGCAACTTGTGAAGAACCCAGGCACCTTCCTTGCAGCTTGCTGCTGTGCCAGGACACCAAGTCCCAACATCAAGCTCCCATCCCCGCCAGCAACAAGTGTGGAAGGAGCCAGTTCCGGGCTACATAGCTGCACTGAGTTTCAAGGAAGCTTGGGAATGTTTTGCTTTCAGCCACGAATCCAGCTCAAGCTCAGGGGTTCTGCGACCACCAGAATCAGAAGGGAATGGATATTGGGGAATCGGTCACATTCTCTGCCACAGAGGGATTATCTGAGCTGAGCCTGGATGAATGGACAGGATTTAGTAGGTGGGGAAAGCAGATGCCAGGCTCCAGAAACCTCATTAACAAAAACCCCAAAGTGTGAGAGCATCTGATAAGTCTGAGGGATGACTGAGCGAAAAAGGAAGGAGATGCCTTGGTCCAAAAACAAGAATCAGAACTCTCTAGACTACTGTCCATATGGCCAGAAGCACAATTTAGTCTCCTGGGTTATCTCTCAGGAGAAGCTGGTTGTTCCCTTCAAGCTCTGGGGATATCTGTCACCTGGAAAGGGAGCAAAGCCAAAGTTGGGGAGCCACAGAGCAATGGAATTTGCTGAGCTCAGGGAAGGCAAGGACCGAACAAGAAGTACAGGACTAGGGGAAGGTCCCCAGGTATGAGCAACAGCAGTCATTCCAACCAGGAAGAGCCTGAGTGGGCAGAAAGACCAAGGATTTCCTTTGTCACTGGCTCCCTGAGTTTGGGGAAGTCAGATTTGGGATCTCCCTGATGAACCTGTCATTAATCAGCCGTGCAGGCAGCGTGTGCCTATCGTACGCTACCACTCTGCTCTCACCGGATTAAGATGGGAATAAGCCAAGAGCCTTGTTGACTGCGGGATCCCCAGCATGTAGAACATAGCAGGTACTCAATATGGATTTGTTAGATGAACAAATGAATAAATCATCCGCATCTGCAGTAAAACAACTTTGTAACACTGAAGAAGACATTTGAGCATGCGATGCGCTGGAGACAGCTTGCTGCCAGAAACGAGAGAAATCACAGTAATAATAATTGCTACTTAATAAATAGCCATTAGCCAGGGTTCTTTCTTTTCCTCACAGCCCTCTGAGAAAGGCAGCATCCCCATTTCGAATGAAAACACTGAGACTCAGCAAAAGTGCCCTTGGCCCTCAAACAGCAAGGGTTGGAATTGTGGGGTTCCGCTTATATGTGGATTTCTTACATTACAGAACCATGAATGTATTTTCTCTTATGATTTTCTTTTAAAAAAAAAAAGACTATTTATTTGAGAGAAAGTGTGTGCACAAGCAGGGGGAGGGGCACAGGGAGAGGGAGAAGCAGACTCCCCGCTGAGCAGGGAATACAACTCGGGGCTCCAGCCCAGGATCCCAGGATCATGACCTGAGCCAAAGGCAAATACTTAACCAACTGAGCCAGCCAGGCGCCCCTCCTTGTGATTTTCTTAATAGCATTTTCTTTTCTCTAGCTTACTTTATTGTAAGAGTACAGTATGTAATATATACCACATATAAAACGTGTTAATCGGCTGCTCAGGTCATCGGTAAGACTTGGGGTCAATAGCAGGCTATGAGTAGTTAAGTTTGGGGGGAGTCAAAAATCATACACAGATATTCAACTGTGAGGGGGTCGGCATCCCTAACCCTTTCGTTGTTCAAGACTCAACTGTAAGTGCCTTGCCTAAGGTCGCTCAGGGAAGAAGAGAGAAGTCAGTCTAGGATTCAGACTTTTGGCTTTGCAACTACTGTTCTTCCTGCTTCTTTTCTTCCATAACATTCTCGAGACTTTCAATCCGTATCTCAACTACAGATAAACCCACACCAGAGGCTTCAGTGTCCCTGCCCCAGCTGATGTGAAAATCCGTTGCTTTGGGTATTACATGACCTCTTCGGGAAAAGAGCTGGTCTTACCCCAGACCCCAGTGGGTACCAGCCACCATACTAGACAATTTGCACACACTGTCCCCTGTCATCTTCACAGCAACCCCATGAGGTCAGGACCATTACCTAGTTCCATTTGGGGAGTTAGTAGAATTCTGAATTTGCCCTGGCTTTTCCCCCGGGTGCCAAATCCCCGAACTGCTAAACGAGAATGGGCTAATCTTGGTATTGGAGCTAGTGAGTGACTTTGCCAAAGTCTGTTTGTGCTGCTGGAAAAAGTGCTAGGAGAGACATATGTACCAGCCAAGGAAACACTCTTGTGGTTGGTAAATAATGCAGGATCTTTATGGTGGGTTCCAGACAGAAAGGGAGATTTAATTTCTCCTTATGCATTTTTCTTATTAAAAAAAAAAAAAGGGTTTTTTTTAGCACTGAGTGCTTTTAATCACAGCATCATGGTATATGTGCTGTGCTGACATCTGGATGTATTTAGCAATACTACAAACAAATAGCTAAGGAGTTCACCCAGAGCATCCAATACAAATTTGACTCTAACCCAGATTCCTAGCAGTACTTATCAAAAGTGAAGGAGCATGAAATTCCAGACTATATCACCTTCCTCCATACCAGATGCAAACACAATTGGATCGAGTTCCCGGACTTGGAAGAGACTGGGGACTCCTGCTATGTTTCCCACCAGCAGGGTCAGTGGAATCCAACAGGCGCGGGGCCACAGGACCTAGGAGACAAGGCAATGGTCCAGACAGGCTGGCAGACGCTCAGTCCAGGGTTCAAGGGCAGATGGGGAATGAATGGGGTGGAGGTCAGCAGAGGTCAGGACTAGATGGGCAGCACTATGCACTAGGTTCAAAGCATTGGTGCCAAGCCCTAACCAGCCCTGAATACTCAGCAGGAGCTCAGTGGCTGGGCCATCAGAAGCAGGCCAGAGTCACAACAAAATGCAGTGGGGATGCAGGCTGGGAAGACGACGCTAGGCTCAGAGCCCCTCTTCCTCCCAGGTGCTTATGGGGCTGGGCAGACTCACCAACTGTAGTTCCAGGGGGAGCTAGACATTGCCGCACAGGCACACACCCCCTTGCCACACCTGCTGGGCCTTCCCTATGGGGCTGGACGAGCCCCTTCCCCTATATTTCTAAACCCAGTCCACAGGCACAGGCCCCCTTGCCTCCAGAGGCCCAGCTTCACTCCCAGTGTCATTCACTTGCTTCTCTACTTCACCCAGCACAACTTGCCTGCTATTTCCATTGTCCCTGGGGGTTTCAGAACCTTTGGCACACTCCTGTTGCCCCAGGATTGCCAAACTGTTTCACTAAAGAACATACCTACCCAAAGTATGAAGCCCCCTCCTCTTCCAGCTCCTCCAGCCCCCGACCCCAACCCAGCGTGGCCCTCCTTGGCGCCTCCTCTTTAGTTTTATTGAGACAATGTTGGGAGACTCTGTTAGGTCCCCAGATATACTTGTGCATGTCTCTTAATGACAAAATTGAACTCAACTCCTACTCCCTCCCAAACTTACTTTCCTTTCTATATTTATTCCTGACTCAGTGATTAGCATGGCTGTCTGCTCAAAGATTGAAACCCTCGGTGGTCACCCCAGACTCCTCCTTTCCCCTCCCTTCCCCCATATCCAAACAAATACCAGGTCCAATGATTTTTTTATCCTAAAAACTTCTCACAGTTGTGCTTTCCTACCTATCTGTCTCTATCATCTCTTAAATAACTATTACAATGTCTCTCATGCTTCCAGAACAGTCTTCCTAAAACATTAATTGGATTGTGAGCTTATCCTCCTTGGAAGCCTTTGTTGATTTCCCGTGAGAGATGGCTGGTCTTATTTCCTGGGAAACATAGACTCATGATCTCTCCAGCCTTTCTCCTCTCCCTCCCTCCTGGCTTGAATCTCCAGATCAAAGGACTCTAACCAAGGTCTCTGGGAGGCTGCGAAGTCCCTGAATCACTGAGGTCATGTGCAAAATTCCAGGCATATGCATGTTTTCTAGGGCGATTGCCAATCATTTTCGAAGGGGCTTCTCAAGAGTCTATGACTTGAATACAAGTAGAACTCTCACTTCTTGGGCACCTTGGCGGTGCTGTCAATCAAGCATCTGACTCTTGATTTTGGCTCAGGTCTTGATCTCGGGGTCATGAGATCGAGCCCTGCATTGGGCTTCACACTCAGCATGGAGTCTGCTTGAGATTCTCTCTCTCCCTCTGCCCCTCCCACTTGTGTTCTTGCTCTCTCTCCAAAATAAATGAATAAATCTTAAAAAAAAACACTCCCACTTCTCACGTGGCATTCCTTCACACACTTGCCTCTACTCATCTCACATTTGTTAGAAATGTTCAAACATATTTGGCCATGACCTAGGGTAAAAAACTATATTTGTATATAAAACAGAACCAAATCTTTACCCAAAACTTTTTAAGCTTGCTATATCATATATGTGTTAATCTTTCCTATTTTACTTATTTTCCTTTTTTTAACGGTGATCATGATCCTTTAAACTAATTTTACAACCCACCCACCGATGGATCCCAACCTGCAGTTTAAAATTTAGGTCTTGATACTGTATTGTCTTTGTGGCTCTCTGTTGTTTTTTGTCATGACTCCCAGCCAGATTGTAAGTTCCTTGAAGGCAGGGATCATCATATACACATTTTCAATAATGCCCATGGCAGAGTAGGTGCCTTAGACATGTAAAGAATCAGCTGGAAGGAATGTGGGAACATCCTAAAACAAATGTTGCCAACTACTTTATGTATGGAGATGTAAAAATATCTATTTATTTAATGGAAAAGAATTCCCTGGATTGTATCCAGGAGTAAAGTGGGGTCTCTGTGCTGTTGGTTTAGTACAATTGCCATCTGCATGATTCTGTCCCCCAAAAAGGGAAATACACAGATTTATGCAGTAGCAAATACATTGGTCTGTGAATAGCTCAGCAGAACAATAAAGCCTAAATACTTTGAGGTCTGTCCTACTAGACATAGGAGAAAAAAATGAATTGTTACTGGAATTAAAATGTTGCTTCGTAAAAGACACAGAAATGAGGGAGTAACTTTTTTTTATTACTAAATCTATCAGGGGGCCTGCATGGCTCAATCAGTTGTCTGCCTTCAGCTCAGGTCATGATCCCGGAATCCCAGGATTGAGCCCCACATCGGGCTCCCCACTCATCAGAGAGTCTGCTTCTCTCTCTGATTCTCACCCTTCTCATGTTCTTTCTCACTCTCTCTCAAATAAGTAAATAAAATATTTATTAAGAATTTTTAAAAATAAATCTATCAACTAGACTTTAAGAATCTGCCACTCTCTGCTATGCCAGGCAGAGGATTAAATACCTGGTGCCTCCCCTCCAGAGGCTGGCAAGCCAGTAGACCAACCAACAGACCAAAATGGTTAGGGGTTCAACTGTGAGTGTGGACACAAAGGGGAAAGTTCAGGAAGGAAGATCTCATATTCTACTGAGCTAAATTCTTCATTCTACCCTAAAGCTGAAGTGCTGGTGTGGCCTTGGCATAAACACGAATATCACAGGAAAACAGGGACTAGTTAAGCTGGAGGACCTTTGTCGAGCACAGGTGCTGCTCCTGATGGCAAGAAGGCTGCTCTGGCCACTTTGTCTGCAGAGGGAGGAGGCTCTGTTTCCCAGCCTGCAAAGATCCCACCTCTGAGCTAAGAGCACCTTCTCTTTTCTGCACCGAGGCCCCGTGGCAGCATTCACAGGCTAGGCTGCCCCCCAACTTGAGAATCCCACCACCCCCTAAACCCCATCACACACAGAGTTGGAGGTAAGTCACTCCAGTGCTACAACCTTGTTCTCCTGATCTCTAAAGTGAGAAAACAATCCCTACCTTTCAAGGTTGTTGTCAGGGTGCTGAGAACTCAGACATTTGGGACCTAGACTATAGTCAATGGCAGTTGCTGCTGCTTTAGGATTTTGTTCACGCCAATGATTGACTTACACTGTATGTATTCCTACATGTGTCCCTCTGGCCCGCCAAAGAGTGTGAGGGCTCACAGGGAAACTGAGGTAGCCAAATCAATAAAGCCTAACCCAATGGCACACCCGCGTGCACAGAGCCCACAGTATAGCAGCAACGGCTGTAAGGGGAATAGCCCAGGCCCCAAGATACAGGACGTGGGGAAGTCGACTTGAATCAACAGCAACAGTTCACGTTCAAGTGTAATTTGGCTGAGACAACAGCCCATTGCACTTTCATTACCAGCAGAATTTGCTTCTCCCCCAAGTCCCAGTCCCCCGCCCCCAACACTGACCATGCCAAAGCAAGGTGATTCACCCTCTAGACGCAGCAAGGGGGAGTCCCTCATTCCCATCCTGCAGGCTGGACTTTCCAGAGGCAAATGTACTTTCTGCATTCTTGAGTCCAAAAGCATGAGAACAAGAGGAAATGTCCAGGCTGGCATACTTCAGTAAAACAAAATAAATTCAGCTACAAGTAGTTACAAAACTGCTCTCGGGGGAGCGGTTCCCGGCCTCCAACACACTCCCATGAGACTCATGCTTTTAAAAGGAGATTTAAAATTCCCACCCTAGAGTAAATGCACTTTCAATCACAATGCAGCAAAAACCAGAGCTCCACCATGAATGCATAGCACAGTCCTCTCTGCTCAGCGCTGCCTTTAAACCCTGACAGATTTCCCTCGGGTTCGGTATTTGCATCGTGGACAACCTCTAGCCATTCAACACGAATAATCCAATCGCAGCACACGGCCGCCAGCTTGCCCCCCTCCTCGGAAGAGCTAAAGATGACCCCACACAGGAACACAGGGCCTGGGACCTTCCACTCGCTTCCCATACTGCATGTGAAAGAGGGAGTGAGAAAGAAGACCCGTGACCTCCTCCCAAACACAACTGTGCCAGAAACTGCTGGTGGCCTGAAAGAACCATCTTTGTAGCCTTATTACCTGGACACATGGTAACCCAGAATAAAGATTATAATCCAGGTTTTTCAGAAGCCAAGGACGGCCATGTAGGCTCTAGATAATAAAAGACCAGCAGAAGTGGCCTGTGTCCTGTGGCTGCATTTTTTTTTTTTTGGTCTCTTCTTTGTCCCCTCTTTCTTCCTGCTGCCTGAAATGTGGGTGCCACCATCTTGGATCAGGAGGAAGAGAGCTCCTCACTGGGGAAGGCGGAGTGGCAAGCTGGGGAAGCCTGGGCACCAAGGAGAGAAAAAAACTCCTGAATTGTTTCGCCACAGTACTACTGGATTTTCTATACCTTGAAAGTGAATCCTGCCCTCATTCCAACAGTTCTGTCTCAGGATAAAGTCACCCCTGAAAATGCCAGGCAGGTCTAACCCACTGTGGCTCATCCTTAAAGCCATTCTTCACAGCAAGGACCTAAAAGTACAAGTCATCGCCCAAGCCTCCTTAGATGGTTTCTAGAATAGCCCAGCCACCAATGAGCCTCTTTGTTTATCCACTAGCTTCCGAGTGAACCCTCTGGGCCGGGTGCTGGGCCGGATCCCAGAAATATAGCCATAAACAGGACAGAATGGGCCCTGTCCTCCCAGAAAGCGCTCCCCATCGCACGGGGAAGAGAAGCCAGAGAACAGGCAACGTGATGAAGGGAAGAAACCATGAAAAGGACAGCAGAGGCTGTGCCGAGCTTGGTGGGGGGACTTAGCCCCATGAGGGACGTGTCCATGGACAAGGACATCCATCTACCCTACGGTTGTCAGACTCATTTTCACGGGAGGAAAGGGGAGTCTGAGGGGAGGGAATGTGGCTCACAGGCCAAGGGAGAAATGTGCACACGATCAGAAAGGCAGAGGGGAGGTAGCCACCACTCTGCTTGGAGGACTTGCTGAGGTCCCCCACCACCATCCACCAGGTCACCTCCATGCCATGGGCTTGTGGCGTCTCAGGCTTCCATGGCACCTCCATGTCCCAGGGCAGGTGTGGGTGCAGCTCTGTGGTGAAGGGCACTGGCTTCTCCTGTAGGTACGGTGGGGACAGACCTAGGCCACTGTATCCTCATGGGGACCACTCTGTCCTCTCCCACTTTGTACCGCTTCTTTCCCCAAATGCCTGCCCCACTCACTGTCAGGGACACCAGGCCCAACACTCCCTCAGAGAACAGCCCTCCCTAGACATCTCCCCAGCTCCCCTGTGTGGTCCCGACTGGCACTTTCTGCTGATCCCCCCCAGTGACCCCTCTAGAAGCCCACTTCCCTGGCTTCTCCCATCACGGGATAAGGGCTCATCTTTCTAATCGATCCCCGATTCCTTTGCTAACCATTCTGCTTCCCTTTCCAGGTCCTGACCCAAATATCAATGCTGTGAAATTCAAAGAAAAACTATAGAAAGAATCCTTGCAGATTCAAGGAGACTTAAGAGACAGGACAAGAAAATGCAGCGAACGAGTCTGGACTAGATCGTGGATGGAGGGTGGGGAATATTATAAAAACAGTATCGGAACGTTCATTGGTGAGATGCGAATATTGACTTCACATTAGATCATAGCGCTGGATGAGATCATCGTGTCCTGATCATATAAGAGAAAGTCCCTCCTAGGAGACATTTGCCGGACCATTTCAGGGTGAGAAGCCATGTTGTCTGCAACATAATCCCAAACAGCTCAGCAAAAGACATGAATAATACGTATTCAGAGAGACAGAGAGAGAAAGCAAAATGTTCACGTACAAATCTGTACAAAACGCATACAATGTTCCTTGTCCTATTCTTGCAACTTTTCCGAGGGACAAAGTTCTTTGAAAATACAAAGTAAAGGAAAACATCTGAAAGATTGAAAAAGAAGAAGAAAAGAAAGAGCCCAGCGACAGGCATGGAGGTATTATCAAAAGAAGAGTTTGAAACGCTTAAAAGGTCACCCGGAAGGGAGATGACCCTGGGAGACAGGGTCTGGCCTGAGACGCCCCCAAGGCCGGGGACAGAGCCTCAAGGTTTCCCAGCCTCGGACGCCAGCCTCCCTGCACTATAACAACCCCTCCCGAACTTTGTTTGCCCTGCTATTTATAGAGTGACTGCTTTCCTACATAAAGCCCCGAAATAGAAATGTTAAAAGAGCAGCTGGTGCCTCACGGGAACCTAATAAAACGTCTGTTTCCAAACAGTCCTGCTTCTGTCATAAATATTCTGTAGTGCTTGCTCCTTCGTTCTGTATTAGCAGGCACATTTGCATAAAAACGGGACTCCGTTTATTAAGAATTTATCTCTCCCTGCTGTTTACCGCCTGCCCGGGGCCGCCTGGGATGAGGCCCATGCTGGAGTCACGCCAGCCCTAAGCCCCAAGGCGAGGGGTGCTTGGCCAGCCCGGTGAAGACTCAGAGAAGGCTTCTCTGATCTGGGGCCTCAGCAAGTGAACCCAACAGCTGACCCAGCCTCATGCGTGCCCGCGTGTGGATTCGCTAGCCATGACCCGGGGGCGGGGGGGGGGGGCGGTTTGCTGGGTGGGATCTGGGGGAACGGCCCCCCAGGGCCTGGCAGACCGATGTCTCAGATGGCCCGGAGGGTCCGCTTGCCCCCAAGACTTCTGGGTCCCTTTGGCTTTCTAATTTCTTGTTGGACGATGTCTTCCTTTGCCCAGGCTGCCATAACCGAAGACCACAGACTGTGTGATGCCGACAGCCGACATTTCTCCCTCGGAGCTCTGGAGGCTGGAATCCCGAGGTCAAGCTGCTGGCCATTAGGTTCCTGGCAAGAGCCCTCCTCCCGGCCTGTAGACAGCCACCTTCTCCTTGTGACCGCACATGGGGGCAGTGGGCAGGGGCACGCAAGAGAGGGGCTCTCTGGTGTCTCTTCTTATAGGAACACTAATCCTATGGGACCAGGTCCCCACCCTTAGGGCCCCATTCACCTTAATTACCTCCATAAAGGTCTGCTCTCCAGATACAGTCACATTGAGGTCTGGGGCTTCAATGCATGAATTAGGGGTGAGGGGAACACAATTCAGCCCACCACAGATGACAGCCCCCAAGTCCTTCTTTGGGCAAGAACCAAGACTGTCCCCTCCTTTCAGCTGCCTTTGGCCCCTGACTACCATCTCCCCATCTCTGCCGGCTCCCGGCCTATGCCAGTCAGGTGCCAACCGCGTCGTCATCGTCAGCACTGAGCCCACCTCACGCCGCGGGGACGGAGCGCGGGACCAGAGGCAGGCAGGCTGGAAAGGCCCAAGGCACCGGGAGCGGGAAGCAGGCCGGGGCACAGACGGCCTGTCAGGTCAGGACCTGCTCTGAGGCCCCGGCCCGGTTCTGACCCGCCTCGACCCAGGGCCAGCCTCTCCCCGGAGGCGACCGTGAGAGAGCTACCGAGTGACCCCTGTCCTGGGCTCTCGGGCGCGCTTGAAGGGCTTGCCCCGAGCACAGCAGAACTCACGTGTGACTGCCATTCAGCTTTTTTGTTCATTGTTGCCTGCCGAACAATCGGGAATGTTTTCCTTGGAACGGGCGTGCGATCCCATCATGCCGCACTTCCTTTGTACTGAACAAGTGTTATTTAATGGGGCAGTTTTGATTGTTTTGGAGATAGGCACATATTTGGAAAGAGGAGGGGTCTGTGCGCGTTGATTATATTGGCCTCCTTCCTTTATTTTTTCTGGGAAATCCTTCTTCCCGTGTGCATAGATGGTAAGTCTCACAGAACCACATAACACAGCACGTGAGACCCTGGCCCGGGGCAGCATCGCAGCGGCCGGGCCCGGCCTGCCCCTCGGGGTCCTGGGGGGCCGCAGAGCAGAGGTGGGAGCTGAGTCAGTGGTGCCCCGTAAAGCTGTGAAGTCACACGCAGGTGAAGCCATCTGCGGGAGCTGGCCCGTGTGCCTGGTACAGAGACCGGGGTGCATATCAAATTCCAAGTCAGCTCCAAAGGCCTGGCAGAGCTGGCCTGGGTCAACACTAGCGTCTGGGGCCCCCTCCCTTCCCTCTGGGCTCCTCTCCCTAAGCTGCCCCCTCCCCTCCACCAGGAGGCCTTTCCTCTCCTATGGAATGTCAGCCTTCAATGGAAGAATGGCCATTGTTCCTTCTCAGGGAAGAGGCCTCCATCCCCAACCTTTCTCGCATCCTGTTCCTGGTTTCTAAGTCCCCCCGCGGAGCAGCCTAGGCTCTCAGCCCACCTGAGAGCCTCCCCTGCCCACTCTTGTGCTCTTCCCCTCCCCGAGCCAGCCAGCCCCACCTCGCCCTCTCCCTCCTTCCGAGCCGCCAGACTCCCAGGGGGGAAGCCTTCCACCGAGGCCCTCCCTCTGACTTACCTGGGCAGCTCTGCCTTCTCCTTCCCCCCTTCATGCTTTGTCCCTCATGGGACGTATCGGCGTATGAATAGACATGAAAAGACACAGAGCCAACTCCCTCCTGAGTGTCCTTGGTGGCGCCACCTGGGACACAGACCACAGAGAGCTCACTGACTCCCCACAGACCAAGGTGACAGTCTCCAAAAGGAGGCCTCATCAGGGTCCTGTCTCACAGACTCATGTGGTCACCTGCTTGCTCACCAGCCTCCCTTCCTGAGGAGCCATTTCTTCAGGCTGATTAACCCGAGGGACCCAAGGGACAGCAGGCCTCATCCTGCCCGCCCCCGGGGCCTGCGGCCCGGGACAGCGGTGGCTGGCTTGGGAGCTGGAATCTAGAACATAATTCATACCTTTGCAGCTCCGTGTTCTGTTCCAATTCTGGAAGCTCAGCTTCTGAACCCTCAGGAAGTCAGAGAGGCTCATCTCCCCACACAGAAAGGTGTGTAAACATGGGAGTAGAACCCAAGAACCTTGAACTGAAAACACCAACACTGGACAATGCCCCCTGAGAATCCGACCGCCGCTTCTGTGAGCCTCTGCGCTTGTCCGGTTGTCTCCGGCCTGGGGGCCTCACCAGGAGCGAGGTCAGGAGGAATGTCCTCGAACACGGCTTCTTGCATGGTGCTCTTCCTGTGCTCCTCATCCTCCTCACCGGAACGGCGAGAGCACAATGTGCTTCCCAGCTTTGGGAACTTCACTTTCCTGGGGTTATGAAATGTCCCCGTAAACTCACACTCTACCCAACTTCCAAGGAAAATCGGTACATTTCCACACCTGGGTACAAAGTGTACCTGCTGGAGGAAGGGGGCGCTGCCCTGCTCAGGGTCCCCAGGGACCCCCACGGCCACCTTGCTCTGTGGGCCCGGCCTGTTTGGACTCAGCCTCACGCCGTCCTGCCTTCCACATCCTGCTCCACTCCACCCACTTTCCTGGGGGGTCCCCCTCCGTACTCCTCACAGCCGAAGCTCTTTCTCACTCAGCCTTTGCCCTGGTTGCCGCCAAGGCTGCAGTCAGCACTTCCCCAGCTCCTACCATCCATCCCGGGGCTCACCCGTGGCCAGGGCGAGCCAGCTTCTCGAAGGGGCAGCCAACACAAGCCAAACTTCCCACCGCCAGAGGAGAAGCCCCCTGCCTCCTCCTGTCCTGGGCCTTGAACAGAAACAGTTCAGCTGCACAGCTAAGCAGCTCCTGGGGGATCCTGTCATCACGGGGATCCCTCCACAGTCTGTGGCCTCGTTAGGGGACACCATCTCCCCAGGACACAGCAACAGTGGGCAAGCCAGGGAAAAACACGGCCTTATCTCCCACTCAAGTATCTCTGCCCATCCTGCTTCCCTGCCCATGCCTCCCAACAGATCCACCGCAGATATCTCTCCCTCTCTCCCTCTCTCTCCCTCTCTCTCTCTCAAGCCTCCATGCAAGTGGTGATACCTCTCAGTATACCAGAACATACCAGGGGTGCACACTGCTTCGAGGCAAGGGGCCAACATTTGTTTTCTCCTCCTCTGTTCCATCTTGTTGGACATTTGGGTCGCTCCCACTTGAGAGCTGGTCTACATAATGCTTCTGTGAGCGTTCTTGGGCTTGTACGCTGGTGCAGGTACTGCCTCCAAGCCCGGGGTTTTCCTTGTGGAAATGTTTTAGATCACAGATTCGATTTGTTTCATTGACTAGTTTAGTTTAGACTTAACTTAGTTAACCTTACTTAGTCTTAGACTTGTTAAGATTCATATTTTTTTGTGTCCATTTTGATAAATAGTGTTTTTTAGGAATTTACCCATTTATCTCAATTTTCAAATGTAACGGCATTTTAAGGAGGGTGGGCTCTGTTGTGATGTCTCCTTATCACTGACAATGATTATGTTTACCTTTTCCTTTTTTCCCCCTTACCCAGCCTTGCTATGGTTTACTTTTTTAATCAATTTTATTATTCTTTCCAAATAATCTAGCTTTTCATTTTGCTGATATTTTCTATTTTCTATTTGTTTCCTACTTCATTAAATTCTTCATTTATCTTTTTTTTCCTTTTTTTTTCCCCTTCTCTGGGTTCAGCTACTGGACTATAAGCTCCTTGAAGACAAATAGTGTGTGTTGCTTTTTATATTTGGATGTTATTCACAGCCTAACAAAGTATCTGGCACATTGAAAATGCATAATAAATTTTTAGGGAGATGAGAAAAGGAAAAGAAAAAGAGGAGAAGAGGGAAGGGAGGGAGTTGAAAGGACAACAGAACTGGAATAGAAACTGCCCATCTATCTATATATCTGGGGGATTCATTGTAAGATACCTACACCAATCTGCAAGTCTATGGGTGCGTGGGTGTGTATATGCGTCTGAGTATGTGATAAATGAGGGCCCTTTAATTTTAGTGTTCTAGTATCAGGACTCCAAGTGCAGCTCATGGTGTGAATCATAAATATACCTTTTCCTTGGAAGATCTTCCTGGAGTATTACTGAGCACATACCATGAATTAGGTCCCGTGAGACACCAGAGAGGCAAGCATAAATAAGAACTCGTTCCTGCCCTTCAAAAGTTCAGAGGAAAAATCTGGGCAGTAAGCAAGTGGCCCAAATCGGGCCAGCACCTGTTTTATAAATAAAGTTTTGTTGGAACACAGCCATTGTGTTGGAACCTGCGGCTACCAAGTTGAGTAGTTGTGACAAAGACATAGGCCTTCAGAAAGGGCGAATGGGGGGAAATCGGAGGGGGTGTTGAACCAGGAGAGACTCTGGACTCTGAGCAACAAACTGAAGGTTTTGGAGGGGAGGGGGTGGGGGGGGTGAGCCTGGTGTTGGGTATCGAGAGGGGCACGTACTGCATGGAGCACTGGGTGTGGTGCATGAACAATCAATCTTGTAACACTGAAAAATTAAAATAAACAAATTTGGGGAGAAAAAAAAAAAAAGACATAGGCCTTCAAAACAGGGACTATGTGGCCCTCTGCAAACATACCTGTGGACCTACCCAAGATAACAGACCCAGAAGGCTGTGCTTGACCCATATGTGCATGCCCAGTAAATGGATTCTCGAGGCCCAGGAGCTCTCTGGAGTTGGGCTCACCAGTGGGTCCCCATCATTTCTCATTACCTAATAAGCATGCACCCCTCCCTCCAAGCAAATGCAGCGCAATCTCCAACAGGTAAGAATGACCTCTATGAAAACTTGGCAGCCCCTCCTGGGATCAGCCCCTCACCCGGAGGTCTCATTCGGTGCCCTCCCTCCTGGCCTTTGGCCCTAGCTGAGCAAATCCCAAGACCCAGAAGCAAAGACCGAGGTTCCTGTAGAAAAGACAGGCTGCCTGCATAGTGTCCACACCACACTGCCAACTTCAGGCCCCACCGCCTTATCTTAAGTCAAAAATTCCAACAGAAGAAAACTTCGCCCTTTAGCCAGGACTGTGTTAACAATCGTCTCAGAACTGGCGCTCAGGACATCGTCAAAGACATTCTGTTCTGCTCTGGGCATTTAGTGGCCTTCCGAGGACAGAGGCCAGGGAGCTCCATGGACCTGTCCAGCACTAGAGACACACACAGGCCTTTCCAAGGCGGCACCAGGAAGCCGGGCTCCTCGCTGCCAAAAGTCGGTTCCAACTTGCCTGCAACCCTGCGGCTCACTTTTCTCTAAAAGGGAGATGGTGTGTCTTGATGGAAGAACTCTGTGAGGTATTCGTCCTCTAAGGAAACAAAGTGTTAACAGCCTATCCAGGGTTGTAAACGTGTAAGAATTCCATCTGTTTTAATCAGCTACACTGAGAACCTCTGTCCTGACCCTTGCCCTGGGAAGGCAAGCCTTCGTGCTCAGTCGGCTCTTACACAGGGCTGGCTGGTTCTCATGGTTTTTTTTTCCTTTAGATGTGTGTGTGTGTGTGTGTGTGTGTGCATGCGCTTAACTTTTTTTAAAAAGTGGTTTAAAAAAAAAATAGGGCGCCTGGGTGGCTCAGTAGGTGAAGCATCTGCCTTCAGCTGGGATCATGATCTCAGGGTCCTGGGATCGAGTCCCTCACCGGGCTCCCTATTCCGCGGGGAGTCTGCTTCTCCCTCTGCCCCCTGCCCCCACTCGTGCTCTCTCTCTCTCCATCTCTCAAATAAATAAATCTTTAAAAAACTAAATAAGTCGATCAGTAAGTCAAAGTGTCAGAACCATCTGGGAGAGCTCAGGTACCAACAGGAAAGCCGGAAGCAGCCTTTGAGTTTAGAGTCAGAGAAGGAAACAGGATCTCCATTCAACACCAAGACGGCGGTGGTAGATCTTTGACAGCCAAGCCCAGACAAAGCCAAATGTCATCTTCCTTATCCTAATTTATTGATTTCTGCTGGCTGTCGGAAACATGCCCGGAAGAAGTGTGATGGGTTGGTCGCTGATGCCTCCCATTGTTCTCACAATGAGCACTGGAGGGGGGGCCAACAGGCGGTGGGGACAGCAGGGGGACTACGATGTGCCTAAAAGTGGTGGTGGGGATGCGGGAGAGCCGTGGTGCTCGGAATAAACACACGTGCTCGCGTGTCTCCCCCTGCAGCGTTTTTGAAAGTAGCCTGTTCATTTACTTGGAAGAGATCTCAAGCCAAAAAAAAAAAAAAAAAAAGACATCATCTCATTCCCCACCTGTCTTGAATCACCAGCCCAGAAACACAACTGTTGCCAGGGGCTGCACCCCAAAAAATCACCATCCCCAGAGCGTTTGTTAAAAAGTCTGTGATCACAGAAATGTAAATCACCGGAGCCCCATGGAACACCTCCATCAAGGTGTGGCTCTCTCCTAGATGTCAGGGAGGCCCCGGGCAGGCATCAGCACAGGTAGGGGAGACACCCCAAGGTCAAGGTTAGCTACAACCCCAAGAGAGATAGTGAGCCCTCCGGAGATGAAGAAAGCTGCCTCTTGAGAGTTCAGTGTTCCATTCTGCTCCTTCAAGAGAGCTTTTGGGTTTCACCGTGCTGGGGTTCATGAGCACTCATTACAAAACCGAAACCAAAGTCACAGAACAATGAGAAATCACCAGCCCGGGGCACAAAGCCGGAGTTGTGCATGCAGCCACTGCAAGTCTCAAGTGTTTTTCTGAGCCTGTGAAGTGACCTCCCACGGTGGGCCTTCCCAAGCTGCTCCTCTTTTCCTGGCCAGGTGCCTTCCTCCCCCAGAGAGGGCTCACCTCGGGCCTGGCGGCCTCTGTGCGGTTGGTCTCTGGATAAGCACCCGTGGCCTTGACCGTTCTGCTGTCCCCCCCGCCCCGCCCCGGCACCAGCTGCCACCTGGACACCACCACCTTGACGTCCCTCCGGCGGCTCCCCTCGGGCCTCCTCATGCCTGTCTGTGTCCGATCAGCTGCCAGCCCCCCGCCTCCCACAGCCCAGAGCCTGGAGGCTCCCCTCCAGGATGTCTCCTGGCTGAGACCTCCTCCTTGTTCCGCTCACTGCCAGCCCTGTGCCCGGTGCAGCGCGGACTCGGGCCTCACCCGGGAGGGCCTCCTTCGATAGGCCGGCCTCCTCCCCAGGGAGCCTCCTTCACCACTGGACCCCGTCTCCAGCCAGGCCTCGAGGACGTCCCGACCCGCCCAGACCTCCTTCCCCTCTGTCGTTCTCCAGCACAAGCTTTGCTGCCGTCGGAAGAGACATCATAGCTGTCCCCATTGCTCTGTGACCGCCCCTTCTCTCACACCTTCAGGGACGTCATAACCCCTCCTGGACATTTCTCTCCTCCTAATCTCCCCACTCCACCCCTCCTCAAAGCCCAGGTTTGCCAGTCTGCCTCCCTCCTGTCACCCTCCCAGACCAGAGAAGAGTGACCTCTCCTCTTCCTCAAAAATCCCCGCTTCCTGTCTACCCTGTCTCGCCTCTGGCACTGCTCCTGTGGGACCCTACCGTATTGTTAGGACATGGCCGTTCCTGTCCTTCTTGGGACCCACCGGGCTCCCACCAGCTCAGTTTCAAAATCAGTGAAAGTTTCCCTTTCCTTAAAACGCTACCTCTCGGGTGATTGTCACAGCAGACACAAGGCATTTATGAAGACGGCCATGAATGGTGGCCACCCTCCCGCACCCACACAGGTTCCAGCAGTGGGGCCTTCCCCCACCCCATGCACTCCAAATCCAAGTTCTCGCTCTTCCGCCCCTCAGGCAGGCTTTGTCTACCTCTAGCTGAAGCCACAGACTGCAAAGTCCTTCTGATTCGCCAGGCTGCTTTAAGAACCCGATCTCTCCTAGAATTCCAAAGGACAGCATTCACACATGGAGAGCTGAGCTCTGCAGGACACGGGCTTGTGCCAGGACACGGGGGCAAAGAGGGGACGGATTATGGGGGTGCTGACGGAGAATTAGCCACGTACCTACCCGACTGGAAGTTATGGATTAACAGGAGGCAGGAAGAAAGGCATCCACAAAAATACAGCTTAGACACTTGGGCAGTAGCTGGCCACGTGAAACTTCTCCGGGTCCCCCCTCCACACTCAGGCGCACCAGCAGCGCGAGGCATGGAAAACGCCAGAAACCCCAGATGGGTTTGGAAAGAACAAGAAGAGTTAATATCCCCGAATACCGTGTACCATATACGCGTTTGTCTGTCATCGGGCTGCATCTCTCTGACTAAGTAGTAAGTCAGCTCCTTGGGGCAAGATGGAGGCACTTGTGTGTCTAGACCTCACGGCCCTGTCCCCTGTGTGCAAGACCTACACACACACACACACACGTTGGCTCCTAACACACACACACACACACACACACACACACGTTGGCTCCTAACAGGGCCAGGTGCCCTCCCACGGCCTGGGGGGGGGCGGCGTTCCGGAGACCGCTGACTCATTCCTTGGTGCGGGAGGCGAATAGGAGGGGCTGCCATGATTTACAGGAGCTTAGGGGCGAGCAGCTACTTGGAGCCCGAAGGTCGGGGTGCCTTCGTGGAAGAGAGAGAGGGGTGTGGTGTGGTTGGTTCTCCACCTTCCTGTGCCCAAGGGAACGGGGAGAGGAGTCCCGACGGGAGTAGCCCAGGCCTCGTGTCCCGACCCCCACCCCCGCGCCCGGCCCCACGGCACCCCGAGCAGCAGGGCCCAGCTCAGCCTCACTCCTTGGTAAAAACGACGTGGGGTCCGGCCCTCTGAGTTCACCGCCTGCTCCGGGGAGGACGCGGGGCCTACCTGGCTTGGCTGTCTGACCCACAAAAGGTTACCTCACCTCTGAGCCAGCTTCCTCACCCACAAATCAGGAGAATAACGCTGCCTCCCTCTCACAGCGGTGGAGAGGATCAGATGAAGGGTTGGTTCCCTTTTCCATTCTCTTTGAGAGGGGCTGTGGAAGACGAAAGCCTAGGAGACCCATGGGACCTAATCTCTGACAGTCCTACTCCCCAGGAGCTGGCCGGGGGGCCCTACAGTCCCTCAGGGCCTCAAGAGGGCCTCTCCTGTGTCCTGACACCCCCACCCCGCCGGGTCTCTGGCTCATCCGTCCACCTGTTTTGACCCAGCCGCTCTGCCCTGTGGTCTTGGGACGGCGCCGCCACCCCTGGGCTCAGCCTGGCCCCTCCATGGCCTCCTGTGCAGACACATGTCAGGGCCCAGACGCCAACCCAGAGCTGTCCCGGCTCCCACCGTCCACATCCATGGCACGGAGGCCCACAGAGTGGGAGGAGGGACCCCGGGACCACAGCAGCCTGCTCACCCCACAAGTCTCTGTTTGACCAAGTTCTGCTGTCGGGGCTCCATCCCAGGCTGGGAGCCGCCAGAGTCACCTGTCCTCACAGTGATGAGGTTTACAACGGCCAGCTCTGGGACTGCCGGCCACCCGGCTCCCCTGCTCCTACAAGGGGTGACTTTCACGTCCCCGGGGCAGAGGTCTCTGGGAGAATGATATATGCTGTGTTTGGCTTCTCTGGATGCCTAACCATCGGGTATTGGGATTGGTTGGATTTATTCTCTCATGAAGGTCTACACAGCATACCCAAAGCCAGCCATCACTGGGATAGAGAGTCGGCTTGGGGAGGACTGGCCTGGCTTATCAGCTTAGCTGGGGATTTTCCTTCAGCGTCTGGCCAACCAAGCGACTCCAGTGTCCCCTGCAGCGGCCTCGGGGAATCAGGCCCCCAAGCCCTGGGGAATGTGGGCTCTACTCTTTGACCATCATAAGACCAGTGCATTTATAGAAAGGGCCCTGCCTCAGTCTCTCAGCTGGGCTCACATGGACTGTAGACCATTCCTACCAACAGTAAAAAGGGCCAAGTTCCCCCACACAGACTGTGGGGCCTTCCTACAAGCACTGTAACCTTTCCAAGGTTACTAACAGCTGGCTACCATTCTGACAAACCAGAAAGGAATATCATGGGAAAGGAAGAAAAGTGGTAGGATCACAATTGCTGGTTTAGGTGCCTAGATCTTTCTAGAAGTCTGTATGCAGTTGGAGGGAAGGGTCTCCATCGTCCTCATTGTTGTATCCCCAACACCTTAGCCTGGGGAAAAGACCCAGGGCCCCCTAAGTCTTCAGGGAGCCTACTAGCCTGTATGACAGCTCTGTAGAACAACACCCTGTGCAAAGTAAAATGTGCCTGTCTTTTCAGGTGAAGGCAGCCCCCCAGCACATCCAGCAGGAAATCACAGTCAGGATTTTAGTGCCCATTCACATTCCACCTCCCATACCTCACGCCCTGGGCTGAGCCCAGAACCTTTGTGCAGTGCACAAAAAACTGCACACCTGTACATGGCATCCCTGAATGTAGAGAGTGCTCAGAACATGTCAGTAAGTTGAATCCATGCAGTAGGGAGATATATTGTTGCTTTCCAAACCATTTGACTTGTAAATGCCAAGTAAGCAGCCTGTTTCAATTTATACAGTGAATCAGGCCTTTTGGAAACCCCAACCCCAGACCAAATAGCCAGACCACTGTCATTTGAAAGTTTCTTCACCTGTCCTGGAGACATAAACAGAACCCTAAGGGAAGAAACATAGCCTGCATCCTAGAGACCCTGGGATTCCTAGATTCCTGCCCAGCTGTAGCCAGAAACTCCTACAACAGCCCTACTCCCAACACAGCTGTGGCAGGGGAGAGCAGAAATGCTGCCTCAGGGGAGTTCTGAGGGGAGCCCTCCAGCTGCCCCCGCCCCCTCCCCAACCTCACCCGTGTCCCCCAGGGCTCCCACCTGGAGGAGCCACCAAGCCAGCCCAGGGGCAGAGCCCTCCGTTCATCTGCGTTCTCACTCACAGGTGGCTCCGCAGAGCCTCCGTAATGTGACTACTCACTCAGGTCACTTTTCATTTTAGTCCATCATCTCTCTCCGCAAGGTGCAGGAAGTGTGCGAGGGTGTGCTGGCCAGGACGGCCGTCACCGGTGCATCTTTGGGCTGGTCAGCCCACTGGCCGCTCCTTTTAGCTGCCCCAGGTGGGTAGTCCCACCAGGGATGACTGTCCCTCAGCCACAGTGATCCCTAACGTGCGGCTTCGGGGGGCCGGGGGGCCTCCTCTCCTCTGGAGCCACCAGAACACAGGAACCCCTGCGGACCCAACCGTATTCCTTCAGGGCTCACCTGGCTCTGTGCAGAAGAGAACATTTTCCACATGTGGTTACCACACGCCCGGGACATGTGAGGCACTGTTCCCGGGCACTTGGCATTCAGGATCATCAGCACCCAGCATCCGCCTTGCAGAGCTTGCCTTCCCAACTCCCTTGCTCTTGTCCGGCCGCTGGTCCCCAGAGCGTGCCAGATCAACAGGCTCTCTCCTGGGGCTCACCTTCTGTCTGACATTCATTATCCAAAACACACAGAGGTCAAGTCCAGCCTGGAAGGTGATGACCCCCCACAAGAAGCCACTCCCAATGCACAACACTAGCCATCCCCCCCATGTGGTTTTTCTTCTCTTATCTTCCTCCATGTCTCAGCCCTCTTAATTTTCTCTCTCGCTCTCTTTTTTTTTTTCTCCTGTCCTATTTCCTCGTTTTCTTTCTCCTGTCCTCTTGTCTCTCCTGCTCACTCTTGGGGCCCCTGGACACATAGTAAAGAAGCTGTTGACCCTGGCAAAGCACCTCCATGTCTGAGACACTTTCCAGAGGCGGGAGAGTTTGACAGATGCCCTTCCGCTGCAGCCAGGTGCCCAGGGGAAGGCTCTGTTGGCTGTGGGCATATCCCACAGCTCCAAAGGACAGGGGCTGACGGGGTGGCCCCACCGGCCTGGTTGACCCACCCAATGAGAGGAGAGGCCCGTGCACCAGCACCTTCCACCATGCTTTCTCCAAAGCAGCCCGGGGGCTGTGACGATCAGTGGCTGTCCCCCTACGTGCACTCCACCTCTGCCCCCACTGCCGGACACTTGGGACCCAGGAGGATACAGCGCCCCCAGAGGATGCACCTTCTAGATCCTGTGGATGAAGAATGAAGATGTCAGCCTCTGGATCCAAAGCCAACTGAGAGTCAACATGGCCATCAGAACATTAGCCTCTTGGGGTGCCTGGCTGGCTCAGTGGGTTAAAGCCTCTGTCTTCGGCTCAGGTCATGATCTCAGGGTCCTGGGATCGAGCCCCGCATCAGGCTCTCTGCTCAGCAGGGAGCCTGCTTCCCCCTCTCTCTCTGCCTGCCTCTCTGCCTACTTGTGATCTCTCTCCTCTCTGTCAAATAAATAAATAAAATCTTTAAAAAAAAAAAAGAACATTAGCCTCTAGGGGCAGCCATTCTAAGCCATTTCCAGAAATACACTGCTGACCACACAAGACTATCCTACACTAAGTATACAGTCATGTAAGTTGAGTTACAGTCTTAGAAACGGAAATCCGTTTTTGAGCAACAGCAAACGAAAAGTCGATGGTTTACAAGGAGTCTACGTGAAGGAACCCCATGGGGAAAGAGTGAGCCTGGGCATGTCCTACACACCCAGGGAGCGCAGGCCAGCACTCACATGCTGGGCTGAGCTAGGCCCACGCGGCCCATCCACACACTCGCAAACATCTCTCAAAGCTGATCCAGGGGTTGGGATCATTAAAAAAAGCCAAGAGCATTTGTGTCCATTCTGACATTTTTTAAGTCAACAAATTAATTATTTTACACTTCCCTCTTTGAGACAAATCTGGTAAGAGACGGGTGAGTCTGCTTTTGCCCCAACCCCTCACTCCTAGTGCCCTCAGCTGACTCAATCATGTGCCCTCTTTAATTGCTTTTGTTCCTTGTCATCTATTGTTTATTTTACACCCACAGTGGAGCATCGCTCATAGACAAGAAGCATAAGAAACACTGATGATGAATTACAAGGAGCACATTAGCAAGAAGCACAAAATGGTAATAATTTTGCAAATTTATCTCTGGATTATTTTTACCAGATCCAGATTTCCAGTACTTCAAAAATGTAAGTTGAAAAGAAAAAAATTACACATTTATTTATACACACAATTATATCCAATTTGGTGTTTTTTGTTCTTAGAGAGGGAGGGGGAGGGCCCGAGGGGAAGAGAGAGAGAGAGAATTCCAAGTAGGTTCCACATCCAACATGAAACCCAACATGGGACTTGACTCCACAACCCTGAGACCATGACCTGAGCCAAAACCAAGAGTCAGATGCCCAACCAACTGAGTCACCCAGGCCCCCCTGGTTTTTTTATTGGTGAGGAAAAAAAATTCATATCTCAGAGCACCTTAAATCCCGTGTCTCATCTTGTCATTTAGAAATAAAATGTCAGAAATTAGAAATATAGACCACTTCAAGTGCAAAATTAAGCATTTACAACATCAAGAAAATAAAATAGCTTCTGCCTATTTTTTGTTATAATGTTGTAAAATATATTGCACGCGTGCACGTGCGGGCATGTGTGTGTGTGTGTGTGTGTGTGTGTGTAGAGACAGAGAGAGACAGGAGCTAAAATCAAATCATAATATGCCTTTTTCTATTCACTGTGATTCCCATTTTTTCTCACATAATTCACCTCGAACTGAGGGCTATTGCCACTAAGTGAAGAAAGGACCTATATCGTAAGCATCATTTTAAAGATTATATAAAACTAAACTTTCAATAAAAAAACTAAGACTAGACTACACTAATCTATAAAAGATGTTTTACTCCAAATCACTCCTTTATCAAATACCCCTTGAAAAGGAAAAACAAGTTAACTCACAGAAAGTTTTAAGGGATTGTCTATGGGTCAAAATATGGGAGAAAACTCTCATCAGGATCTGTTAGATCCAATTTTAATTTTCAGGTTTCTTTTTTGACCAGTTCTATTTGTAAGGATTGATACTGCTTGACTTTTATCCTTTATTAGAGGTTTTCCAAAGGAAAAAGAAGCAATTACTTTTTTTTAAAGATTTTATTTATTTATTTGACAGAGACAGAGAGATGACAAATAGGCAGAGAGGCAGGCAGAGAGAGAGGGGAAGCAGGCTCCCTGTGAGCAGAGAGCCCGATGCGGGGCTCCATCCCAGAACCCCGGGACCATGACCTGGGCCAAACGCAGAGGCCTTAACCCACTGAGCCACCCAGTCGCCCCAGTAATTACTTCTTCTTAAAGGAATAAGTTTCATTCTGTCTCCCAATTACTCTCTATGCATCCATTGGACTCTTTTATACATCTAAGTTACATTTGGGGACCTTAGGGTTAATTTTCCCATATTTTGAAACATGTTTGCTATTTATTTCATGGATACTCATGAATTCTTCTGAATAAGAAGGGTACAGTGGCCTGGATTAGCAGGATGATGCAACAGTGAGATAAATCATCACAACTGCATCCACTTAGCCTTCCTGTCCAATTGGCAAAAGTATGGCATCATCTTCAAGAGCATATAAAGGAACGCTGGAGACACCATCTTTGTAGCTCGCATTGAACACTGTTGAAAATTCAGAATTGTTTGCTTTCTGTTGATAATGGCAAAGAGAAAAAAAAAGAGAAAGCTGTTCACAATTCTTAAATGAATCAGAAGATGAAGGCAGAGACAGTAGGACTCCAGACTCTAATAACAATGATGAAATTGATCATGTAAGTGAACTCTCAGCCCATAAGTGTTCAGAGAGCAATATGTTCAACAAATGTTCTCAAACTCAAAATCTGATGGGTGGATGATATACTGCCAAGGACCAAAAGAACGTATGGTGTTCTCATTCAGCCAGTCATTCCACTGGGAAGACTTCATCCTGCAATATTTTATACCAAGATCTTAGACCATTTTGTTTGCTCACAAGGTGTTTGGCAGTGTCCTTTCATCTTCTATGATGTCTATGCCCTGGGAATATCCTGGAGGGGATAAATGTTGAAGGAAGGTGTACAAATAGAGGCGGCTAAAAGGAAATAGAGAAACTTGTTGGATTGATCATCTTAAATTGAAAACAATTCTTTACGATTTTGAAGCAAAGAAGATGGCCATCTCCTCATCATGATTACGTGCTGTCAAAGGCTTCAGATTTTTTTTTTCTCGTATTTTGACAATGAAAGTGCAAGAAGGAGAAGCAGAAGCAATGGTACGCTAGAACATGTTAGAGATATTGTGAAGCTTGAGTCAGGACTTACAGGAGATTGTTCCAGAGTCATGCATGACAGCCGATGGGCAGTTGGGTGCATTTGAAGGGTGTTCCTCCCTTCCAGGGTTTATATATTCAAAATCAAGAAAATATGGGGGGAAATTGGACATTTTATGTTCAATTCTTGGGTCTGAATTTTTAGCAGGGTCATTATTCATTCTCCCTTCACTCTTCTACCATATGATTTCACTCATGTGGAATTTAAGAAACAAAACAGAGGCTCATAGGGGAAATATAAAATATGGCAAAATTAGACAGGGATACAAGGTTGCTCGAGGGGAAGTTGGTGGAGGGATGGGGTAACTGGGTGATGGGCATTAAGGAGGGCTTGTGATGTAATGAGCCCTGGGTGTTATACGTAACTGATGAATCATTAAACTCTACCTCTGAAACTAATAATACACTATATGTTATTTAATTAAATTTAAATTAAAAATAAACTAAAAGGAAAAAAAGGAAATAAAACAGAACAGTTGCCACTGAGCTGCCCAATGCCAACACCACTCATCCCCTGAATCTTACCCCCATCTCCTCAAGGATACGTTTGCCATTACCCACTTTTTCCCTTGATCCCACATCCCCCTCCAGCAACTGACCCATTCCCATCCTTCCTTTCAGAGAGAAACTTCTCCAAAGAGTTGTACAGACTTCCCACCACTACCTCTTTGCACCCCCATCCTCTCTTCCAACTGTTCCAGCCAAGCTCTTTCGTCCACCTCCTTCCTGAAATAGGCCACCAACGATCTACATGAAGCCCATGGTGAGGCTCCCTCCCCTCTAGAAACCCTTTCTTAGGTGACTTCTACAATCACATCTATGTTTGGCATTTCCTCTAACCCATTCCTCATGCTTTTTCAGACCCTTCTGTCTCTGCCAGACCTCTAAATAGTCTTTGAGTATCCCAAAGTTCTGACATCAGCTCTTCTCTCTTCCAACTGTACTGCCTCATCTACTCCCAAGACTTTAAACATCACCTATATGCTGATGACTGTCAAATTTTATCCCTGTGCTGGTTTCTCCCTAAAGCCCTAGACTAGTGAAGTCTGGCTACGTAGCTCAGCATCTGCACTTAGGCATCTCAAACTCTACATGACCAAAGCATTACGTCTCAATCCCAGCTCAGCTCCCCAAGCCTCCCCATCTCAATAAATCATTCCAGTGGTGCAAGTCACACACCTAAGAGTCCCGTTAACTCCTCTTTCTTTTCATTGGACTTAGGGCCCACCTTAATCCAGCATGATCTCATCTCCATCCTTACCCTAACTACATCTTCCAAGACCCTATTTTCAAATGGGTCACATTCTGAGGTTCTTAGTGAACATGAATTTTGGAGGGAACCACTTAATATAAGACAACTTCTCTGCTTAATGCCTTCCAGTGACTTTCTGCTCTAACCAGAATAAAATCCAAACACCCATAAGGTCCCCAGAATCTAATGCCTGTTTAGCTCCTCGACCTCATGTTCCTCCGCTGTCCATCCATTTACCACATTCCAGCTACACTACCCTTCTCTCCCTCCTTTAAACAAGCCAAGTTATTCCTCCCGCCAGATCTTTGCTCTTGCTGCCCCTTCCTCTTGAAATGCTACTTCCCCCAGCCTTCTGCATAGTTGCCTCATCATCATTCAGAACTTAACAAAAATGCCAGAGCAAGGAACCCCTTCTGGAGTGCATGGGTGGCTCAGTCAGTTAAGCATCTGACTCTTGGTTTTGGCTCAGGTCATGATCTCAGGGTCATGGGATCAAGCCCCACAGTGGGCTTCATGGTCAGCAGGGAGTCTGCTGGAGAGTCACTCTCTCCCTCTGCTCCTCCCCCATGC
This sequence comes from Nasua narica, assembly GCA_028533885.1. Taxonomy (NCBI): domain Eukaryota; kingdom Metazoa; phylum Chordata; class Mammalia; order Carnivora; family Procyonidae; genus Nasua; species Nasua narica. The sequence goes on from CM052812.1 coordinate 13,809,011, forward strand.
TCTCTCACTCTCTCTCTCTCTCTCTAACAATAAATAAATCTTAAAAAGAAAAAGAGGGAGAGAGAGAGAGAGACCCTTTCTGATCATTCTAACTAAAGGAACTAATACTCCCTCCCTAGCCATCAGATCATTACTCTACTTTATCTTCTTTATAGCACTTACCAGTACAGACATACCTCATTTTATTGCCCTTTGCTTTATTGTACTTTGCAGATATTGCTTTTTTTTTTTTAATTATTAACTGAAGGTCTGTGGCAGCCCTGAATCAAACAAGTCTATTGACACCATTTTTTTTCAAACAGTATTTGCTTACTGAGTCTCTGTATCACATTCTGGCAATTCTAGCAAGATTTCAAAACTTTGCATTATTGTTAGGTTTGTTAGAGTGATCTGTGATCCGTGATTACAACTCACTGAAAGCACAGATGATGGTTAGCATTTTTTAGCAATAAAGTATTTTTTAATTAAGGTATGTACTTTTTAGACATAATGCTATTGCACACTTCATAGACTACAGTTGGATATAAACATAACTTTTATACATACTGGGAAACTAAAAACTTCATTTGATTCCCTTTATTGTGATATTCACTTTGATGCAAGGTTTGCCTTTCTGTGACATCACTGTGTCTATTGATGAACTTATCACCTACTACACCCATGAGAAAGTAAGCTCCTTGAGCCCAGCGCCTCTGCCTTGTTGGCAGAGAGCAGTGCTCAGCACATAGTAAGTGCTTTGTTAGAAATCCCAGATTAGAGACACCTGGGTGCCTCAGTTGGTTAAGTGTCTGCCTTTGGCTCAGGTCATGATCCCCAGGTCCTGGAATCGAGCCCCGCATCGGGCTCCCAGCTCGGCGGGAAGCCTACTTCTCCCTCTTCCACTCCCTTTGCTTGTGTTCCCTCTTTCTCACTGTTTCTCTCTGTGTGTCAACTAAATAATTAAATAAAATCTTTTAAAAAAAGAAATTGCGGATTGGCTCACTCAGTGCCCTTGGCATTGGGATTGCAAAATCCATCACCACAGGGAATTACCTGTCTATAATACAGAAGCTGGAAAGCTAAAAATCACAGACTCCCCTGGAGCTGAAGTCCCAGTTGTAATTTAAATTCCTCAAGTAACAGGAAGTCACACCAGACTTGAATTTGAAACTGGATTCTGGGGGGGGGAGAGAAGTGCCGCGCAAGGCATGCCGTTTGGAGGCGCGGATCATAGTGATGGATAGGGCAGCTTTGGAGCTGAGCGGCCAGCTGCCTGGCGATGGCAAGAGCAGCATCTCTTAGTGGACTTATCCCTGAAACCTTGGCCTAGAACCTCCCTGCTTACCATTTCACTAGCCTTCGAATGCCTTGCAACGATCTCTTTCTGCTTACACTAACGAGCATGGCTTCCATGCTCTGCGGCTGAATACGGACGGATCAAAGTGTTGCTTGATAAATATTTGCTGATTTACTCTGACATGGCATTTGGAGCCCCCCAGATATGGGTTTGCAGGTTGGGGGCTTCCAATCTAGAAGTGCCATTACAGTGATTGCCTCTGCCTGGTCGTTACTGGCTACGTTGGGCTCCTGGGGCCACTGTAACAGATCACCACACACCACACACCGGATAGTGTATAACCATTAAAGTGACTCTTTCACTGTTCTGGAGTCCCAAAGTCCAAAGGCAGTACCGCTGGGCCAAAGTCAAGGTGTAAACTGGATCACGCCCCCTGGGGAAGCTCTAGGAGAGAATCTGTCCCTCATCTCTTCCGGTTTCTGGTGGCTGCCAGGCATTGGTTTAAAGCTACATCACTCCAATTTTTGCCTCTGATTTCTCATTTCCCATGTGTGTGCACCCACAAGCATGCAGGTGCGTGTGTATGAAATATCCCTCTGCATTTCTTTTATAAGGACACCAGCAATGGCATTTAGGGATCATCTAGATAATCCGGAATCTCTCCATCTGAAGATCCTAAACTTAGTCCTATCTACAGAGTACTTTTTTCAAGATAAGGTAACATTTACAGGTTCCAGGATTAGGGCCTGATATCTCTAGGACCATTATTCAGCCTGCTAGACTGGCAACAACCAGAAAACTTTGTTCTAAGAAACTTCCCAGTAATTCTATGGCAATTCCACCATGTGTGCTCATACCCCACCTCACCTCCATTTCTCCTTCCCATAAAGGGCTTACCTAATGGTGAAGACTGGGGAAGGCGGAAAGGAGCTAAGATACTCCGGCTGCCAGACACTACCAGCCAAGGGAACTACGAGGTGGTGAGCCAAGCTCTGACCAGGTGGTCTACACTCAGCTGAAAGCAGAAAATGAATAACCCAATTGCTGAAGCTTCAGCCAAATGTACTCAGCTGTACCTGATAGGCCAGGAGGGAGATGAGTGCTTGGCATGTCCACCCCGGCAGACAGGTGTATTGGGCCTGATGAACTCTTGGAAAAGGGCCACTTCCCAGCTGAGGGCTGGTTTTCCAACGCCAGCCTCACCCACCTTTAAGGAGAGGGAAAGAAGGTCAGAAAGAGACATGAGAATAGGGGAGTACGAACAGATGGCTTCCTGGACCCAGAAAGCTATTTGACAAAGATCAGGAGAAGTGAAGAGTTGAAGCAATTATCTAGATAAATTAAGCAAGAATAAAATGAGGTGATGGGATTTGGGAACCTTTCCAGCCAAGGCCAGTTATCTACACCATTCGACCCACTAGACAATTATCCAAACTTCCCTTGTGAAGGCAATGACAGATGGAGGCTACAATGGCTCTAAAGGCCCATGATTATCTCACCTATCTTAGGAGTGATGTGACATTAAATCAAGCCACTAAACTGGATAGAAATAAAAGTATCAAAGTAGTGACTGCATATAATCAAGTCATGTTCAAGTGAACAAAATAAAGTGGGTTTGACCTTTTTAACTGATGAATAAAATGCTGACATCAGCACCATGTTGTTTGGCAAACTGTGCAATATTAATCCATTTATTTGATAACTATTTAATAAGTACTCAAGCCATATTAATCAGAAATGAATCTTACTCTTTTTTTAAAAGGAAACTTCTAGTTTTTTGGGGGGTTTGTGGGGGTTTTTTTTAGATTTTTTACTTATTTATTTGACAGACAGAGAGAGAGAGATCACAAGTAGGCAGAAAGGCAGGCAGAGAGAGAGGGGGAAGCAGGCTCCTCACCTAACAGAAGACCCCGACGTGGGATTCGATCCCAGAACCCTGAGATCATGACCTGAGCTGACGGCAGAGGCTTTAACCCACTGAGCCACCCAGGTGCCCCTGAATCTTACTCTTAAAGAGCAAGTAAAAGAAATGGAATATATTCATAAATAACTCATCTAATCTGTTCAATAACCTGTGAATTAGTCACTCTTATTCCCATTTTTAAGGATGAGAAAAATCTGTGACTAAAGAAGTTGGTGACAGAGCCTGGATTTGAGCCATATCTCTCACTGCTGAAATCCATACTTTTTTCACATTACTCCATGGTTTCTTGAAGGAGGGAGCATTGAACTGGTGCTCCAAAGCTACATGGGATTTGAACAAGTTGAGATAAAGGGAAGAGCACTTAATGTAGAGGGAAAAGTGGGTATAGGGATGTAGTCATAGTGTGTGAATGATAAATGGGGAATCAGAAGAAAGAGGAAGTTTATGGTTAGAAAATGAGCCCAATTTTTTTAAAGATTTTATTTATTTTAGAGAGAGAGAGAGAGAGTGTGAACAGGGGGAGGGACAGAGGGAAAGAGAGAATCTTTAGCAGACTCCACACTGAGTACGGAGCCCAATGTGGGGCTCAATCTCACAACCCTCAGATCATGGCCTGAGCCAAAATCAAGGGTCAGACACCTAACTGACTGAGCCACCCAGAGGCCCCATATGAGCTCAATTTTAAAAATACTTTTGTGGGACTTCTAGGACATGCAGATAGAAGATATCAACAGTTGTTCAGAAATGCAAAACTGGAAGCCTGCAGAGAAGCTTGGGACAGATATTTAGATCTGGGCATCCTTACACAAAAAGGCGTGCCATAAATTTACAAAGGCAGAGTCAAAGATGAAAAGAAATGAGAAGAGGGAAAAAAGGGAAGAGGGTCAAGAGCCTTCAGGAAGTTCTACCTTGGGGGAAGTAAAAAAGAATAAAATGTGAAATGGGAATGAGTAGTCAGCAGAGCTCAGAAAGTCAAGCATCACAGACCTAGAAGGAGGAGAGAATTTAAGAGAAAGAGGTGGAAACCATGACAAATTCTGCAAAAAGATCAAGGAGAATTTGGACCAAGAAAAGGTCACTGGGTAGGCAGCTGGGATGTTTTGGTGACCTTTAAATAAGAATGTATGTTTCAGAAACAGCAAGTATAGATTACTCTTTTAAAACTCTGACACTAAAAGGGAGGAGAGGGAAATAGTAGGAACAAGAGAGAGAAAACCTTTATAGAAAAAAATTACATGCTGGACTGCATAATTTAAAACATTATAAATTTCTTCTTTCATCTCTCCTTTTTTCCAACCCTCCTCCACTATTCTCCACTGATTTATAAACTTATTCTGGCCAAGTGAATCAATAAAGATGGGAACACTAAGATGAGCAGACTTGTCAACATTATTTTGGCAAAAAAAGAACTGAGACACTGTTCTAGCAAGAACTGTCATCAAAAATAGCAATGCATGGTCTCATGATTGGCTAGAACTGCAGGGTTTAGGTTTATGTTCAGCATGGCTTTATTTTGTGTGTGTAGAGGATAGTTGCACATGTTTAGAGTGGAATGCCCATTGTGAAGGGAGAGACTGAAGATGCTTTATGATTCTAGACAAATATGGAGAGAAAGAAGACCAAGTCACACAAGTAAGGGCTTGCTTTAGAAAGAAGAAGGGACAATTTTTTTGCCCTGAAATGTGAAGAACAAAAAATAGAAAAAGAAGAAAATCTGACATTGAGGAAAAATTGGAGGACCATGGGAGACTAAGTAATTCACACCAATCTTCCCAGTGAGGACAAACATACAGGCTACACAAAATATAAAAATCATCTGTCTGGAGACATCAGATAGTTTATAGAAGAATAAAGAATTAGCAAGCTGGGAACTGGGGAAATGGAGCCCCAGAAGGTAAACCCAAAGCCTGAAGCTGCTCTTCCTCTGGACTGTTAGCCAACTCCAGACCAGGTAGCAGAGAGGCTAAGAGGCTGAGTGGCGCTTTTGGCAGCATCATATGGCTAACGAATCAGAAATTGGAGTCCAGAACTTGCCAAGTTGGATGTCCCAGGAAAATCCTTATCTTTGGTATGGGACACTAAAGGATTGTACAATAGGAGAAAATATTAACCAGGAAAAGCCAGACCTTTGCAGACAGCATAGCTTGCCTTCAAATCATTTTCAATTCTTGAAATTGGGTTGAATTAATCCCAAGGTCCTAGTGCTCCCAGGCTCCCAAAAAAGTAAAGTAAATCCTCCCTAGAGGAAGATAACATCCTAAGCCTCAAGTTATTTGCACAATTAGTTCTTCAGATACATCTGCTATAAGAAGCAAAAATAACTACTTAAGAAGAAAAGATAACAAGACTAAAACCCAGCAGAACAATGGACAATAGAAACGAACTCGTTTCCAGATATTGATGTTACCAGACACCAACTTTAAAGTAAGTGTGTTTATTATGTTCAAGGAGATAAAAAACAAAATTGAAAATTTCAGAAAAGAATTAGAAACCATGAAAAAGAAATGAGCAGAAACTCTAGAGCTAAAAAATTTAATCTCCAATTTAAGAAATCACAGCACACGAGAAAAAGCTGAAGTGAACTGGATATTAGGTCAGAAGAATATATACAAAACGTAGCATAGAGGATTAAATGAGGGAAAAGACAAAAGAGAGGGTAAGAGAGAAATAATACAAAGGACAAACTAATTGGAACCCTAAAAAAAGAGGACAGAGAATAGGAAAAAAGCAATGTTTGAAGAGGTAATGACTGAGATTTTTCCAAAACTAATTAAATACATAAAGCTACAGATTTAAGAAGCCCTTAAAAACCTCAACCATGAGAAATATAAAGAAATCCATACCTACGTGAATCAAATTAAAACTGCTGGAAACTAAAGCAAAGAGAAACATATTACAAGCAGCCAGAGAGAATAAGAAACAGATTACTGTCAAAGAAGCAACAATGAGACTTACAGCAGACTTCTCAATGGAAACAATGAGAACTAGAAGATAATAGAATAGCTTTAACAAGCTAAAAGTAAATAACTGGAGCTTAGAACCTAGAACTTTATGCTGAACAAAAATATCCAAGATGATCCACTAAAGATAGTTAGAAACCAAAAGTAAGACTATTTGTCACTCACACTAGAGGAAATATTAAAGACAATTCTTTAGGTCTGAGGAAAACAGTCCCAGGTAGAAAGTCAGTGATGCAAGAAGGAAAGAAATGCATAGAAAATAGCAAGTATATAGGTAAATATAGGTGGATAGTGGCTATATAAAATAATTTAAAAATTGTTAGATTTAAAATATATACACTTAAAATTAATGGCAATAATAATATAGGGACATCTGGGTGGTTTATCAGCTAAGCAGCCTTGATACTCTTGATTTCAGCTCAAGTCATGATCTCAGGATCCTGGGATCAAGCCCCATGTGGGGCTCCCTATTCAGTAAGGAGTCTGCTTCAGGATTCTCTCTACCTCTTTGCCCCTCCCCCTCCTTGCTTTCTCTCTCTCTCTCTCTCTCTCAAATAAATAAATAAATCTTTTTTAAAAACCAATAACACAAAATAATTTGGGAGGGGGCAAATGGAGTTAGAGTTTTCTAGAACCCAGGAAATGCCTGAGAGGAGTATAAAACCATCAATTAATATTAAACCTTAATAACACAAGAGTTTATGCTGTAATCTTTGGGACAATCTCTAAAAGAACAGTACAAGAATACACAGTTTCTAAAGTAATAGAGGAAGAAAATGGACTATTAAAAAATAATCAGTCCTAAAGAAGCAATAAAATGAAAGATATAGCAATAAAATGAAGGATATTTTCATTTTCATTCATTTTCATTAAATAGAAAACAATAGTACAGTATATTTAAATCCAAATATATCAGAAATTACATTAAATTTAATGTAAATTAAATTGCATTAGTAAATATAAATATTCTAAAGGCATCAATTAAAAGACAAAAATTGTTAGACTAGCTTAATTTTTTAAGTTGTATAATGTTTACAAGAGAAACTTATAACACTTAAGGATACAGAATGGATAAGAGTAAAGGGATGGCATAATATAGCCAATGTAAACATTAATCCAAAGAAAATAGGAGTACCTATCTTATTTATTAGACAAAATAGAATTTAAAGTGAAATGTATTACTAGAGATAAAGAAGACATCTCAGTGATGTCTTCAATTCAACTTTCAATTCTCCAGGTATATGTAAGCTCACAACTACTGACAGTATACCTTCTCTTCAAGAATACAAGGAAGTTTCAAATGTCAACTGTATGCTGAGCCATAAAGCAAGTCTTGACAAACATCAAATGACTGAAATTGTACAAAATATACTCTCTAACTATATTATGATTAAGCTTGCAATTAAAAATAGAAACATGATTAGAAAACTCTCATGTATTTGAAAATTCAGGGATATTTCTAAACTACCATGTGAAATCAAAGAAAATCTAAATCTATCTTAATTGAATGATAATGAAAATATTATACATTGAAACTCATAGGATAAAGTTAAAGCTATGTTTAGATGATTATAATTTTACTTGAGGGTGCCTCAGTGGCTCAATCCACCACCAACTCTTTATTTCAGCTCAGGTCATGACCAAGCCCTCCAAACTGAGAATGGAGCCTGCTTAAGATTCTCTCTCTCCTTCTCTCTCTGCCTCTCTCTGCACTTATTAATAAATAAATAAATATATACATAATTTTACTTGCATATATTAGACTATAAGAAAGGTTCAAAATCAGGGCACCTGGGTGGCTCAGCAGATTAAACCTCTGCCTTCAACCCAGGTCGTGATCTCAGGGTCCTGGAATCAAGCCCCGCATGGGGCTCCCTGCTCGGTGGGAAGCCTGCTTCCCCCTCTCTCTCCCTGCCTGACTCTGTATCTACTTGTGATCTCTCTCTCTGTGTTAAATAAATGAATAAAACCTTTAAAAAAAAAAAAAGAAAAGAAAGGTTTAAAATCAATGAACTAAGTCACCATCTTAAGAAATTAGAAAAAGTACAGAAAATTGAACCCAAAGGAAAAAGAAAGATAAATGTAGAATTTTATAGACTAGAAAACAAATGTACAATAGGAAATGTCAACAAAACCAAAAGTTGAATTCATTGGAAACAGTAATAAAATCAATTTTTAAAAACCCCCAAACCTCAGCAAGAATGAGCAAGGGAGAGAAGAAAAAATATCTAAACATAATCACTGTCAGGCATGATAAGGAGACATCACAACAGAGCCCACCATCATTAAAAATTGTTCAAAGATATTATAAACAATGTCTTGCCATTACATTTGAAAATTTAGATAAATATTAAGTTTCTAAAAAACACAATTTCTCAAAATGGATACAAGAAAAAATATGAATCTTAGCTGGTCAAATAACTCTTCAACAAATTAAATCCATAATTTAAAAACCTTTCAACAGGGAAAACCCCAGGCTTGAAGGTAATAGTCTCAGAAATGCATACATGTACCAGTGTACAAGCACAAGAATGCTCATCACAGCCCTCTATGTACTAGCCCTAAACTGGGAATAACCCAAATGGCCAGCAAGAGTAGAATAAAAAGACAAAATTGTGTCACATTTATAAAAGGTAACACTATCCAGTGATGGAAATTTATAGACTACATCCGTACACGACAACAGGGGTGAATTTCACAGGTACCATGTTGAGTGAAAGAAGCCATGCATGAAAGAACACATACTGTAGGGTTACATCTGCATGAAGTTGTAAAAACAGGCAAAACTAGCATTTAACACATATTTTGCTGGCAAAACTATACAGAAAATCAAGGACATTTTACCATGGACATCAGGATAGTGGTTACCTACGGCAGGAAGGGAGAGACGGGAGGGAACGGAGAGAGCTTCTAGAATGTCACACAGTCCCTTCTGTGGACCTGGTAATGAATAACACTGGTGCAGACTTAAGGATAAATCACTGGGCTCCAGGTCTTTCCTGTGAATGCTTTTCTGTAGGTACGTTTTATTTTACCGTTGAAGAAGCGATAAAAGATAGAGAGAGAGAAAGGAGGGAGGGGAGACGAGGAAGGAGGGAGGGAAGAAGGGAAGAAGGAGAGCAAGAAGAACATGGTGGGCCTGGAGTCTATTACAGATTAGAGAGTGGAATGTCTTCAGCAATCCCCTTGCTAAGCATGGACAGTAAGTTCAAATGCCCGGAAGAATCAGGCAGGCCCTTCCTGAATGATGTAGATCTGGGGGGCAGGGTGGGGGAGAAGCCCATTGATCACTGGCATCTGATACGCAGTCTCCACATCCAGAAAGACTCTGTGTCGTTGGAGAGAGTGTGTGCCACCTGTCAGAGGGGCAGTTACCACTCAGCTCCTGAGAGAGCACAGACACAGTCCAGACCCTCCCCCAACTTTTCAAGTTGAGCTAAAAATCTGGATTTCCCGCAGTCTCTGGTTTCTTAAATTTCTTAAATGTCGATAGCTAAACCAAATTACATTAAAGATCACCCATTTCACGTTCCAGATGCAACCTAGGTGGTTTGAGACCACGGGGTAAGCCCAGCACAGAGCCAGTTCAACCCAGGGTCTGGGTTTTTTTCTTTTCTGGCAACTGCCAGGTGCCACCAGTAAGCAGCCATGAGGCTGGGTGGAAGAAGGCTGGGTGGCACCTTGCTCCAAGACCCAGAGAGCCAGAAGGTTCTCTGGAACTGTGGGCTGAGGCGAAGCCCAGAGACATGAAGCCCCCCGGAGACCAAAGCCGAGTTAGGGCAAGTGAGGAAGTCAGAAGGAGTTTCTGAACTCAAGAGCTTCAAAAATAAACCTTTCCCTTTTCTCTTTTTACTTTAGCTGCTCTCGGCTTCCTGATTTTTTTCTTTTCTTTTCTTTCCTTTTTTTTTTTTTTTTGGTAATTCTAACAATTCTACAGACAGCCAGGAGTGCAAATGAAGCAATGGCAGGTTTTCATGGGGCTGCTCTGCTCATTAAAGGCTCTGCTTTTAGCCCATTGGCTTCCACAGTAGTCACGCACACACTTCCCAAACGATGCAGTCATGGATTCAGACCACAAGCCAAGGCCACAGGCACCGGCCCCGGGGCTGCATCTGCCGTGGCCCCTTGTGGCCGCCTTCCAGGAAGTGCTGGAACAGCGGAAGCAGCGAGCCGCGCGCCCAAGAAGTGGTCAGCAGTTGGGAACAGCTGGAGGGAGGAGGGCCAGTGAGCAAATATCAGAATTTGGGAAATAAAGCTGTGGCTGAACAAAGTTCACTGTTGTTTTCCAAGAAAGCAAAGCCTGGTTGAACCACGCCAGAGAACAGAGCAAGGAGCAATAAATATACTGAACATTGGCTCTCAGCTTCCAAAGCCCGGGATGCTTGGCCACCCAACGGTGACCAGGGCTAGTGTGCTTCCCCTCGGGGCACAGGGCAGGCGGCAGGCAGCTCGGCGTCAAAGGGGAAAGATGGACAGGCGGTCAAAGCAAGCCCAGAGTGCAGAAATGGGGAGCAAGATGAAAGCGAAAACAACAAAAAGGCTTTCTATCCTTGCCGTGTGCTGTGCAGATTGAAATTAATCTCCCAGGGATTGTTCCACCTTGAATCTTTAGAGCTGTTCCACCGGGCAGGTACCTACCTTCTCAAGTAGCGAGCTCTCCTTTCCTAGCAGAGTTGGAGCAGAGGCTTAGCCCTTGTCTCTCAGAAACACTGTTCAGAGGAGGGGAGGCTGGTCTAGATAACTTCTGATTCTCAGAACCATGAATTAGCAGAAGGGATAATCCTAACAAACGACAGCCTTTCTGAGGACACACAGGTCCCTCTTTAGAAGGCGCTAAGACAAATCGGACTGTTCACAAATAGGTCCGATTATCTGCAAATTAGCTGATTGAAGTTCTCAGGTATAAAGCAGGGCCTATTTTAAGAAATGGAGTTAACTTAGCTAACAGTTTTACTGGAAAGCAATGAGTTCAAAAATAAGTGGAAATAAGACAGCTTTTTTTTTTTTAACTCGGACATTTTTCAAATTGTTTCTGCCAGGCCATCTAGGAAGAAAGGTTCTTTGTGAATGAAGTAAATGTTCTTGGGAGTCATTATTACTTTCAACTCCACAGGAAAACAAACAAACCTGTTTGTCTGATAGCCCGTTAATTCCTATGCCTCACGTGTTTGTACTCCTACGACACCCAGCCTTGCAGCTGGGGCGTCACAGGCGCTCAGCGGGTGTTTGTAGAGTGAATCATTTGCAAAGACAAAGGACGTAACTGCCCACTTCTGCGGGTGGTCGATGATAATAGCATCTTGAACCCTCACCGCGTGCTAGTCACGAGGCCAGATAAAGGAATATACATCGCGATGGTCCCTAAGATGTGATTGCTGTGATTGTTCCCATTTCAGAGATGACTCAGCAGAGGCTGGTAAGTGAGGGAGCTTGAGGACTCAAGGCCAGGCCCGTCCCACTCCTGCGCGCAGCTCTCGGCCATCGTACTGAACGGATCTGGATCCTCGGCTCCGTGGATGGATTTTTCAGCGGAGGGCGTGGTGCGTTCAGCGGATGGAAAGTGCCACCCCGCTCCCCATCGAGGGACTGCAGGCCCGAGAAGCCCAGCTCCCCTTCAATCCCACTCAACCTGCCTCCCCAGCTGCTTCGGCTCTGGCCACGCAGCCTCCCCTCCCCCAGGCCCTTTGTTCTTCCCACAGCTGCTCAGCAAATTCCTTGATTTGAAATTACGATCACAGGTTGGAGTGCTACTTAAAATAATTTTGCCAAATGTTCCATCTCTCTGCGTTGATGAACATAATGGATGAAAATTTAAAGAGAAAAAAATTTAAGAATTCATTTTGTTGAAGACAAAAAAAAAAAAAAGAAATCATAGGCTGCCTCCACAGCCTGCCTTTGGACACCTGAAGGATTCTCTCCCATGCTGGACCTTGGCAAGCTCTCCCCTGATGGGGAGAGCCGGCTGCTGTCAGGTCCGTGGCCCGCCACAGATGGAGGGGGCAAAGGTCAGGGCGGGTGTTGGGTTTGTTTAAGCGTGAGTCCAGGCGGACTTGGGGGAAGCCCTTCGGTGTCCGATTTCCAATTTCCTGTGCAAGTCACTGATGGGCACTCCTCCCCTGCCCCAACGGCCTTTCATGCCGGCCTTTCATGCACACCGCACTGCAGAACAAAGACCAGCCCGAAGACCCAGAAATATCCCAGATAGGCCAAGTCTTCCTTCCGTAAGCTAGATTTCTCTCTCAAGCTCTGAGAGAGGCAGGGCCGAGAGGCAGATCCCCTCCTTGGGGCACCAAGATCCCATGAGGTCCAGCGATCGGGTCCCGGCTCCCCCTCCTGGGTGGGGCGCCGGCCCTGGCTGCTTGGGCTGGCCCACTGCTCAGGGGAGCCCTCCAGGAGCCCGCAGCGCAAGGAAACCCGGAAGGCAGAAGACAGGCCGTGATGAGGCCAACCAAGGGGCCTTGCATCACTCCGGATTCTGCCAGCTCGAGTGGACTCCAGCTTAAGACATTTCCCTCATTTCCTGAAGCTTCCTCTGTGCTGGAGAAGTAGGTGGGGAGGGATGAGCAAATCCAGAGCACAGAGAGCGTGGGGAGGGTCTCAGACCCTCTGTTTCTAGAGCCAAACAGCGTTCACAACTAGGAGGCTCTTCCGCCAGCAGGGTGCCATGGCCAGGCCTGTCTCTGAGCGAGGATTCCAGAAAACGAATAAAGAACATATTCCTCCAGGGCCACCTCCAAAGCAAACAGCTCCCTGAAAATCCACTCTGCCGCTCTGTAGGAGTCTGGCCAGACAAGGGAAACAGCCCCTGCTCCGTGAAGGTCTATGCGGTTGGCACTGTGACCTTCGAGAACCCCACTGTGATGCTTTGGTTGTGCTGAATTATGATAAGCCGGGCTCATGAGCGTATGGGGAGCTCTGCGTGTTCCCCCCAAAATGATCTTGCACACAGCGCCGAGCACTGCAAAGGGATGATCACTTCTGCAGGGGCCTCCTCGGCCTTCAAGGCAGGGAGGACGCGGGGGTGGCAGATCCGGGCCAGTTCCTAGAGCCAGCCCTTCCCAGCCGGGTGAGCCTGGTGAGGGTCTCGCCCCTTGTTGGGCTTCAACTCCCTAATCTGTTCAAGCATGACTCTTGCCCTCCCCCACGGAGCTGTGGGGAAGCGGGACTCTTCGGAGCAGCAGGAACGGCAGAATAACAGGCAGAAGGCGTACTGTCTCTGGGTCAGGACGAGGGGGAGGGAGTGTTGACATCCAGGAAGGCCCTGACTCTGGGCCCCACCGTCGCCGCGCTAGCGCCGTCTCCACCAAGTGGGACGCAGGAGGAGTGGCCGCCCCAAGGAAAGAGGGTTTGATCACTGATACTGTTTAGAATTACTGGCGCATGGCAATTTGAAATTGAAGAAGCAGCAAACTCTCTAGAGACAGTGTGCCCTTCGTGGCCACACCCAAGGTTGATCCTCCCCTGCACCCCTCATCTCCTGGGTGACCCCCGCCTTTTGCTCCTGATGTTCTTATCACAGAAGATATCTGCACCCTTGCTCAGGGCTCTGCAAGGGGAGCAGTCAGGAGAGAGGCTTGTGAGAATTCAAAAAAAGGGTGTTGTCCTTCTCCCTAGAAGTCACCCTTGGGCCCCTCGGGCAAGCAAAGAAATAACACATCTCCAGAGACATGTATGAGAGGGGCGCTGGGTGCCTGCTTTTTCTACTTGGGTATTTTTTTCCTTGTTGCACATCGCGGTGTTTAATAAGGAAGTGCTGACCACACAAAGGAGAGGAAGCCTTCACCCCGGACCACTCCCAGGACCCGAGACCCTCTCACCCGTGAGGTAAGAACATTCTTTCACTCTAGTCCTTCAAGGGTAGCTCCATCCACTCCTGCAGCAACAAGCAGGAGAGGCGCAGAGGATGAAATCCCATTTTGTACCTCGGACAAGTGACTTCCTAGAGAAACTTCTGGAAAGCAAAAAGAGAAATTTTTTCCCACACAGTCAGAATGACTTAAGTCATACATAATCCCAACAGCTTTTATATGAGGTATATACTACATGCCACTCTTCCATCTGGCCACACATCTCTTTATTTAATCCTTGTAACCACCTTATGAGGGAAATCCCTTTTTATCCCCATTTTACAGATAAGGAAATTGAGGCCCAGGTGGCACAGGGAGTGAAAGCACCAAGACATTAACCTGTGACATTAACCAGCCTTTATTCGGTCCCACATCTCCTCCAGGGGTTCAACGGGGCCAAGGGCTACCCTGTTTATAATGCCTTTCAGCTAAGGATGTCAAAAACCCCTCATCAAGAGAGAATGATCCCCCTCTTTGAAAACGTGGAAACCGAGCCTTCTAAAGCAAATGAATTTCCAAACCTAGGGTTAATGATAAAGCTGGAAGAATGCAAAGCCTCACTGTTTCCTCTCTTTTATCAACATGTGACTTGGATTTTCTAGAACTAGATCCTTAGTGGTAACTTATTAAAGGGTAAATCAAAGTTTGCTTTAGGAGAAAAGTAAATACACCCAACTTTCCATACGATGCCAGACCCCGAGTCCACTTCCTGGTTCCACTATTGAGTTAGGCTGTAATTGCAGATAATAGCTGCACACTCGGGCCGCAGGGCGAGAACCCCGGCATCCCTGTGCCCCCGCGGGACCGGGGCCTGGAGACGCTGTCTCCACTGGAGTGTGCGTGCTTTGGAGAGGAAACCGGACAAGAGGTGACAACGCAGGCTGCAAGGCTCCTCCGGCCAGGAGCAGCTGCGTGTCCTTCCCTCTTCCGTGGCAAGAAAAGGGGTCACTGATTTGTCCCATTACCTGTAAAACCCTACTGCTCTTTGGCTCTGAACTCACCCGTAATTATTGGGAGTGAGGTGGGAAGGGCTGCACTTTTGGACCCAGGTGGCAGGGAGGATAGGAACAAAGTTGACAAGAGTAAACTTTAATCCCACAGTGAGCATTTTCAAGGAACAAATAAAAATAGCCAGAAGTGGGTCAGCGCTGACGCCGAGGTTAGTGACCAGAAATTGGGGCAGTGTCCTGGGTGGAGGAATAAAAGTTTTCTTTTGTGAACACAAACTTATACCCTCTTTCCGATCCGATTGCCTGTTTTCCCTTTTTGGCTTCTCCTCTCCATCTTTTGGACACACAAGAAGCACACGCACGTGCGCAGGGCGACAAAGAACAGTGTGGTGTTCACTCCTTGCTCCATCTTCTCAATCCCCAAACTCCCTCCTTTCTCCTGGGGCTGAAGTAAAACGATACTTTTAGAGCACTCACTGGAGAGGCAGGCGGGATGGAGAGACGGAATACACACTCCCGGTCTTCAAGGTTTCTGTGATGTCAGCACATGTGGGTTAAAGGGGGAAAGGCAACAAAGCAGAAGAAAAGTTCTGAGTGACGGGCCTGTTTTTGAGCAGGCCTGCCCCACGCCAGCTTCCTCCTGGTCACGGCCCCCTGTGGCTCTGTGTCATCCCATGTGTCGTACACACAGTAGGCATGCCCGTGTGCCCTTAGGTGCACACAGATGATACGCACACACACTGTACACATATACACACACGGCACACACGGCACTCACGCACACACACCATAGATATGCATAACATAGAAAGTGGCTCTTGTCCCCTCGGTAGCCTTAACCTTCGGGCAGTGATTAGCTCCCACACTTGGCCAGATCACATTTCCTTGTGGCCTCAGTGGCACGACTGGGGCAGACTTATTGGGCTTCCCAAAAAGAGAAAGGGCAGTCAAGTCTCACATGCAAACATCCCGGGCAGATCATCAGGGCCAAGACAAGGGAATCAGGAAGATGGGTTCATTTGGTGAGATTCAGCAGGTGACCTTGGTAATTTCCCTTTAAATTAAATCTAAATGTGTGCTTTAAAATTAAATTAAATTTAAGCGTGTCCTTCTTGTGTGTCCAAAAGACGGAGAGGAGAAGCCAAAAAGGGAAATTACTAGGACACTCAAATGTACACCTCTTTCTTATGTTATCTACTTTGAATTCACTGAAAAATAAAAGGAACTCGTGGGCCGGGCCAAATAGCATAGAAAACGTATGTGTGTGCGTGTACGTACACAAATGTACATAGACACACACATACATATATACGTGCATACGCACTTCAGGCGTGTAACAAAGAATACAGCCTAAGGATTCTAGAAGGAATCAGGGTGTGGAAGTAGCTTCCATTTGCCCTCTGTCTCCCCTGGACGGAGAGCAGGAGTAGCAACATGTTCAGCCCACCAAGTTGTGCCCCCAGAATCTTCTCCGGGGCAGACAGGAGAGCCCCTTTCTGCAGTTTAGTTTGAATGCAGAATGTTTGCAAGGCCAAGGACAGCCCACACATCTAGCCAGTGGAACTTTCTGCACTGTGGTCAGTTAGCTGTGTCACCCGGAATGGCATCTGTTTTCATGTTTCAGAACACGAGCATGTCTACTGGGAGCAGTTACCCAACTGAGCCTCCCAGTTGGCCGGGAGAAGGTTCAGTTTCCGGAAGGACGCAGCATTTACCTGGGCCTTAAGCTCCCAGGAGGCCGAGGACACGGAGAAGTTTCAGAGTGTTTTTCAAAAATCATCCGGTTTTTAAAGATCTGCTTGTTAGGAATCCAGCCTCAAAGGCAGATTAATCAAACACAGACTCACTGAAAAATGTGCAAGAATGGATGATTTTTTTTTTTTTTTCTAGCATGGGGTTTTCAGGGTGGAATTTTTGAGGAGTGGGAGGGAAGCTACTCAGTCAAGATAAACTCCTTCAGAGCACGGGCAAAATTCCCTTTTCAATTACCAGTTTAAAAAAAAAAATGACAAAGTCACACAAGAGAGGAAATGAAAAGGGAAATTTTTAGACTTCTCATCCGTCCAGAAAGCCCCGGGCCTGTTTCAGAAGCCGGTCAGGGTAACTGTCGGGCCTGCGGTCACCGCGCTGCAATCCCAGGAGGCCTTGCGTCACCAGCCATTATATCAATAAGGAAGTACAATCACCTAACCACAAGCCAGCTTCTTTTCTAAGCCCACATGTTGCTTTAGAGGGTTTTTAAACAAGAGACTTTCCTGTTTTTGAAACCTGTGAATCCACAGGTCTTACAGGTTACTCAAATTACCTTATCACTTGTAGCAACCACTGGCATGAATTTCAAAACTGCTTACTGCAGCCCTCCCCTCCCCTCACGACAGACATCCATTTACTCACCGAATCCTTATTTACAGTATCGTGTTGCCAACTGCTGACACAGAAGAAAAACATACTAGTTATACATTAAGCTTTACGGTTAAAGCCTCTGTGCCAGGCCCTGTCCAAATGGTATTTATTCACTAGCCAGAAGGCAGGAGAACCAAGCCGAAGAAAACCCAACAGAAGGGGCTTTGCAGCCAGATCAGCGTTCCTTAATACGGCCGTGGTATTTTTCATGCAAACACGGACAGGCGCGTGCAACGATTCATGGGGAAGTGATTATGTTTATCATAGGATGTGCAGCAACTCTATTGGAAAATCTGTAACACAAGCAGAAGGCATCCCAAACCACCTAATGAGGTTCCTGGAAAATAAATATAAAAAGGCGTGGGTAGAGGACTCTAGGGGACCGTCCAGTTTAAACCCTCCGTGGTGTGCGAATCGGCCTTGTTTTTCTCTTGAGCAAAAAAAAAAAAAAAGGTTCCGATTAAAGAGTGCGCTAGAGAACCGATGAACTGAAGCCACAGAAAAACCTCTCTCTTTCCTGCTCCGCACAGCAGCTCAAGAGAGATGTGCCAAACCCAACAACTGCATTTGATAGCCATCTCCTGGTTTAACTTCGACCCTGGCCAGGGGCCACTTGGTGTTGCTCAAGCGATGGCTGCAGAATCCTTCCCGAGCTCCCTTGCTAGAAGCGTCCACCCTCACTGGGCAGACCTGAAGTTAGCAGATGGTGGTGCAAGTTCTGTTTTCAGGAACTGCCCAATCAGAGCGACGATGAACGATCAGTGAACTTTACTCTACAGCCAGTGACCTCTAAGCTGACTTCACAGAATCCACATGGCAGTCGTGACTCTAGCAGGCACTTATCTAACCTCACACTTTTCGGTCTTTTGGGGTTAGAATCAACACTTAGCTCATCAAAAAGACACGCATCTCCCCCAAAAGAACCTGCCCTCTGTTTGTGCACGCTGGTACGGTGTTTATCTTATTTTGTTTTTCTGCATTCCAATCCATCTGCTAGCACTGCAATGTTGAGATAGTCGCTCTAAGGCCATGACACTGTGATTTTTACGCTTGAGGGAAGGTTCTTTCAAAATATTAAAGATTCTCTCTTATGACATGATAAGTGTGAATGGGGTGACACCAAAATTGTCAGAAGTAACTCTCTCAAAGACGGTGACTGGCCTGTGGCATAGCACAGTGCATTCATGGGGGGGAAAGTACAATAAAATACAAGAATTCCAGAGAATTCCAGACTTCCCACCCAGGCTGGGTAGATATTTTTAATTTTAATACTCTCTGGCAAATAATCTACTATGTTTGTATGGAAAGAATCTTAGTCTTCAAAAATATTTAAAACTAATGTTTTCTTTCCTCCTTTGGAAAAGCCATTACTACAAAACGAATAATTTTTTTACAGGCGGGGAGGAACACAGGCAGGAGGAGAAAGAGAGAATCTTAAGAACCCGATGCAGGGCTTGATCTCACGACCCTGAGATCATGACCTGAGCCAAAACCAAGAGTCAGACGCTTAACCGACTAAGCCACCCAGATGGCCCCAAAACTAACGTAAATTTTGAAGAGTTTTCTGATCCCTTTGGACTGTGGATATTTAGGACACTTAGGCCCAAACACTCTCGCCTGACGTCGGCTGAGCCTACTAGATGGTTGCCCAATCGCCCTCTCCTGCTGGCTGTGCAGACCACAGCTCCGTGCACTCTCTCCAGGGGAGAAGCATTGCCCAATGAAGAAACGTTGCCTCTCCCCTTTTGCACCATCACTGACGCTCCATCTCCAGCCCTGTGCTGCTAGGCCTGCTTCCAGAACTGCATGTCCCCTGAAATCCTGTGCCTTCCAGCTCAGATGCCAACAAGGGCACTAGGTAACAGGTACTTTTGCCAAAGGACCCTGCAGCAAGTCTGCCCATCACTTACAGAAGTTCTCTGGGGCCATCACCAACCCCATCCATGAGCCCAATAAAGCATAGAGGAAAATAACACATACAGGGCAAATATAAGATGTCACCTTATATTAAAAGATCCTCATATTACCAAGTGCTCACTTGATTTCTTTATTTTTAAATAACAAAATACCCCATCAGTGCTATTGGGATAGTCACAGAGTTTTCCTGGAAGAATGATTTGGTTTCATTTTTGTTTTTTAATAAAAAATATTTCAAAGCTTTTCTAGTTATTCCTGCAAGTATTAGATACTCTCAGCAAGTCTTTAAAGCTTATTGGGGAAAAAAAGAAGTTTTATTACGAAAATTTTCAAGCATATCCAAAGAGCATACAGTAAAATGAAGTTCCATATGCCCTTCTCCCTGATTTATAACAATCTAGATTTTTCCAAATCTGATCCACTTGTTCCCTTTTTGTCTTTGGCCTTTTTCTCTTGCCGCACTCTCTTTTTTTAAGATTTCATTTATAAGTAATCTCTACACCCAATGCGGGGCTCAAATCTACAACCCCGAGATCAAGAGTCATATGGTCCACCTACTGAACCAGCCAGGCACCCCGCTTTGCTGTACCATCTTAAAGAAAATCCCAGACCTTGTGTCATTTCACCCCTTCATACTTTAGTATGCATCTTTAAAATGCATGAACATTTCCTTATGTAGCCCCAACCTCATTAAAATCACATTTAAAGCAGTACAAGAAAAAGTTAGCTTTATGGAGATCGCAAATAGTGCGTGGATACTGAGCTTGAGCTAACACTTCCAGTGACCACAACACACAGACTCAAAAAGTACTAAATCCCAAAGATACTCAAGCGGCAACAGGATGGTGTGTTCTGGAAGACTGAGTGAGATCTCTCAGAAAGGGGCTCCACTGACGACAAAGACAGGTGACTATTATTCAGACTAAAGAGTCTGAATAATAAGAAAAAAAAAGGAGGCAATATTTCTAAATAAGAATATCTGTATAATTTTATATGTGCAGGTAATTAACTCAGTAACTTTTGTAACTAGAAATCTGACTACTTTACTTGCATCGTTAAAGGCGTATACACTCGGGGCGCCTGGCTGGTTCAGTCGGCTAAGCGTCTGCCTTCAGCTCAGATCATGATCTCAGGGTCCTGGAATCGAGCCCCGTGTCGGGCTTCCTGCTCAGCGGAGAGCCTTCTTTTCCCTCTCCCTCTGCCTGCCTCTCTGCCTAGTTGAATTCTCTCTTTCTCCATCAAATAAATAAACAAAATCTTAAAAAAATAAAAGTATACATTCAAGCTGACGAAGACAAACACACAGACACAAACAAGACTTTTGCAAGCTGCTCATTGGGAAATGAGGCATGGCCTCATATTTGGAGTTGCAGATACGGGATCTTCAACCCACTGCCTACCAGCCTGTGTCAAGCCTACCTTTCTCACCAAGTGCATTTCTTGAGTGGCTACTAGATTCCAAGCCCTCTGCCAAGCCCTGAGTACATATGCCCCTCATGCGGATACCAGCCCTCTGAGAGAAGGCCTACTGTCCCCTCAATTTTACAGGGGAAGATCTGAGGCTTCAAGGAAGTGAGTTATTCTCCCGAGGAAATAAGGATGGAATATACGTCCCACTTATTCTGATCTACGCTGCTGACTCTGCAAGTTCATTTCTCTCTCCCTTTCCCCAAGGAGTCACCAAGGATCCACCCTGAAGCTTGTGGCAACATCAAGGTTTCTATGACACACTCGAATGAAGAAGAACCAGGAAGCTGGGAGGAGGGCTGAGTGTCCGCATGATTCACAGCATAGCCATGCCTTCATCTGGTGATCACTGAATCGTTTCTGGCTACAACAGTCCGGTGATAAACAGCCGATGACACAACCCAATGGTGCAAATCCACTAAGACAAAACAAGCCAAACCATTTGCAGACGGGGTTGGCTGCCTGGGCCCCTGGATGGACTTCAGCTTCAATGATGCTCTCATCACTCAACTCCCTTGATGGGACATCTTCTTACTCAGAGTTCCTAACCCCCCTGTTAGTTCTTCTCTGCCACCTCTTCCGGTATGAACTTCCGGGTAAGATGAGGAAAAGAAACGCCACCGAGGTAGCCCTGGTCAGGCACACGGTCCTGCACACGCGGGTTTGGGCTGGCCCTAAAAGCCAAACAAAGACTCCGAGATCTTTGTTTAACGTCATCCCCGAACTGTGGGGTGATCCCCGGCCACTCATTCAGCCTTCTTCACTGCAGTTTCTTCATCATTAAAATGCAATATTTGAGGACCAAGCCTGAAATAGCCAAATATCCAATTAAGGTGAAAAGCTCCATATAAATGCTACGGAGGCTAGGACTTAAATAGTCACATATGGTTTCATGAAAAGCACTCTAGTGCATCGGCTAGCAGTAAAAACATGCAGGAGTGAAATGATCTGGCTGGAAATGAACTGCAAATTGATAAACATTTAGTTGCTAATGCCGTGTTTATTATTTTTTACTAGGATAAAAATTAACTGTGCGGCCTTGGCCAGAAAACAGATTGAACTCTACCATCTGGGTAGTGGAATCAGGATGTCTTTAGCCTCCGGATACGTACAGGTTACCGCTGCCAGCTCCAATTCTATTTGTAAATAGGCCCCGGGTGTCCAGACAACAGAACTCGGGGAGGCTTCTGGGAAGCACAACCAAACCGGCCAACGAACCAAAAGGGTGACTCTCTTAAGGAAGTTTAGGCAACAGGGCCCCCCCCATCATGCTGGGAGTCCTGCATTTCCCAAGAAAGAGGTTGCCACACCGGCGGTGGAAGGGCAGTCAGCGTGGGCTGGAAGGGCTGCCACCGCCAGGGGGGGCAGAGCAGGGGGCGCGCAGGGCTGGGGCGGGGCGGGGCGGGGCGGAGGGCAGCGAGCCAGAGCAGGCCCGGAGGACCCCGGGCCCGGGCCGGGCCACGTGACAGACCCAGCCCCAGCCCCAGCTGCAGATGCCTTGCTCTCCCCCGGGCACTTTTCCATGGGCTTGCAAGCAGCTGGATCAATTTACTCTAGCTGCAGCGCCTTACACAAGCACGAGCTGAATTATTACTCATGGAAATCCCCTCTGTTTCGGGGAATCAGGTAGCTTTCAAACTCCCAATAATTAATGGTCCGTTTGGTCCAGAGAGAATAGCAAACACACACACACACACACACACACACACACACACACACACACAAAATAAATAACAGACTGCAGGCTACAGGTTTCAAAACAGGCTGTTTGGTTTCTAGTAAATTAGAGGGAGTGGGTGGTTGAGGTACCGAGTAATGTTATCCTGTACAGTGTGGTCTTCTTTGACGTCAGCAAGATGTTTCCCTCCCCCTTTATTCCTCTTTCCCTCCTGTCTCCTTTCCTCTTCCACACCCTCCTCTTCTTCCTCCCGCCTTCCCTCTTTATGTCAGAGAGACAGATGACATAGGGTAGCTCTGGAAAATTGCTCATGGTTGTGCGAGATAGCTCACAGGCTCAGATAATTTCCACACTTTCAAAAAATGAAGGCCATGGGGGAGGGGGCTATTCAGCCACCGTCTAAATAAGCAACCAAAAATACATGTGACTTAGTGAAGGAAGAGTGAAAAAGCCTACTGGAAAGCACAATAACCACCACTGGCTCGACATTCCGCAGCCCTTCATCTTCCCCGATGAGCAGTTCTGTCCGAGGGAGCATTCTTCCTGTGGCAAAGAACGCATTTTGGTCTCCAGCCAGCCTGAAATAGAATCCTGGAGAACATGCGTTGGGCTCCCCTGCTGCTAGATGTGGGGGGAACCCAGCGGGGGCTCCTGTGCACCTTCTCCTGCCTCCCCCCAGACCTCTGCCACCGGAGTTGTCGTTCCTCTCCTCGATAAAGATAGCAACAGCTGCCCTTGTGTCAACACAGAACTATCTAGACCGAGGGCTCCAGGGCTAAGTAAGCATCTGTACTGACCCTGCAATACCTTTGTTTCCCCTTTAAATGGCTTTTGTCCACCCCATTGTTTCAACAAAGGCGGCATGGCCATGCCACGGCAGGGTCCTGTGGGCGGCCACATAGTGCTGGGTGGAGTGGGCGGATCTTCGTGTGGCTCTTCATTACCATATAGCCTCAGCAAGATGACTTGGTTTCCAGAATGACCCCACTCTGTCATTTTGCCCTGGCATCTCTTTGAAAGGAGAAATCTGTCCCAGACCTCACATGATGGAAAGTGGTTCCAAGTCGTGTAGGGTAGGGAGCAGGCCCGGGGTACATATGGGTCTGATTTTCCCCCTCGGGCACGTGGTGGCTCCTCCCTCCTCTCTCCTCTGATCTGGACAGCAAGGGCCTCAGAGGACCTTAGAACAGTTCACATTTTCTAAACCAGAGCCTCCAAATGCTCCCTGCAGCCATGAAGTTCCCACGAAAAACATACTACTAATGGAAAAATGCACATACAAGAAAAGCAAGTGAGATCACAAGAATCTATTCCGTAATTAGACCCGGTCCCTGAAAAAAAGCATGGCACTAGTATATTGGGGGGGGATATTGGGGGGTGTCCTAAGCAGGTAACAGCGCTTTAGCAAGAGCCCAGGCTAGATCTTTAGCATAAATGTTGGGAGGACAGATGAATAAGCAAGCCAACGAATAGGAGGGATTAACCTGTTTAGAACACAAAGAGAAAAAGAGCCCAAACTTTCTGGGAGGGGAGTAGGATGGGGTGGGGGAATAGCTGCTGGAAAGAACCATTGGGTTTGAGGGAGAACGGACCTGTGCAGCAGAAACGCAACGCCGGAGTCTGATGTAATGATAAGTGACATCAACGACGTCAGGGGACTCGTGTCACACAGTCCGTGCGCGGACACCGCATGTGTCTTCCACAGCACCCTCTTGTTCAGTTCTCGCGGCACCCCCGGGAGGTGGGAACGCGCCAGAGGGCCCGTCAGCTCTTCGGGGCACCAAGAAAGAGAACCCTGGACCTGCAGAACTTAGGACACCTTGAAGCAGATGTATCCAATGAGAGCAACGCATGTATAGCCTCAGAGGCGGTCAGAGTGGGTCCTTTTATAGTCCTGCTGGTCCAGCCCTGCCTCCATTGGTCATGGCAGAGAGGGGACACTTGCTCTCCTGACGTAGCGGGCACAGACGCCGAAGGGAAGAATGAGGGCTCATCTCCGGGCAGCCAAAGCTGGCCTGCCTCCCTCTGCTCTGCCGCTCCTTCCTCCCCTCAGAACCACCGGACGCATCAGGGAAGCCTGGTGAGCCTCACAGGTGCTCCTTCTGGAAACACCACGGCCCCAGCCTTGCCAGGCAACTTCTGGGCTCTCGGGGAAGCGCAGTCCCACCTCTTGGGACATTCAGGGACTCAAGTTAACAACAGGGTTGCCAAGGGGCCTTTCCTCAGTGGGCCTCTCTCACCTCTGAGGGAGGAGCAGGGAGCGCAGGCTTCAGTCAGCTGGAGCGTTTTGTCTGGAAGCTCTGGTTTATTAAGTGTAAGCACACTCTCCTTTCAAAGTTGTGGCAAAGATCCTTTTCCCCACCTCTCACTGCCTCTCCAGGAAACACCCCTTACTCATTTCTGGCCACTTCAGAGGAATTCTCTCTCCTTCCTGGTCTGCACATCGCTCTCCTGAATTCCTCTCCCTTCTTTCAGACATAGAGCCCTGCTGTCACAGATGTGCCTTTCATAGCACAGTCCTGTGGGGGCACGATGTTAAATCTTATCGCCCTGGGAACGGTGGGTGGGGGCCACGGAGAGGACACTTGGAGGAGGAGCTCCTGCTTCAACAGTGTGTTCCTTCTTTTTTTTTTTTTTTTTCTTTTTTTAAGATTTTTTTAATCTGTTTGTCAGAGAAGAGAGCAAAACCACGGGGGACGCCTGGGTGGCTCAGTGGGTTAAAGCCTCTGCCTTCGGCTCAGGTCATGATCTCAGGGTTCTGGGATTGAGCCCCAAATCAGGCTCTCTGCTCAGTGGGGAGCCTGCTTCCCCCTCTCTCTCTGCCTGCCTCTCTGCCTGCTTGTGATCTCTTTCTCTCTGTCAAATAAATCAATTAAATCTTTAAGAAAAAAAGAAAAGAAAATGTGGACTCTCAGAAGGTTCTGGAACACTGCACTGCAGCTGGCAGGTGTGTGGTCTACCTGAACCAAAGGACAGAACACGCCGCCCCTGCCAGGTGGTGAAGCAAGGCCTTTGTGAAGCTGTTTGGCCAAAGGCACCCAGACCAGTCCGTGCTCGTGTGAGGGGGGCAAAGATGTAGCGGATGACCTAGTGTCCTCCCGAGACAGCAAGCCGCCAGCCTCCGCTCCACACACACGCAGTCGGGACCTCTGGTGTCCCTGAAAGGTGGCACGCGTGGTGGCCAGTGCCTCGAGTCCACAGCGAGGCGTGCCTGGTTTGCAACCTGGCCGGCTGGGCCCCTGAGCCTCAGGCTCCTCCTCTGTAAAATGAGGACACCACCACCTCCGGGAGGGGCTGACACGAGGCATAGACCCTTCCCAGTGGAATCCCTAACACCCTAAAGTGGTTGGCAGCAGCAGTTTTCCCAGTGGCTTGGTACTCAAGACCGTAACAGCTACAAGTGCCTGGACGGGGTTTATGAGCCATGTGTGTTAAATACATTATCTCGACTCCCATCACTAGCCCTGAAAGGTAGGTGTTGTTATCCTCATTTTACAAGTAAGGAATCTGAGGCTCAGAGCAGTTAAGTAACTTGCCCGAAGTCACACAGCCAGTTAGTGGCCCAGAGATGGCTTCCATCAACACAATGCATCCTTCGATACCTGCTGCCCAACGCATGCTTCCTTCCTTCAGTGCAAGAGGAGCTCAGCTCTCATTCCGGGACAACACAGTAAATGTTAAGTGATTGTGCAGAGGGCTACAGCTGTGTGTGTGTGTGTGTGTGTGTACTTGTGTGCACACACCCCTGCCTTTAGCCAAGGGTAGCACTTTTAGCTGGCGTGCTAGTCTGTGCCAAAAGCTCATGTTCAAAGCCTACCTATGGTAAAGCTCATCCCTGATTCAGCCGGACAGACCCTCAGCCTGGAACACACAGAGGAAATAAACAAGGGCCATTCAAAAGGGCCCGTGATTCAAATGGAAAGTTCCTGAACAGCGATAAAGCTCAACAGACCCAATAGCCAAACCCATCAGAAAGCCTCGATAGACACTCAGGTGATGATAACTGTATTTTAAGTACTTGAGAAAGGGAGGGCAAGAGATAAAACCATGTTCTGTCTGAGCAGAGTTTTATCCCTGTCCGTCGTCTGAGAGCAGTGCCAACAGGCCCAAAAGCGTGACCTGAACAGAGAGAGACCACGGCCCGTGGAGCCAGGGGCGTCCACCTGTGGACGGAGTGGAAGTGCGCCCCCGTGGATGAGCAGGTCTTAAACACATCTGCTCTGAATGGTGAAAAGCGCTGGTCTGCTCTTATTCTCTCCATACCCCCTCCATACCCCTGGAGCCATGGGGACTCCTTTTGAACTTTTCCTTCTTGGCAAAGCCACTCTTGTTAAGAAGCCAGTATCCTGAAAACCGAGGTGGCCTCGGATGTCATTCTCCATTGTGGCGGACCAAACTTTCCTCGATGAATCAGACCCCGTAATGTATCACCTATGAGTCACACACCAGCCAACGAGACGCTATTAGGAAGAGAGATAATGGGGTGATATTTATCAGTGGCTGAATCTTAGCAAATGACAGGCATTGCCTAATCACTCATATACGTTACCTTCCAGATCACTGCTTGGTAGTTCCTGGGATGGTTTCTCACTGTCAATATTTACAGAACCAGGCACTTAACAACAGGCCACGCAGGCTAGATGTCTCCAAGGATGAGTCATGCCAAACGAGGCCTTTTATCTAAGGGTCACTGCTCGGTCCTCATTGGCCAGAGCATGCTGAAAGTCATCGGGTTATTGAAAAGCACATGTGTGGTTGCAAGATCTGGTCAGTTCTCTGGAGGAACCAACATTTATGAAATTGAAGCCCGGGAGGAGAGGGCATGGCTTTGAAAGCATATAGAGCTGTCTTTTTTTTATCGGCTAGATAGTAAGTAGAGATCTAAGGCTGGGGGAAGTGGCGAAGAAATAACACCAAGAGCCCAAGTCAGTTTCCACCTTCCACAGGCCAATAATAACCTCCCGGAGTCATCCCGTGGCCTTGACTGGAGAAGGCACCTGTGTCAAACCAAACATACCAAGAGAGGGGGGTACCTGCTAGACTTAGAGGCAGGCCAACCACTGGCTTGGTCCTTTGAGTAAACAAAGTAGACCCAGTCCAAGGTAGAAACTCTTGGTTCCAGTCAACCATTGGAAGATGATTTCTGGGGCTTTTGAAAGCTTATGTGTTTGGGAGTCACTGATTTAAAATGCAGCTAGCCTCCAGAGATGGGCACACCTCAGGTCTTACCAAGTAGGGAGGAGGGAAGGAATGAAGGGCCAACCAAGGAAGGCACTGCAAGAGGAAGTGGGGCAGGGAGTGGCCCAGCACACGATGGCTTTGTAACACTCTTGCTGGGCTAGCTCTCAGACCATCCCTGGAACACATTCATTTGTCCATATGGAGAAAAGGTAGGAAGCTTGTTTTAACATCAACGTTAAATGAAAATGTGCCACTATCAGTATGAGTGACCGTAATGTGCAAACTTCACTCCCCAACACACACGCAGAAGCTGATTGCAACCACACTGGCAGTGATCTCTTTACCAAAGTCCTTTGGGGACCCGGTACTATGCAACACGGGACCGGTTGGCCAATGCGGGCTCCTGGAATCCCAGTTCCCCTTAAAGTCAACAAGCTAGGTGAGGATTGCCAAAGGACTCCCATCAGGGCACAGGATTATTATTGAGTTGTATGGTGGAAAATATCTTTGACTAAAAATCGGTAGACACCGTGGAAATACAAAAAATATCGAGACTTGCATACTATGCAAATCTTCAAATAGACCTAGCTCCTTTATTAAGAAGACCTGAAGATCTGAAGGCTCAGAGGCACTCCCAGAAATCCCAAGATTACTCCACGATGAAATGACCTCATGATTCCTGCAAAGAGATCACAGCCCACGGCCATTGTCCAGGGCCATAATTCAAAGGACAATCTCCAGTAACGGCTGTATGGAAACACAACATGCCTCACCTTTAGTCACAAAGGGCAACAAGGGATATAAGTAATGGTCCAGAAAGAGAGTTCACTGTGGCCCTTCCCAGCTAGCAAGCCCCATAAAACCAGTGCTGGGGAACACCCTGGTGAACGTGCCACCCGCCATACAATCACATGTGTCCCCAGATGCTGTGAACCATCTTTCTGATCTTCCTCGTCTTCCTTAGCACACCCGCGGCTGCTCTGTCAGGCCATGCGTATATTCTGGCTATGTGCATATGCACACATGTGCTAAATAAGAACTTGTGGGGGAAGAGGGGCAGCCAGAAAAAAATAAAAAATGGTGCTTCTGACTCTATATGGAGAGAAGAGTTTGGGGGAGAAAATGTGAATAGAGATGGGCCCCTCACTGTACCTCTTTCCCATTCTTCTTGACTTTGTCTTTGGACCTCCTACAGCACCTTGCACTTGGTTGGTTATGTGCTCAGCAAACCTGTTGAAAGGCCATAATTAGTCCACTAGGGCGGCCATAACAAAGCACCACAGACCCCAGGGGTAGGGGTGGGGGGCATTCAACAACAGGAATGCATTTCCCCCCACCCCCAGGCTCTGGAAGCCGGAAGTCTAAGATCAAGGTGTCCACAGGGTTGCCTCCTTCTTGAGTGAAGGATCTGTCCCAGGCCTTTCTCCTTGGCTTATCGATGGCAGTCCTCTCCCTGTGTCCTCACAACATCTGTCCCTTGTATATGCCTGTGTCTTAAACTCCTCCTCTTAAAAGGATTGGTGCAGAGCCTCATTTTAACTTAAAATGAGCTCATGTTAACTTAATTAACCTCTTCAAAGACCCCTATCCCCAAACACAGTGACATTCTGAGGTCCTGGGGTTAGGACTTCAACAATATGAACTTCAACACAGAACTTCAACCGTAACAAAGGCGAAGCAGGAAGAGAAGGGGACAGACGTGTGTGTAGAGTCCCCACTATGAGCTTGGCACCATGCCACGCTGTAGAGATGAAAGATAAGGCAAAGACCTGGCCTCATCGTGACAGAATGACTGGACAGCAGCCCCAGTGACCACATGAGTGGATGGATCATTGAGGAAGGAATCCAGTGAGCAAACTTCAAAGCCGCTGAGTGCCGAAGCAGAGCTGAGCACTCCCCCACCTCCATCTCCAGCGGGGCCTCAGAAATAATGAGGGGAGTAAAGTGGCCAAGGGCTCCCCCCTCCGCCCTCAGTCCCCGCCCGGAGGAGCCAGCACAACCTCGTCCGTTGGCAGAAAGAGAGCAGAGCCATCATGCCGAGAGGCTCGGCGCTCCCAGATGAAAACCAGACTTCTCCTTCACGCTCACCCTGCTGCTCCCTGGGAGACCTGGAGAGACACCCCCGCTGGGGGTCACAGCCGCCCGAGGCCACAAACCAGATGGAAAGACCCCACGAGCAACTTCAAAGGTCCGCTGTGCCAGGAGGGCTGCCCGCCCCTGGCCGCAGCCAGCTGCCGCGTGGTGACAGGATGATGCTCTGGCCCTGGGATATTGTCACACCCATGAAATGAGAGTGAGAGTCCCCACATCCTCAACTCCATCCCCCGAAGACACTCTGGGCCCGAAACTGTGACCAGAAGCAAGGAAGCCAAATTAGAGGAACAGAAAGATGAGATGCCTGTGAGCTTTACCATAAGCAATCCTTCCATTTACTACAAATACTTGGCCTACGTCACTCAATTATTCTTGTCTGTGCTGGGAGCGTTTAGTTAATCAGTCTTCAAAGAGATTTCCAAACGGGTATTTTTGTGACCGACTAGGGGTCAGAGCCCCTCTCACATCAATGGGAGCCAGCAGGGGGCAGGCCAGCTGCCGGTCGTCTGATCTCCGGGACTGGGCACAAACTTTGAACGGGTTCCCGTCGGGTATCTCTTTCAGACTCCCCATGACCCTGGCCATCGGTCAGTTCCTGAATTGCAACAACACGCCACCCCAGTGCACGCACCAACGGACCTCCCTTGCTTGGATGACTCCCTTTCATTGTCTTCCAGCACATTCTCCCTCAAGCCCAAACAGAATCACGTCAGAAGGGCCTATCCTTGAATCTGTTCCTTTATTACCGAATGTGTGGCTCAAAAGCATCAAGTTGGTATTTCCTCTGCCCCAGTAGGGACTTTTATGGGGTTTTTATTTGGTTTCATTTTTGCCATGCTTCTGAGAATGGTTCCTTTGTTCTGCCTTCACTTACTGCTTAGATCCTGCAAGGCGGTCTCCTCAGAAATTCATACTGTTGCTGCCCCAGACATGTACCCTCCCCAAAAAACATAGCGAGAAAACCCCCATCGTTTATGGATCTTCAAGCAATAAAACAGTTGGCTCGGAGGACAGATGAGGCACCTCCCCTGGGCTGTGGCCCCTTAAGGGGAGGGAGAGGCGGAGGGGAGGCAGCGAGGCTCTGAGCACTCGGGGATAGCGAGCCCATCGTTTGTCTCCCTAGGACAGGAGCCCCTTCTTCTGGAAAACACTCCCTCCGCCGCTCTCATCATAGGGTCCGAACGTGAGCGGCCATCTGCTCAGAGATCCTTCCCGGGCCACAGCGACTGAGCCAGTGACAGTCACCTGCCTCCGATGAAGGCCATCGCGGCCTCTCCCTGGGACTTTGGAACTCTCAGTCCCTCTCTGGCGGTGACGCTGTGAGGCGTGATAAGCAAACCTGCCATCGGGCACATTCTCCACCGTGAGGAGAAAGCTTATTAAAGAGATTAAAATCAATATTTGCTGGAAGATGATGTGAGAGAAAAGAGAGCGTGCCGGGCCGGGTCAGGTCCCCACTGCAGGTGTCCTCAGAGCCCCTCCCCCGCCTTCTCCAGTTGTCACACAGAGCTCCTTTTTAGAAGCCCCAATGGGTTTGAGTTGTGCTTCTCTTGCGTGTGACTAATAATAGAGTCCTCATTAAATACCCTGGCCACTGGATGCTGGCCATCCCGCCTGAGTGAGAGCGGCTGACCTCTGCTGCGGCCATGGAAGCAGGAGGGGACGGAGGGGAGAGAGGTGGACCAATCTGACCTGGGAAGAGAGACTGTCCTCCAAGGTGACTCAGGGCACTGGAATACGGAACCCCCGCGGCGGTTCTGAGAGAATTTTTAAGTCTTTACCGAGCCGGTGCTTTTATGATTATGGACTCTCAGGCAGAGGCAATTATCTGGGTAATTGAAGTGTTTCTTAGAACAGGTTTCAGGTGAGAGCAGTGAGGGCCGTTTAGGCGACACCCTAACGACAGATCCTTGGAAAGCTCAGAATCCAAAGCCAATCATGACCCTTCCCGCGGGAAGGCAGCAGCTGCGCAGCCGGCCCTCTCCCACCCGCCACCGGCTCCGTGGACACAGGGACTCCAAGAGAGCCCGCAGCTCCAGGCAGTCAACTGGAGTCAGTCGACTCCATCAGTCTAACGCCTACCGGGGCTGAGCCCCCAGAACCCCGCTGCTCCCCCAAACACAGCTCCCATATACGATGTGGGCCTCGTATATGGGCCAGACCTAGAAGGAACGGCTCCCAGCCAGTCATCTTGGCCTGAGGCCACAGCAGAGGCTGCAGGACGGAGCTGCCACTCCAGCAGCCCCCGATGTGGGCGGTAACCCAGGCGATGGCCTCGGCTCAGCCCTTCACTGGTCTCCATCGGCTGGAACCGCAGGAAGGCCTCGAGTCAGAAGGGCTTACCCAGCTGGGAGGGAAGCCACAGAATCCAGTTTAATCCCCTTACTCATCCCAAAGGGTCAAAGGAGGGCCAGCAACCAGCAGGGGCAGAGCCTCCGTTTTGACTTCAATTTCAAAGAATCCAGCTAAAGCCAAACGGGGCCCCCTGGCACCACCCTAGGAAACGGATCCAGTCCTGAGTCAGAGGAAGCTGACACTCACTGAATCACCCGTCCACTTCCTCCTGCCCATGGCGGTTCGGCCAAGACCAGCAGCCACTTCCAAGGGGCAGCTTAGCGACCGCCACTCGGAAAAGTTGATGCCCCGAAGAAGAGCAAGCAGGCCCACGTTCACGCGGCCTGAGCCACCAAGACCGACTTCACTGTGACTTCCCCACACCCCTGCATTTTCCAAAGTAAAGCTTCACAACTTGTGACCGCCCCTATCCTGTCCTGCGCTGCCCTGGGCTGTGCTATTTTTCACTTCCCTGTTCCGAACACAGCCACACTGTCCAAATGCCATGAATCATCACCACCGGGCACTGGCCCTTCAGCAAGGCAGGAAACCACTGAGCACCAGACCTAGAAGGAACGACTCTCCGCCGCAGCCCTCTCCCACCCCAGCCGTTCCTCTTGGCCCGAGGCCACCGTGGAGGCTGCCGGACGGAGCTGCCGGTCCAGACGCTGCCCTTCTCCCCCCGTCGGCCCCACCGCTGCCCTCCGCTCCCCAACCCACCCTTGCACAGCGTCACGGGCAGCGGACATTTGGCATTTCTGAGCTTTCCAGTGGATTTCTGGGTGGCATTAGCTAAAGCAAAGCTGATGTCTTCGGGTCCTGGGAGAAGAGAAATGGGAAGTCCCATTTAGGGCCGAGGGAGATGCAATCAGTGGATGTGACTCAGAGCAAAGCCTCTAGCGGGGACACAGGAGCTAGCTCTCCGCCTGCACATAGCCTCACAATTATGGCCCAGATGTCCTCCCTGTCATCCAAGCCCCTTTATGACCGAAACCCTGTGACCTTCTAGATGCCATTCAACAGGTGCCCAAAAGTAGCTGCAAGTGAGCCTAGGAGTAAATAAATCAGTGAAAGATTATGGTCCTCCAGGAGGATCTTCCGTGCTGGGCTCCTGGCTCCCCTGAATGATATATGTCTGCCCTCCTGCCAGGCTTAGGTTCCCGCGTAGTAATGAGAACTCGATAGGGAGTCATCATTTCTCCCCTGCTCACTCACAGACGGTGCCACTCAGAAGTAAAATGATGCAGGAAATGCAAATCAACACCACAACATTACATCACTTTTAACCAATCAGACTGCCCCAGACTCTAAATATCAACAATGACGACAGCCAGGGTTGGCCAGCGAGTGGGGCTGGGTGCTCTCCTCTACTGCTGGTGGACCTAAAGTGTTAGAACGCATTTTCTGGAGACGATGTGACCCTGGGAATTACAATTATTAATGAGTAACCTTTGAGTCCTCAATTTCAAGACCAGGAATTTGTCCTTAGCCAAATGAGCAGCAAAACGCATAAAATGTAAGTACGAGATAGTCACTACCGTGTGGTAAATAAATACACACACACACAAATTGAAACAACCTAGATGTGATTGAGCCAGTGAAATATAGTATGTTGGATAAAATACTATGTGGCTATTAAAAATCATGCTGGAAATCTATATCCAAAGCTATAGAACAGTATTAGCATGGGGCACCTTGATAAATGAAATGTAGGAGACAAAACATGGATAGCCCATTTAGGTAACTGTGTGTCAATGGTGTGCATGCCTACAAGAGACCCCTGGAAGGTTTATCCAATTGTTAGCAGGGCTCATCTCTCCAGAGCTGGATTTCAGGGTAATTTTTACCTTCTTCCTCATATTTTCTATACTTCTTCAAAGTAGCTACAAGAAATGTGATGTAGTCTTATGATCGATGAAAATATGTATTTATTTTCATTTGAAAACCAAAAGCAACACAAATGCAAAACCTGTTTTCCTGGCAGGCCGTCTCTGCCCAAGAGAAGCTGCAGGTATTCATTCTGGCAGAGGCTGTTATCGTGCAGGGTGCCTGGATGGCTCCGTTGGTTGAGTGGCCAACTCTCAAGGGGCTCAGGTCATGATCTCAGGGTCATGAGATTTGAGCCCCGTGTGGGACCCTGCACTCAGCATGGAGTCTGCTTGAGATTCTCTCTCTCTCTCTCCCTTGGCCTCTCCCCCACTCACATGCGTACATGCTCCCTCTTGCTCTCTCTCACTCAAATAAATAAATAGCTTTAGAAGGTGTTATTATGGACCATTCTACCAGGAGGGCTTGGGTTCTACATTGTTTCTCCTAAGTTCTGATGGGTTGAATTGGATGCATCTGTGCTCTTTTAACCAGCCTGGGTGGCAATTCTGTTTATCAGGATGGCTGACTAGGTTGGGTGGAGGTTAGCACATGGGAGGTTTTTCTCCCACAGGTGCCAAATATCCAGAGTGATCATCAAATCCCAGATTTCAGTGCATGTAGTTAACCAAATTAACTAACACAGACCTGTTTGGGTGGCCAAGCAGATTTCAGATGTTTTGAATATCCATGAATCACAACACCCTAACTACTCAGCTCCAGAAATAAATTCTAGGGCCTTGAAGAGCACAGAAACCTAAAGCCAGAAAGATCTTTAAGC
Source organism: Nasua narica (assembly GCA_028533885.1). Lineage (NCBI taxonomy): Eukaryota > Metazoa > Chordata > Mammalia > Carnivora > Procyonidae > Nasua > Nasua narica. Next base: position 13,843,689 of record CM052812.1, read on the forward strand.
AGATCATCTATTCTAGAAACAACCTGAGTGTCTGTTGATGGATAAAGGGATAAAGAAGATGAGAGAGAGAAAGAGAGGGAGAGAGAGAGAGACAGCCACACGATGGAATATTACTCGGGCATAAAAAATGAGATCTCTGATATGAAGAATTTGAGAGGCAGGGCAGGGGGTTATGGGGGGGTAGGGAAGAGAAATGAAACAAGATGGGATGGGGAAGGAGACAAACCATAAGAGACTCCTAAACTCACAAAACAAACTAAGGGTTGCTGGGAGGTGCGGGGGGAGGGATATGGACATTGGGGAGGGTATATGCTATGGCAAATGCTGTGAAATGTGTAAGCCTGATGATTCACAGACATGTACCCTGGGGCAAATAATACATTATATGTTAATAAAAATTTTTTAAAAAATGAGATTTCATTGCTTGCAATAGCATGAATGGACCTTGAGGGCATTACATTCAGTGAAATAAGTCAGACACAGAAAGATGCACACTGTAGATATCACTTGGATGTAAAATCTAAAAGTCAAAATAAGGCAACAAAACAAAAATCATAACTATAGAGCACAGAGCTGTGACTACCAGAGGAATGGGAGGAATAAATGAAGGAGGTCAAGAGGTACAAACTTCTGGTTACAAAATAGGTGAGTCATTGCTGTGCTATGTACAGCATAGTGACTCCAGTCAATAACGTCATAGAGCACAGCTGAAAGTTGCCAAAAGAGTAAGTCCTAAAAATTAACGTTGGGCAGTGACAGATGTTAACAGGACTTATTGTGGTGATCATTTTACACTACATACAGATATCAAATCATTATGGTGTGTGCCTGAAACCAATACAATGTTATATGTCAATTATACCTCAATACAAAAAAAATTTTTTTCAGTATCCGCTCCAGACCTCTCATTTGACGCATGATGCAACCCAGGCACAGAGAAAGGAAGTGACTTGCCCAAGGTCCCAGAGCTTAAGGGCGACAGAGCCCAGAAGAGGACTTGTGTCCCCTGATGTGCAATCCAAGGTTCTTTTTGCTTGATCACCGCTGGGACCAGCACAGAGCGGGGAGATGGGTACCGATGCAGAAGGTATCCTTCACGTCATCAGAAACTTCTCCTGTGAGGGGTCCAGAATGTACCACCATGATCCCAGGCTCTGTAGAAGGATCTAGTTAGAGTTACATGTAGGCATTCTTAACCAGGAGGTCATATATTTTTCTATATGGGGGTGTATATAAAACATTCATCATATTTTCAAAGGGATCCCATTGCCCAACAAAAATAAGAACCAATGAACTAGAGTACGGGCTGGCAAAATTTCAGTAAGGAAATTCTACAGAAAGAAAATATTTTGACTTTGCAGGCCATACGGTCTCTGTCCCAATTATTCAACTCCCTTATACAACTCTCTTGTCCCTCATACTGGAGGGACAGAATTGAAGCTGAGCAGTTACAGATAGTAGAGGAACAAATGATCATGGCTGTGTTTCAATAAAACTTTATTTACAAAAATAGGCTGTGGGCCATATTTGATCCAGGCAGTAGTTTGCCAACCTGAAACTAGAGGATTGGATCAACTACCCTCTCCTTACTTCAGGTTTTGCTTCTGGTCATATAATCACTTGCCACACTCCCCCTTTTATCAGGTGAGCTGAGAGAGAGCCATATTCCTGTGGATCCAGCTCTAAGGCACGGACCACCAAGCAAGGGGGGAAACATATGAAGGGAATTTGTTTCACTTTTTCATGAAACAACAAGTTCTTTGAATTGTTGATTGGAAACTTTCACACATGAATTGAGGTTGCTGCATCTCATTTCCTGCAGTCCTGCTCACCATCTATTTTGAGCAAAATAATTGTCAAACGTGGAGGGTGACCTTTGACCTCCGGCGGCTGTCTGCCAGATACTTTACTGGCTCATTTGCATATAGGGTTTTAGAAAACATGCTGACACAGTCTTCTCTTTTTACCTAAAATTCTGATTCCTTGATTAACTAGGGACTAAAACAAGATCTCAAGACAGAACGTGGCCACGAAGGACAGGAGACTGATGGTTTTTTCCCCTTCCGTTGTTGACAAAGAACCTCCAGTTCAAATCAAGAAACTCAGTTGAGGGAGATACTGAGTCAGGCCCTGTGAGGGAAGGGGTGGCCACTGCCCAGAGCATGGGATCCCGATCCAGGACATTTGTCCTCTGCTCTTGTACAAAAGATGAGATTGCCAAACAACAACAAGGAATCTTTCCTCTGTTGGATCTCCACACAGGACCCGTCACTCCCCTGCCTGACAGACCTTCACCCATTCTGAGAAGGCAGAGAGAAGGAGAGATGACCGAGCAGTCCCCTAAGGGCTAGTCTGCCCCAGTCCTGATTAGGACAGGGAGGGAGGGACAGAATTGAAGCTGAGAAAAGATGGCAGAAGAGCCTCCCTCAGCTTTGCCCGGCCCCTTTTCCAAATTCTGGTAGCAAAAGCACTGAGTCAGTCCTAAAAGTGAGAAGCAGGTGTTTTTCCATTTGTATGACATTAGCTGTAAATATGGTATGCCCCTATACACGAGAAATACCCTCTGTGGACTCCTGCTCAGAGGTGGGTCTTCTGGGTTATAGACCCCTTTTCACGCATCAGCATTAGGACACACATGAGCACACCTCTCCAAGGGACCCTAGAGATGACAAACTCTCCTTCCGAAAGGAGAACAGAGGCAACCTGGTGATCAGCCAAGGGGGAGCCGATGTGATCCAGGCTTCAGGCTCCCAACCCGGTGACCGGACCCCCCGCCACGCTTCCATCAAGTGGGCTCCTCCTGAGAACATGGTTTCACAACATCTCAAGCAGCTTCCAGAAAATTCGGAGATGCCCGTTTTCTTCCTTTTTCTCTTTATAGCCGGACACATTTCCCAGCCTTCTCATGGAAAATCCCTGAGCTGGCCACTTCCTGTTTTTGTTTTGTTTTCCTCCTTCACTGGTGTACCCTTTGACCTTCTGTCCTCTGTCAGGGTCTGATCTTCGGCTCAAACTGGGAAACTAATCCCTGGCGCCAAACAGTTCACTCGGCACCCAAATGGGAAAAGGCAGATTTCTACCTCAGCCCCGCTCACTCCCTGTATGAGCTTAAACGAACCCACTCTCAAGGGTCCTCTGAGTTCCTTCCTCACCCGAAACAGAGCTGCTGAGAAGACTAAGAGATTTGTTTTTCGAGACGTTCGTCCAGTAGGAACACAGATGTTAGCAACAATTGTTTTTGAGTTCTGATCCGCTTTTATTTGGGGCTAAGGAGTGTCCTTTTGCTTTGTTCACTGGACTGGCTGGGAGTGTGCCCTGGTCATGGGCTGTTCTTTCCAAAGCTTTGTCCCCTTCCTCTGGGCCCAGCATTCCTGGCATATCTGGAGAGAGTAGGAGCTGGCCCGAGGCCACTCTTCTAAGGATCTTCTCAGCTCTGCAGTCCTGTTTCCAACACACTGTCTTTGCTTTGTTTATTCTCTGCTTCCCACTCCCGGGCAAGAACCAGATGCAGGCCAGGCAGGCCTCCCAAAACACTGGCCACCAACACTGTGCCACCGAGATCAAGCCGGCTGGAAACTCCAGGCCCCCACCGTCTCCAGAGGGGGAACATGTGACACGGTCAGACAAAGGAGGTGTTAACTATGCGCCGGTCTCTTGGGGAATTTCCCCCAAACACATCTGGCACATACAAGTAAAAAGGAAGAGAGATACCAAACAATAAACCGCCACTGCCTCTGAGAATTTACTATTCGGAACAGGTGTCCCCTGCCACTTAATGAAGGCGGCTGGGTTGCGCTCTACTTTCCCTGGGTCACTAGCTCCCTGGGTGACCCTTGCTAATACACAGAACCTCTCTGGGCCCCTCCTCTCCTCTCTCTGCAGACAAGAGGGTGGAAGCAAGGCGCTTCCAGTTGGAAAGAGCATGGTAACCGAGGTTGAAGTCTGAGGGCACCAGTCTCCATCACCCTCTGTCAAGCCCAGCCAGCTCTCCCTTAAATCTTACCTCCAGGAAAGGTCAACCAAATTCATATCACAGGAAAATCTGAAGTTTACTCTATTCTCTAAATTGTTTTCAATTTCCCATGGGGGAAAGAGATTGATTCATTTTGTTAATAAGCAAAGGTCTTATTTTTCCACCTTCGGTCATATAAATGTCAAAGGAAAAAAAAAAAAAAGCTTCAGGTTCAATCAAAGAGCAGTTCCAGCATTTCAAAAAAGTCAAGTGGAGATAAAACAGATGATCCTCCAGGAAAAAAAACACAAAAGTGGCCTTAACTCCAAAACCATAATACCTCAAATTATCTAATGTTTAAGCCTCTCAAACAAAGACCTTGTGGAAATGTGAAACAAAATAAAAAAATAGTTAAAAGCATAGACTGTGCAAGAGTAACAGCCCGGATGAGTCCAGGTTTCCTGTACGCTGAGATCAATCAAATCTTTCCTGTACGCTGGAATTATGGAACGGATGATGAGGGATACATGTAAATCGAGCTATAACATAAAATTCAGATTTCTGATGGCTAATTCATATTCATAGCAGCATTATTCATAGAAGCCAAGGGTGAAAGCACCTAAATGTCTAGCAATGGGTATATACCATAGATATAGCTATGGTATATCCATACAATGGAATATTATTCAAGCCTTAAAAAGGAGGAAAATTCTGACCCAGCCTACAACATGGATGAACCCTGAGGACATTATGCTAAGTGAAATAAGCCAATCTCGGAAGGACAAGTACAAAATGAGTCCACTCCTATGAGGCGCCTAGAGTAATCAAATTCATAGAGACAGGAAGTAGGATGGTGGAGGGGTGCCTGGGTGGCCTAGTCAGTTGAGCATCCAACTCTTGGTTTCAGCTCAGGTCACGATCTTGGGGTTGTGAGATGGAGCCCCGCATCAGGCACCACATTTAGGGGGGAATCTGCTTGAGATTCTCTCCCTTTCCCACTCTCTTCCCTTCTCCCCCTCTTCCCCTTTCATGCTTGTGTGCGCTCTCTCTAAAATAAATAAATAAAATATTAGAAAGAAAGAAAGAAAAGAAAGAAAGAAAGAAAGAAAGAAAGAAAGAAAGAAAGAAAGAAAGAAAGAAAGAAAGAAAAGGGGAGGAAAGAAGGAAGGGACGAAAGGAAGGAAGGGAGGGAAGCGAGGAAGGGGGGGAAGGAAGGAAAGGAAGGAGGGAGGGAAAATGGCATTTGCCAAGGCCTGGGGGGCAAGTGGAAGAATGGGGACTTACTATTTAATGGGGACAGAGTTTCAGTTGGGGATGATGAAAAAGTCCTGGATTAGGAATGTGAGGTACTTAAAGCCACTGAACTCTATACTTAGAAATGGTTAAGATGATCAATGTCTTGTGTATTTTGCCACAATTAAATTTTCTTTAATTAAAAATTTTTAAAATTCAGAGTTCTAAATAAAGAGTATTGAGTGACTTAATCTGCCCCCTCCTTGCATGTATACACACCAGCTCTTCTCCGAGAAACCCACTGATTGTGCCTTTAATTTAGAGCCCACACAGACCCAAGAATCCATACACCCAAGTTTCTGCTTCAGAACTTAACTGGAGCCACCACATCCACATCCGTGGGGCAGAGAAAGGGCAGTTCTTTGCCCCGTTTGACTAATGGAAAAACCAAGGGTCATGGAGGTTAAGTAGCTCACTCAGGGTTACACAGTTCACAGGGTTGGCCCCAGTTAAAAGTTCCTGGTGGAGCTCTTTCCAGATTTATAACCCCCCAAAGTATTGAATAAACACAGGACAAAACCAATGTTGGTCTGGAGATACAGGAGCATGCCAGGACCAATTTCCAAAATGAGTTCTAAAACCAGTGCCATGTAGACGAAAACATTCCAGAACGACCTCACACTCATCTGTGGAAAGTGTGTTCATGGAGCCCCTCCCGTGGCTGGACTCTGTTAGGCTCAGCATCCCGAGTCTTGGTCTCCCCTAGAGCACTGGGCTGTGGGTGGAAAGTACGTGGATGGGGAAACGGTGGGTGTGCCTGGAGAACAGGGGGCAGTTCCAGGCCCCCTAGAGAGGTGGCCCATCCAGTGAGGCCCGGGCAGGTGGAAAGAGTCTGAGGGCCATGTGTGCGAAGGCCCAAGATACACAGAACCTGGTCTTTTCAGAGACCCATCCCTTTGCTCGCCCACATCCCCCATTTTCCCTCAACCCCAGATCACTCCCATTTTCCTATAAACATATTGTTCCATCTCCCCTCTTAAAGGCCTGCAGTAGACCCCAAGTCTGTCTCAGCTACCTCACAGTAGTTGCTAGGGTTGCTGTAACAAAGAACCACAGACTGGACCACATGAACCACAGAAATTTATTGTCTGACAGTTCTGGAGGCCAGAAGTCCAAGATCAAGGTGTCAGCAGGGTGGGTTCCTTCTAAGGACAGGGAGGGAGAAGCTGTTCCAGGCCTCCCTCATTGGCTTGTCAGTGGCCATCACCTCACCGTGTCTTTTCACATCATCTTCTCTCTGTAGGTGTCTGTCTCTGTGTCCAAATCGTCTTTTTATAAGAACACCAGTCATACTGGATTAGCGCCTGTCCTAATGACTTCATCACCAAAGACCTTATTTCCAAATAAGCTCATATCTATGGGTACTGGGGTATAAGACTTCAACATCTTTTGGGGGGGGATACAATTCAATCCACCACACTCCCCATTTCTCTGCTTTCCTTTGTAGCAAAAAGTCCTCAGAAGAGTCACTTAGAGCCAGGGGACCAACCCTGGGGCCACATGCTCTCACTCTGTCACCTGAAATGTCATTTCTTCCTGATGATCCTCAGATTCGTATCTCCAGCCTCAACGTCACTCTAGAGCCTCCGACTCATAGGAGCCCCCGTTCCTTACTTCAGTAAACACCACTCCTATTCAGAGTGAAGCACCCCAGTCATCCTTGACTATCCTCCTGCCCCCTCGCTCCCGACATCGGCAAGGATGGCGTTATCGTCAGCATCTGTTGCAAATCTTGTGGCTGCCTCCGCATCATCACCTCACCCCCAGGGCAGGGAAGGAACCTCCTAATGGCTCTACTATAGTCATGTCCTCATTCCCCACACAGCAGCCTGGGGTCACGTGAATGGCTTCCATGAGGTGAGCAAGAGGGTAACCACTGCATACAGCTCTCCAACAGGCCACCTCCCTTCAGAACGTGGCCGTATGTCTACCTGTGAAGACTCGAACTGGGTCCACATCCAGTCTTACTTCCTCACTCCAAGGGCCCCTTTAGAGCTCTGCCACCAGCCTGTCTCAGCAACGCTGTGGCCCCTCCATGAGCCCAGGACCCAGGTGTGCCCTCGGTTAAGCTTACCACCTTTCTAGGACAAGAGCCCACCGTGTCATTCTCCCAAACATTGGCCCCGCTTCTCTCCAGCCCCATCCCCCACCTCCCTCACCAGCAGCTCCCTCTCCATTTGCCATCCAGGTCGGGCTCTCTCCCTCCACCTTCCCCTCTTGTCGCTCCCACTGCTCCTGCCCCCTCTTCAACACTCAGTCTGAATTTAAGTGTTTGCTCTCCCCTCTCCTGGTCCAACTAACTGGCTTGTTGACTGGCCTAATTACTCAAAGGGGTATCTTAATCCGTGAGGGCTAACACAGGCTCAGTGGCTTACAAACAACAGACGTTTACTTCTCACAGTTCTGGAGGCTGGAAGTCCAAGATCAAGGTGCCAGCATGGTCAGGTTCCGGGTTGCAGAGGACCAACTGCTCACTATGTGCTCACGTGGTAGAAGGGCTTGGGAGCTCTGTGGGGTCTCCTTGACAAGAACAATAATCCCACCCTTGTGACCTACGCATCTCCCAAAGGCCCCACCTCCCAATGACGTCACATTGGGCATTAGGATGTCAACGTACAAATCTGGGGGGACACAATCAGCCTATAGCAAGGGGCGTTGGGATGGGGCACTCTGTATAGTGTAATGGTGATGTTGCCAGGGTCTCCGGTCACATGTGAATTTCAGCTCTATCATTTATTGACAGTGGGACCCTGGGAAAAGGTCCCTTTTAACCAATCTGGGCTTCAGTTTCCCCCTATATAAAATGGAGCTAATCACAGGTACATAAGAAAATGCTCCACATCGGGACGCCTGAGTGGCTCAGTCAGTCTAGTGTCTGCCTTCAGCTCAGGTCATGATCCCAGAGTCCTGGGTTTGAGTCCCACATCAGGTTCCCTGCGCAGTGAGGAGCTTGCGTCTCCCTCTGCCTCTGCCTGCTCCCCTTGCTCGTGTTCTCTCTCTCTCTCTCTCTCTCTCTCTCTGACAAATAAATAAATAAAATCTTTAAAAAAGAAAAAAAGAAAATGCTCAACATTACTCATCATCAGGGAAATGCAAATCAAAACCACAATGAGATATTTCCTCACACAAGTCAGGGTGACTATTATTTTTAAATAAATTAAAATTAAAAAAAGACAAGTCTTAGCGAGGATGTAGAGAAAAGGGAACCCCTTCTGCGCTGTTGGTAGGAATGTTGAATGGTGCAGCCTTTATGGAAAACAACCTAGAGGTACCTCTGAAAATTAAAAATAGAACTACTCTATGATACAGCAATTGCATTTCTGGGTATACATACAAGAATTGAAATCAAAATCATTTTTTTAAAAGATTTATTTATTCATTTGAGAGGTGGAGGGGAGAGAAAGTAGGGAGACAGGCAGAGGGAGAGAATCTGAAGCAAACTCCCCACGGAACATGGACCCCAACACGGGGCTCGATCTCACAACCCTGAGATCATGACCTGAGCCAGACACTGAACCAACTGAGCCACCCAGGCACCCCAAGATCAAGATCTTAAAGTGATATCCACACTCATATGTTTATTGCAGCATTATTCACAATAGCCAAGCTATGCAAACAACCGAAATGTTCACCAGATGAATGGATAAAGAAAGTGTGGTATATAAAATACAGTGTAACGCTATTCAGCCTTTAAAAAGACAGAAATCCTACAATATGAGACAATGTAGGCAATACTAATAAATCATCCTCGATGACATTTAAGAACTGATATCCTTTTCCAAAAAACTTCCTGCTACTTGGTCGAGCAGCAATGCAGATGTTGGTCCCCACATAACAAGGACAATGGTGCAGGCCCGGGGAGGCATTTTTCCTTTTCAGAGATGAAAGCCAAAACAATTGTCAAGCCCGGGCGAGGGGGAACATAATTCATTCACTTCCAGAAAACATGGAGACAAGGTGCATGCAGGTGCGGGAGGAAGCCTGCAGAGATTGTCAGGAGGGCAGAACCCCGCATCTCACTGGGGTCTGGCCCCCCTTCATTCCATGAAGGATTTACTGTAAATCACCGCATCCTCAGACACTATTTTCCCACTTCTCAAGGGCAAATATCACACAAGCTGATCTAAACCTTCAAGGGAAGCTTCTCAGACTTTCAAACCAAACAATCCACAAGTTCTATTTGGAATGGTCCCCAGAGGCCCTCAAAGCTGGGCCCGGTGGCTCCCAGGAAGAACTGAACTGTCTGCAAATACCCATTAGCCCCACACCCCACTTCTCTGGCCTCAGCTCTTGGCCACCAAGCACCTGTCCCCACGTCACAGGTCATCACAGGTGGGTCGGGCACAGAAGATACCTGAGGACCGGCAAGCCTGCCTCATGCTAGTCAATAATAAAAGGAAAGGACTACGTTTTTGCCACACACACACACACACACTCGTGTGCACATGCCCATAAACACACACGTATACGCATGTGCCCATTTGCACAAACGCGTGCACCCCTTTCTACCTGCATATTCTACTCATGCTCCTCACAGAATCAGATAGAAGGTGAGCCCTTTCAATACAGATGGGGAGTCCAAGCCCCGGAAAAGGTCCAGGGCTGGCCCGCAGCCCGCAGCGGCGAAAGCAAGCCCACCCAGCCCTGGAAGCTTCTCCTGTCTCCGCTCACTGCACCTTTGGAACCACTCCCTCTCCTTTTGTGCCAACACACACCCTTCCCTTCCTGCAGAACTCTGAGCTTTCTTCTGCCAGCTTGACCCCGTTGTAACCAGCTCTCCAAGCTCCTGTCCCGCTGCTCCCGAGGACCCCGACCTCACAGAAGTCAGTAAAGGGAGCAGCGTACCCTGCAGGCAGGATCCCACCTCGGACCCTTTTGCAATTGGGATTGGGATTTGCACCGGAATCCCAATCCTGGAATGCTGCTTCTCGGGCCAGCCTCTACTCCTGCAGAAGAAAAATTGCTTGGAAAGCAGAACTGTCCTCAGCCTTTTCAATCAGGTCCCCTGCTTCTAAGGGGTATTCTATAAAACGCCTGTGCCCACACATGTCTCTGGGAGAACAGGGGGGCTGCGGGGCTCCCAGGGCACCTGGGCAGGATCTGGCATGTGCCCAAATAAATCCCCCCATCAGCAATGTCCTGGAGGGAGTCAACTTCTTTCCTTGGGAAGCCACCCAGATGCTGACAGCCATCTGAAACAGAGCTCCCTTCTTGGAGGGAAGTCCTCTAATGGTAGCGGGGGGAGGGGGGGCACCCAGGAGACCTGAAACACTGTTTTTCAATGCGTTTTTTCAGTCAAGGCACAGTCAAAATGCGTTTCTTAGAAAAGTAAGAGATGGAGGCTCATGTGAGCCAAGATCCACAGTTGGTCTGCAAGCCTCCCTCTGAGCTCGCAGAAAAATGCATCTTATAACTTATCCTACAAATGCCATCAGACAAGGACGTGTGTGTTTGTGTGTGTGTCTGGATTCTATGTAGGGGTGTGTGTTGAGAATCCTCTGTGCGTGTGTTTATGTGACCATGTACGTGTGTGAATATATACACACGGTCCCATACATACACACACAGAATTTTAACAAACACACATACACAAGCACATATAATCCCAAAACCAGTCGAGGACCTATCTTTGTAAATAAAGTTTTATTGGAACATAGCCATACCTGTTCGTTACATAGTTTACATAATTCTCTTTGACCATTTTGGAACCATCACTTGCATAGCTGAGCGGTAGAGACATCTGGCCCACAAAACCGAAAATGTTTCCATCTAGTCCTTGACAGAAGGTTGACCGACCCCCAGGTTAAATGATGATTCCTCTCTATGCAGCTATTAAAATTATTATGCAAATCTATAATTGTGGCTGTAGAAAGTTGTCATGATGTATTACTAAGGAAGAAAACTGGCTGGAAAATGTTGACTTAATCCCATTCGCATAAAAGGAAAATATATTCAACTAAGTGTTCATAGTTTTGTAGAAAATACATCTATTTTCTCTGGAAAGTTGTGGAAGGAGAGAGATCACAGGTAATTTCATAATTTTCTCTTTATACTTTTCTTTTTATGTCTGATTTTTTTTTAAATAATGAGTACACTCCATCCTTTCATTTAAAGAATAGTAGCAATGTTCTTTCCATGGGGCTAAAGTTGCTCACATCCCCCAACCTCCTACCCCTGTAGATGACAAGCAGTGTCAGGGCTCGAGGGCGAGATAGCTTAGCTTCTACAAGCAGGGGAGCCAGCAAAGGGCCTGGAGAGACAGCCCCCAGGGGGAAGACCTCACGACTCCCCTGGAGGGGCCCTCAGCTGGAGCACCTGCTCCCACTGGGCTGAGGTCCAGGCTGTGGTGGTGAGACCCACCACCAAGCACCATGTCCACTGCACCCAGCCTGGCAGAAAACGAGTCCAGAGAGGGTTCTCTCTCCTGTGCCAGGCCCTGGCCTCCACGCGCGGGGCGCCACACGAGTTGGCCGGGTGCTAAGGACCAGGCCTCTGAGGAAACAGAAGCATGCCGTCCAAACATGAATGGCTTATTTTTAGAAAAGTCCACCCCTGCAGCCTGGCCCCACTCCAGGGTGAGAAACGGCATTCCCTCTGACTCAACTCCCCAAACTGACCCCATTTCAGAGGGTCTAAGTAGACTGTCCTCACTGACAGGAGCCAAGGACAGCCTAGTCCTTCTGAAAGAGCAGCTCTACAGCAGCTCCAGATTCTTCTGGGCTGGCGTGAGGGCTGCTCCTGGAGAGAGCACAGCCATTCCCTTAAGAGTCCATGCTTTGAAACAAAATGCAGAGCCTTCTACACTACATCTCTCAGAGCTCCATTTTCCCAGCAAGTACATAAGTGACAGGGAACCTCCCCCTGTGGCTTCTCAGCCCAATGAGAGTCCTTGAATCCGTCAGACTGCAAGTCCAAGGAAAACGGAGGGCCGCCTTCGCCCTCCTCCTTCCACACAGACCAAGAGCCCCAATCCTGCAGCCCTGGTCCTCGATGGGCATTTCTCCATCTCTTCCATCAGGCTCCACGCTACGTCCAGTGGACAAGCGAAATGAAGGAAGGAATAGCTGTCTTCCAAGAAAGACACTAGAACCTGTGTTCCACTGTAGTTCACTGTGTAGGTCTGACAGAAAGAAGTGCCATCGATGTCAAGGAGAACAGTGCCACACACAGACACATCTTAGTAGAGAGGATCACAGAGCTGGTGGGTTCATAGGGGGTGGCTCAGAGAGCAAGAGAGTAGGAGATTATCTTCCCTCCCGAGGCCAGTGTTGCCAACATTCCAGAGGTAGCGAGACACAGCTGTCCCTCCCCAGTTGTCCCTGAGTGATGGGAGCTGCAGATGTCAGTTGTCTCAAACCATGTATCCGAGTCTTCAGAAAGAAGAGGCTTCTGTTCTGAGCTAGCACCTAGGTTTCTCCCTTGCTGCTGTCTCCCACATGCTGCCTCCTCCCTCCTGAGCAACATGGGCAGCCCTGATCCTGCTGAACATGTCAAGACCTCTGTGGGTGAGGCCAAGAGGTGGTGCTGCCCCTCGTTTTGTTAGCAGGCATCATGCATCAGCCTTTATTCATGTCCCATAAAGTTGTAGCCTTTAAGGTTAGGCTTATCCACACCTATAATTCTCCACCAGAGCAATTTGTCATGAAGAAAGAACCCTCCCGCAGGTGCTGGCTCTGAGTCATGGCTTCCCAATGTCCCCCAACCCACCCCAGAGGGGCCACCATTACCGGTCACGTTTGCACCTCGGGCTGCTCTGGGACATGGAAACGTTGGCCAACACCGACCTGTGCTCATAAAGTCAAGGGACTTCTCAGAATGAATAAAAATGGTAGAACCCTCTAGATCTTGCCCTTGGTCCACTCTCTTGGCCTTTGTTCCTTGTGTAAGAATCAGACCTTCCAGCTCTGCCGTCTGTCTGTCAGATCATCAGTTCTACTATTTGAATCGTGGGATTTTCCATCCCTTGGCATGGCAAGGTGCTTTTCATGCTCTTCATCTGGAAAATAAGAGTCTCTGGGCCCCTGGGGCCATCTCAATGCAAGGTATGGGGTCCCACGATGGGGTCCAGGTCGCTCAGGGCCTCTCCTAGGCTGTTCAAATGGCCCAAGACAACCCTTCAAGGACTTCCCTTCTCTGAGACTCAATTTCCTCATTTGTCCAATGGAAGAGTTGGAGTCAATATCTGCTACATTTCCATCCAGCTCTAACATACCCAAAGTCTGTGATGATCTGGGTTTTCACATTTCTGGACAAGACCTGAAACCACTCAACTTTCCTATGTGGTCATCAAGCCTTAGCCCTCAGAACCGACCCTAACCCTCAAAGTGGTCTTCCATTCTCAATCATCATTCTTGCTTGAACCTCACCATACCTCAAAGATGTGGACAGTACTGTGATACAACCACTCCTTGGAGACAAGAAATTGCCAAAGGCCACAGAGGTAACAGGTGGCATAGCTGGACCTGATCTCCTGCCACCAAGTCCAGGGCTCCATCCAGAAGCTCATCACCTCCCCAGGATGTGTCTACACACTGTGAACAACACCGGCCAAGGGTGTAACCTCCACCTGGTGCAGTCTGTGGGAATGCAAGTGGACCTGCTGGATTGGAGAATGAGAATGAGAAAAGCAGGAATGTGTGTTTCTTCCGCCATTCTGACTAACAGTGGATCAGCGAGATTTCAGTAATAACAACCATCTGACAACCCCCAAACAAAGCTCAGTTCTCTTTGTTCTCTTCCTCCTTCTTTGTCCCAGGGATCTGATAGATGGAGAGCCCTGTTCTGAGGATACTTATGGACTGTCCATGGGGATCAGATATGCAGCTCAAAATTCACAAAAGAGCCCAAGATCACCTCATATGGTCCCAAACCTACCCAAAAAGGAGTGAAGACATTATAATGGTGTAAACCACTGTTTGGGTTGAAATTGGAGCTCTCTGCTAGCCCCTTAGTCCCTTGACATAGTGGGCCAGAATCATGGAGAAGGGAACATTCTCTCCATGGCCCTCATAAGCCTGGTATCTTCTGAAGGTGACAGAAGATGTGCGTGTGGAAGAGGGAAGGAGGTATCTGTGTCTCATCAGAATTAGAAATTGCCCAGAGTATCAGCATGTGTCATCCATCCTTCCTCCATGGGTCCCTCAGTCTCTGCAGTGGCTCAAAGTCACAAAGACACAGGCTTCTCAAAACATTTACATTTCTGCCAGGCAAAGATTCATGTGACTTCAAATCCCAAAGTACACAGATTTTCACCAGAAGACTAAAAGAGGATCCCAATCATGTTGTGACAAAGTAACCAGCCTCACCAAATGTCACTAAAAAAATTAACGATTCCTCACTTTACCCACATGGATTTTCTTTCTGGAATCCTACATGTATCAGTTTCCTAACTTCACTGATGTCTGTTTGGAGCTTCATGAAAAGGAAATAGAGGGCAATGCCTTAGTCCCCTGTTTTGAGTAGAGTGCAGACGGAGGTCACCAAGAACAGACCTACAAGACTTGAGAATGGAACCAAATGAGTGTTGACTCAGTGATCTCTGAAGATATTGAGGAAGATGTTGCCCGCTGAACCCTGCTTCAGAAACATTCTCTCAGGGCGCCTGGGTGGCTCAGTTGATTGAGCATCCAACTCTTGATTTCGGCTCAGGTCAGGATCTCAAGGTCGTGAATTTGAGCCCCATGTCAGGCTCCACACTCAGCAAGAAGTCTGGTTAAGATTCTCTCCCTCTCCCTCTCCCTCTCCCTCTGCCTTCTCCCCAACCCCCACTCTCATTCTCTCTCTTATTTTAGAGATAAAATAAATCTTAAATAAATCTTAAAAAAAAAGCTCTCTCACAGTATAGAGCCAAAAACACAAACCCCCTCACTACCTCTCCTGCCCCCAGGAGGATTACTTATTCCTTCACGTGCCAAAGGAGCAGTCTTCAATGCTTCTCCCCATTAAATATTTTGGCCAGAAGCCTGAATTCATGAAAAGCATACTTCTCTATTTACAGTTCTATCCATTTTGTTAAATTTTAAAGTCAGAACAAAACATGTATGTTCAATATACGTGTATGCATTAATAAATACAACACTTTTGTATTGCTGGTCCTTGTGTTAAAATATTATTAGAATGTTCTTTTTAAGAATGAAATCTTGCTGGGCACCTGGGTGGCTCAGTGGGTTAAAGCCTCTGCCTTTGCCTTGGGTCATGATCTCAGGGTCCTGGGATCAAGCCCCGCATTGGGTTCTCTGCTCAGTGAGGAGCCTGCTTCCCCCTCTCTCTCTGCCTGCCTCTCTGCCTACTTGTGATCTCTCTTTCCATCAATAAATAGATAAAATCTTAAAAAAAAAAAGAGAATGAAATCTTGCCATTTGCAATGACATGGATGGAACTAGAGGGTATTATGCTAAATGAAATAGGTCACAGAAAGGTAAATACCATATGATTTCATTCCTATGTGGAATTAAGGAAACAAAACAGAGGATCATAGGGGAAGGGAAGGAAAAATAAAATAAGATAAAAATCAAGAGGGAGGCAAACCATAAGAGATACCGAACACTAGGAAACAAACCAATGGTTTCTGGGGGAGATGGGGTAACTGGGTGATGGGCATTAAGGAGGGCAGTTGATGGAATGAGCACTGGGTGTTATATGCAACTGATGAATCACTAAATTCTACCCCTGAAACTAGTAATAAAATAAACTAAATTCCAAAAAAAAATTTTAAAGAATATTCTTTTTAACCAGAGAAAAGATCTGAGACATTCTACTTTGATTATTGTTCCTAACACACGTCCTAATGATGATGACCTACAGTAAGATGGGTGAGGGATGCAGAGAGGTGGCAGGAAATGGGGTAGAGGCTAGGAGCAGGATGGAGGCAGTGAGATGATCTGAACCAGTCACACCACGTGGAAACGCAGACCCTACCACCCTACAGCTAGAGTGAATATTCAGTGACAGAGTGTGCCACCAGTACTTCTCAAGTCCTACCATCAATGGGCACCTCATCTGCTACTGTGAACTATGAATATCTGAGTGTTCCCTGTGAGGAGAGGAGGGATATATCTAAATAGACATTAGAGGGTCCAAGACACAGGCCCAAGCTACAGTCCTACCCCACTAATGGAGCTATTGCCCAGAAGTTTGAAGAATGCCCATAGGGGCACTTTGTTGAGTATCCTCAATGATGGAATAAAAAATAAATACTTACTCTCTAATGGTAGATATGATTCGTAGAGGCAACCAAAAGAAGACAATAGAGGATGAAGGCTAAGAACAGGGTTCTTTCTTTTTTTTTTATTTTAATTTTATTTTTTTATGATTTTATTTATTTGACAGAGAGAGAGAGAGATCACAAGTAGGCACAGAAGCAGGCAGAGAGAGGAGGAAGCAGGCTCCCTGCTGAGCAAAGAGCCCGATGCAGGGCTCAATCCCAGAACCCTGGGATCATGACCTGAGCCGAAGGCAGAGGCTTTAACCCACTGAGCCACCCAGGCGCCCCAAGAACAGGGTTCTTTCTGAGCAGCGTTTGGCTTCTATGCAATAAAGTTGTCCCAGGGTACAACTCCAGTCTGCGGAAAGCAATGTCACCTTCTCTCGTGTGCCACTGGTGAAAACCAGTCCGTGGCCTCACTTGTTGGAGGGACTAGCACTAGCCATGCACCATAGAAGAAGAGGAAAAGAGATTTTTCACAAGCACAACCAAAGGAGCTGCCCACTCCTGACGTGGCCCGAACCTGTCCTCCAAATGAAACCTGCAAGCAGGGGAAGTGGGGACACTTATAGAGCTGTGTTCACAAGGACAAGTGATTGGATTAGTGAAAAAACACAAGCAGGTCTGCAGCACTCCACATATTTCAAATATCCACACTTGTATTTACATATCTGTTTGAAAACCAAACCCCATATTGTCTTGGCCCCTTCTATTGAATCTGCTCAAGATTCAGAAATCTACTCAGGATCTCCTTTAGGGGTTCTGGACCACAGCTCTACCCCCAGATGTCCTATGGTCCTACCTTGGTGATTGCTGCAATGCAAACTGCTTTTCTTCCAGATGTGTGCAACCTACATTGTGCTTCTGTGGTCCAAATCATGCAAAGAACCAGGTGGTTACTTTCCATTATATCTCATGTGCTCAGCTGGTGTTAACCAGACCTACCTGACTTTTCCCTGTATGTGTACTTTCAGTTCTGTTTTCGGTGCCAAGCTCTTATGACTTTTACAGTTCATGCTTCACCTTGCCCCTCATCAATGTGCTCCCCTATATGATGCATACAAAATATCTCCAAATACGTATCTAAGAAAGTATTACATGGGGGGACTCTGGGGGCTGGAACTGGGTGGCTATGGGACTGTCTGGGAGGGAGACTTGTGAACCTTTTTAGTGTTGAACTACATGAGCCAATACCTAATCAAAGTGCACTTTTGCACAGAGAAATTTTAGGGCAGTGAAAATATTCTGTGTGATATTATTATGATGGATACGTGTCATTACATTTGTCCAAACCCATGGAATATATAACACCAAGAGGCAACTATGATGTAAACTGTGGCCTTAGGGAAATTATGGTGTGTCCATGTAGGTTCATCAGTTGTAACAAATGCACCGCTCTGGTGGGAAAGTTGTTGATGGTGGAGGAGGCAACACATGTCGGGAAACAGGAGGTACACAGGGATTCTCTGCTGCACCTTCTTCATAATTTTGCTGTGAACCTTAAACTGCTCTAAAAAACGATATCTCTTTTTAAAAGCCAGCAAAAAAATACTTTGAAACAATAAATAATAAAAAGGATGATACAACTAACAGAAAGTCCCTGTTAGCACAAAGAGAATGAGGAAAGGGGAGCCATCTGCTGTGGGAAGTGGGATGCCCGGGAAAGAGAGAGATGCTAAAAGAACATTGTTAGATACATTTGTGGTATGATATGAATGTAACCATCTCCCTCCAACCTCCAAGAAACATTCAGTAAAAGTCTACAGAACTCATCAAAACCTTAGGAGTCAATGATGTAGGGAAACTGGAATCCTTGTCACTTTTGGCAGGAATGAAAAATGGTAATATAGCCATGATGGAAGACAGTAAGACAATTCCTCAAAAAAATTTAACATAGAATTTCCACTTGATCCAGCAGTTCCTCTGGTATATACCCAAAAGAATTGGAAGCAGAGTCTAAAAGAGACATTTATATACCCATGTTCATAGCACTTTATTTATAATAGCAAAAATGTGGAAGTAACTCAAGTATCCATCAATGGAGGAATGGATAAACAAAATACCATACATCCATGCAAATGGAATATTACTCAGTCTTAAAAAGGAAGGGAATTCTGACATGTGCTTCAACACAGCTGAACCTTGAGGACACTATGCTAAGTGAAATGAGCTAGTCACAACAAAACAAATACTATATGATTCCACTTACATGAGGGTACTACAATAGTCAAATCCACAGAGACAGAAGGTAGGATGATGGTTGCCAGGGCCTGGAGTAGGAGTGGGGAGAGAATGGGGAGTAACTGTTCAGTGGGTGCAGTTTCAGTTTTGCAAATGAAAAGAGTTCTGGAGATGGATGGTGATGATGGTTGCACCACGATGTGAATGAACTTAACCTTACTGAGATGTACACTCAGAAATGGTTGTGGCCAGTTTTACATTACGTGTATACTTTATCACTATTTAAATTTCTAAAGATTTCTCTAAAAATACGTTGTAAGTCAGGGTTGTGTGCGTATGTGTGTTGGGTTGCATGAGAGATGGAGGAGGCAAGAGTGGGGAACAACAAGCTAAGCCTCTATTCAAAACCAAGGCAAGATGAACCAGTAACTTCTTTGTGGCATCTCGAGGGCATACCCCTTGGCCAGTGACGAGCAAGGCTCAGGTGGCTTATTTGACTCCAGAAGTATCCTGATCCTCCTCCAACGGGAGAGCCAACTCTGGGCACACAACATGGTAGCACACACTTCCCGGAAGACACAGGAACTGCCCTCCATGGACACACAGTGTGACTTCTGGCACCTTCCTTGTTTTCTCTGAGTGAAATTTTCCTCAACTCCCTTCCCATATCTGCTCAGCCAACTTCCTGGCAAATATTTGCTGTTACATTCCATGCACCAAGCTCTGTGCGATAATGACGACTGAGAGGTGAGTGTGCCAGGGTCACTGCCTGGAGGAGGCTGCCACCCCAGCAGGTTAGACAGACAAGCAGACAATACCTGCAGTCAAGTGTGAGGCACATGATGAGCAGGGTCCAGAACTATGAGACCATATGGTCTCGGGTGGGCAGCCTCCCCTACAGGTCAGGTAGAGCAACCCCAGGGGCAGTGGCAGTTAGTTATGCCCCAGCAGAGACCTTACATCTGACAAACACTTGGGACACTTTTATCCCTATAAAAAATTAGAGGGAAGGGAGATGAGAAAGCAGGGATGGGGCTACTTAAATGGAGAACAGTACTGTGAAGGTCTAGAAGCTAGAGACGGCGTGGTGTGTTTGAGGAACAAGGAAAAATGGGCACGATGAAAGCAAAATACACAAGGAGAAGTTAAGGTGAAGCCTCCAGAGAGGTAGGTGGTAACCCGGGCTGAGGGTTGCGTCGATCCCCTTGGGAGCAGTTGGTCATGGTGCCGAGGACAACAAGACACAACTGAAAGTAGCCAAACAAAAGAGGAAGATGATCCCATTTGTGTTTGTATTATTTTTATTTTTAAAAAAGATTTTATGTATTTATTTGAGAAAGAGCACACACGCGCACAAGCAAAAGAGCACAAGGGTGAAGAACAATAGAGAGAGAGAGAGAAGCAGACTCCCTGCTGAGCAGGGAGTCCAATGCAGGACTCAATCCCAGGACCCTGAGATCATGACCTGAGCTGAAGGCAGACACTTAACTGACTGTGCCACCCAGGCGTCCCACCATTTGACCTGCACTGAGTGGAAGGGAGAGGAGCTTGAATGTGTGCAAACCAGTGTATTAGCTTCCTATGGCTGCTGTAACAAGTGACTATAAATTTGGTAGCTTAAAATAAAATAAATGTATTTATTTTTTCATAGTTCTGGAGGATAGACTTTCAAAGTCAGCTTCCCTGGGCTGAACTCAAGGTGTCAGGCAGACCATACTCTCTCTACTCCCTGCCTCTTCCAGCTTCTGGGGGTGACTGGTATTTGCTGGCCTGGAACCTCCACCCCCTCCCCAAGTCTCTGTTTCTGGTTTCACACAGCCTTCCCTGTGACACTTGTGATGGCATCTGGGGTCCGTCTGGACAATCTAGGAAAATCTCTTCATCTTAAAAGTCCTACCTTAAACTCTTACATACGGTTGGTGGGAATATAAAATGGTGCAGTCATGGTGTTGAACAGTATGGAGGTTCCTCAAAAAAAATTAAAGAGATTAGGGTATGATCCAGCAATTCCACTCCTGGGAATACACCCCAAAGAATGGAGAGTAGGGACTTGAACAGGTGCTTGTGAACCCATGTCATAGCAGCATCATTCACAAGAGCCAAGAGGTGGACGAGCAGATAAATAAAATCCAGCATGTCCAGACCACAGAATATAATTCAGTCTTGAAAAGGAGGGAAACTCTGACCCATGCTACAATGCAGATAAACCGTGAGGACATCGCACTAAGTGAAGTAAGCCAGAAGGACAAATACTGTAGCATTCTTCTTACATGAGGTGTCTACAGAAGCCAAGTTCATAGAAACAGAAGGTACAATGGGGGCCGCCAAGGGCTGGAGTGGGGACCAGGGGAAAGGCAGAGATGAATGCATACTGAGTTTCAGTTTTGCAAGATAAAAAGAGCTCTGGAGATGGAACATGGTGATGCTTGCACAACAGTGTGAACGTATGTAAATGCCCCTCGACACTTAAACATGATTAAGATGGTAACTTTCATGTTGTGTATTTTACCACAATTTAAAATTAAAAAAAAAAATTCTCCATCACATCTGCAAAAACTTTGCCATCTCAGTTTCCAGGAATTGGGGCCTGATATTTTGGGGCCCCCAAGCAGACCACTACCTCCAGCTCGGAGCCTCCTGCAGCTGTCAGAGGAGACATAATGGCGGCTCGATTCTGGAGCTCCTAAGAGGCACAGCCAGTGGTGCCAGGGGCAGGAGTGAGGCAAGAGCTAAGGCTGACCACTTTCACCCCCACCCCAGTTTCTGGCTGGCCAATGCACAGAACTCAAGAATGAAAGCGAAGGGCAATTAGCAGTGGGGGGGGGGGGGAGTGTCGAAATGAGTTTTGGACCCATTTGCAGACATTGGCCAAAACTGGGCCACTGAGCAGACTGCCTAAATCTTGAAACTCACACAAAGGTCTTTACTCCAAATGGCTGGGAGAGAGCCTGGGGCATGCCAGATCTGGGGTCTCTTCCTTGCTCATCCTCTCTGGATCTGTTTGCTGCTCTGTAAAAGTGAAAGAAAGAAATCAAACAAATCCATATCACACTGACAATGTACCCAGGACTGTTCTTTGTGCTTTACGAATAGTAATGAATGCAATCCCCAGAAAAATCTCCAGTGGACACCACTATTTTCATGTCCATTTTACAGATGAGAAAGCCAAAGCTCAGAGAGGTTAAGTCACTTGCCCAAGGACAGACAACCAGGCAGAGACAGAGAGAGTCCAGATTGGAACCAAGCTCCAGACTTTGCACTCTTAGCCAATATTCCATGTTGTTTCTTTTTTCTTAATGAAGCCCTCTCCCCAAACCACCTCGGAAGCCAACATCAAAGACCCCAATAATTAAATAAGCTGAATTAAGCTTCTTACTGAAAATGGGCAGGGAATGGTAATGGGCCAGATGATGCATCTCTTAAGCACTAAGAAGAGCCCAAGGATCAAGACCCTTTCCTTCCTTGTGACCATTTGCCTCAAGATGGGGTTGATTGATGAGGAGAGGAGCATGACGACCAGAAAATGCAGAGAATTTATAAGATCTTTTTCTAAAGCACCAGAGTTTCATCCCAACTGCCCAATTACCTTCTGGGGTGAGGAGGGAAACCAGTAGGAACGGCAGCCACGTGGGCTGGTGCCAGGGAAGCATACTGGGGAGTCTATTGGAATGAAAGTAGAGGGAAGCAACTAGAATTGGGTTGAACCATGGCAAAGGAGGGACCCTGGGAGGAGTGAGTTCAGGCCTCAGGCCAGGGAAGGCATGGGAAGCACAGAGAGAGGGTCAGGCACAGGCCGGATAGACGGGAACGAGAGGAGTTGCAACAAAGATCTGAGGACCATGGTGATTCCCCAGCAAGGTGCTGGTGTTTGTGCCAATTGAAGCTGGAAGCCGCGGGAGGGTCAGGCAGCCCCAGCAGGCCAGGCCAGGCCAGGACATCGTTGCTAATGGCAATGCCCACTGTCATGACAGCAAGACCATCTGGGATAAACTCCCCACCTTCCCACTCTGAGCCTCACTCCCAGACCACACGCCATAGCTCATCAAGAGAGCTTAGGCCCCCAAAGCCCTTGGAGAGAAGACCCATCAGAGAAGGGAGTGATGGGGAGTCAGGTCCCACTTCCCTCTGGGCTTGGAGGGAAAAGTCTTCATGAAATGAAACTTTCGAACGACAACAGCAAAAATTGGCAAAGAAAGTTACAAATGGCTGAAATGAGATGGTGGCTTCCCAAGAGCAGCAGAGACCTTCAGTGTCAGCCCTTAGACCTTCATCCAGGTCAGACTCAACTGGATCTTGTCAGCGGCTTTCCCACTAAAGTTTCCAACACTGTTGACGAACACAAAGTATACAGCTATAACCTGAGCAAGGGCTTTTCTCCCTGCAGAATACACACTAAATGGTTTTTGTATGGGTTTTTTTCCCACTAGAGTAATAGGGGATGCCCAAGTTTTGGTCCCCAAACCAGAAAGGCTGTGGGTGCCTCAAATAGAGCAGGGAGTTTTAGTGTAGTCCCAGTGGGGATCCTGGGGGCCCACTTCACCCTCGGTCTTGCCGCATCCTCACCCCACCCCACCCCTTGCCTTTTCTGCTTCCACCTCCTCCTTCAGCCCCTCCGTCTGGCAGCCCACCTGCCTCCCCTCACTCCTCCACTCACAGAGAGGGTTTGCCTACAGGGACTTCCCAACAGTCTCACAGAAAGTTGAGGCTCTCAACTTTACTGTGCCTGAAATCTCCTGGGGCGTTTAACAAGGCCCCGCCCATGGAGCTGTGGGAGTTGGGGGGGACCCCAGGCATCTGCATGAACAAGCATCCCAAGTGATCCTGATGCTTCTGGCTTTGTGTGTGGACTAGAACCTCCTGCAGGGTGGACACTGTGTCATGCACCTGCACCTCGTGCGCTCTGCACACACCCTCCCACACACGCTCACGTGAACCACGCACATGCTCGCAGCATGGAAGGCAGCAGGGTTGTCTTTGCTCAATCATTCCTCTAGCAGTGGGAGCCTGGGAAGGCATGCATAATCACTCTGTTCAAGTGACTCGGAATACCTCGCCTGCGATCTGACAGCTTCCCATCCAGAAACCACACAGTACAGTAAAAAACAGAAAAAAGAAAGCCGTTAGACCCCAGTGAATGTTATTTTTAATGAAAGTGGTACATTTTGACTCACAATGTTGAAACCAGATTATAAATGAGTCATCAGTGAATCAACCACAAAGAGCCCTTGTGAAGGTGATTTACAGGAGGGCTCTGACGTCTGCTGTCCCTTCACACACTTCGCAGAGATGCTGTCAGCCTTGGAGTTGGTCTGGGGCATCTGCTGCCGCGTCAGCGCGAAAGGATGCTGTGTTGTCACCAATGGGATTCCCCAGGCAGCCGGCACTGCGGTCCCACCCACGGAGTGAAGGCAGCCATCACTGAACAAATCTTGTAGCTACATCAGAGCCGCTGGCTTCAGGGTAGTGACTAGTATCTACGGGAGAGAGTTCCTCCCGTGCTCCCGGACTCTTCCCTAGTGCCCCCACCCCTGCACCTGGTCTTTAAGAGGCAGCCCAGCCCGAGGGCAGAGAAGCAGGACTTACGGGTGGCCAGAACTGGGCTTGAGTCCCGGGTCTAAAGGAGAGTTGGGCAACAGCCTCACTGCCCTGCTCTCTGAAATGGGAACATCATCACCTGCCTTGTGGCCCTCACAGGGATGTTGCGAGGTTCTTGTGGGATTGCACACCTGAACATGTTTTGAATACCTTCACAGGCCATCCCAAGGAAAGTGGTCAGTAGATGAAAAATCTGCTGTCTGAATGTGCTTTCACCAGTCAGCAACCCTTGCTGGGAGCTGAAACAGGCAACCATACCAAGGATAGCAGGTGGAATAGAGTGGGGTTAAATGCTCCTCCTCACCTACCCAGAAAGGAGACACTAGAGCTCGTCTCTCCCCTTCAAGAAACAGGGCACAGAGACTAGAGAGTAAATCTACACACGAGTATATCCCATCTCCCCAGCCAGAAGAGATTCTGCCCTGCTGCCCAATCACAGCCCAGGCTTTCCAGAATATTACCTGGTGGCCTTGTTCCACAGATAAAGGACACTTCTGGCCAACTCGGGGAAGGCAACAGGGCTCCCAGCCCCGGGCTCCCCACTCAGAGCTGCCTCCGGTGGGGCGGAAATCTGCAGCAAAGAAAATCCCGACCACACCAGGGATAAGAAGGTCGGTCCTGGAGGATAGCAAACCAATGACCTATCTGGCAACCCAGAGCAGCCGGGTCAACTGTGAACATTGTGTCTGGACAACGGAGTCTACCATGAGCAAAACTGTGGTAACACCATAAAAGTTAACTATTACATGTGTGACAAGAAAAAAAATCCCTAAACACGGTGAAGAACTCATGAAATCTGCAAACAAGAGAAAGAAGGCAGAAGAAAGAAAAGGGAAAAAAAAAAACAACGCTTGGCAGAGTCAACTGAATCCCTCTTCTATACACCACAGATGCATGACCAGTATCCGTGTTAAAGAAGAGGAGGAAATAAAACAAAAACAGGCTTTCAAAGTCAGAAAAATGTGGACTTGAATGCCAGACTTCCCCCTTACTGGTTCTGGGTCCTGGGAAAAGCCAGCTATTGTCCTGGGGCCTCCATTTCTTCTCTGCACCCCTCATCCAAGATCGCTGTGAGGATTATGCAGAATCGCATATGTGTTGTACCTGCCGAGTGCCTGGAACATAGTTAACACTCCATAAATGTTGGCTTCTTTCTGTGGCAGTTTGCAAAACATGGCCACAAATTCTTCCTACCTTGGTAAGCATGCCCTTTGGCAATGACTTACCTGCTCCTCCTGTCAAGAGTTACAGTCTGTTTCCCTTATCCCTTGAATCTGGGCTAGCCTGTGACTTATGCTGACCAGGAGAATTTAGCAGAAGTAACAGGGTATGACTTCCAAGGCTAGCCCTGGCAGCTCCCACTTTTGCCCTTTTGAAATGCTACCTTTGGACCACCGTGTAAGGAAGCTGGTGTAGCCTACTAGAAGGGAAGAGGCCTTATGGAGGAGAAGTGAGGCCCCCCCAAACCTTGACCACCAACAACAGCCACCATATGTGACAGAGGCCATCCTGAGATAAATGTCCAGCCCAGCTGAGCCTCCTGCGGGATGAAGTCACATGAGCGAGCGCAGACAAAATCAGCAGAGAGACTGCCTAGCCAACTCATAAAATTATAGAAAATCCTTGTTGTGTTAAATCACTAAGCCTTAGACTGATTTATTATGCAGCAAATTCTCACTGAAACACCCTTGCTTGCCCCACCTCCAAAATACCCTCTGCCTTGAGTACTCTTGAATTTTCCCTAGCCACACTTGGCAGATTATTCAATGAAAAACTAACTGAGAATTTATGGGACCAGGAGATATGATCAGCCTGTCATAAAGCCATTTTCATGCCCACATGTTACAATAGTTCATCAATCAAACAAATAAGCAGCATCTACCAACCTATGTTGAAAATTAGCAAGTCTGCCTCTTCTACCTTTAAAGAAGACCACAAATTCAACTGTTTACTCCCACTTCCATGACCAGCTCCCACCTGAATAATGGCAGGAATCTTTCTAATTGGTCTCTCCCTTCGAATTCTCTCAACCTACACATTGCCATTCTCCACAGAGGATATTTTGAAATACATTCACTGATTTGATAAGAATTTAGTTTTGACCAGAAATATCCACCTCCATGGAATTTACATTCTAGTTGACATTTTAAAAATTGATAAGTAAATTAATACAGGGTACCTGGGTGGCTCAGTCAGTTAAGCAACCAACTCTTGATTTCAGCTCAAGTCATGATCTCAGGGTGGTGGATCAACCCCTGCAGTGGGCTCTGCGCTTGGTGTGGAGTCTGCTTGAGATGTTCTCTCTCCCTCCCCCTCTCCACCTCCCCTTGCTCATATTCTCCAAATAAATAAATAAAGATAATCTTTAAAAATTTGATAAGTAAATTAATAAATAAAATATGTGGTGATTAGTGCTAATTAAAAAATGAAGCAGGAAAGGTAGGGGTGGGGAGAATAGGTAATGTTAGGAGGGGTTACAATTTTAGATTGTGGGGCCAGGGCAAATTTCAGTGAGACAGTGACATTTAAATAAAGACCAATGGGAACAGCAAGTGTAAAGACCCTGAAACAGAACCATTTCCAGCATACCTCAGACACAGTAAGGAGGACAGTGTGCCTGCAATGTAATAAGCAAGGTTGAGAGCAGTGTGAGATGCCTTCAGAGAGGTAACAAGGAAGAGGGGTGGAGAAAGTTAGATTACATAGCACCTTATAAGTCAATGTAAGGATTTAGGCTTTTGTTCTAATGACATGGAGAGCCACTAAAGCATTTTTATCAAAGTAGTGATGTGTCTGATCTACATTTTAATAGCACCATTCTAGTTAATGTGAACTGAAGAAGATTCTGAGATGATATCATAATTTTTGAGTCTTCCCAAATTCCATCACAAAAAATAGCTAGTGACAATAGTACAGAACAGCAAAACCAAAATTCATGGATCACATGCACCACAAAACTAACTGACAAAGTATTCCCAGGATCCCCAGAATATAAGAAAAATGACATCAACAATTTATTTCCCAAAAAAGCTAAAGGAACAACATAAATCAGAGCCAAAAAAACTCAGTAGTAAAATGATAGAATTCAGGAAAGTATTAGAAATTTTTTAATCATATCATAAATTAGATTACATTAAAAAAGAAGACAAGAGTTATGATATTGTGGAGGTGCCTGGGTGACCCAGTCAATTAAGCATCTGCCTTCAGCTCAGGTCATGATCCCAGGGTCCTGGGGATCCTAATGCTGGGATCAAGCCCTGAACTGGGCTCCCTGCTCAGTGGAGAGGCTTCTTCTCCATCTCCCTTTGCCCCCACCCACTTGTGTTCTCTCTCTGTGTCTCTCTCACACATTTTCTCAAATAAATAAAATATTTTTTAAAAAGGACTAAGAGTTATGATATTGTGATACAATAAGAAATTTATATTTGGTCTTTACCCATTTCTGGCACAGAGTTCCTAAAATCTTTATAATTTCCTGAGCAACTGGGTGAGAGGAGCATCTTTTATTATTCATAATAAGCCTCTTTTAACCATACCTAAGTTTATGCAAAAGAGGTGACTCTTGGTGGGCCTCTGGACAGCTTCAGGGTGAGGACTGCTTGCCAGAGAAACCAGCTGGATGCCAACCATGTGATTAGAGGATTGGAACTTTCAGCCCCACAGCCTGACTTCTGGAAAGGGGAGAAGGACTAGAGATTTTATCACCAATGACCAAGGATTTAATCAATTGTGCCTATGTAATTGAATCTCTATAAAAAACTAAAAGAAGGGGTTCAAAGAACTTCTAAACCAACAAACACATCCCTGTTCCAGGAGGGGGTACACCACAAACTCCTCAAAGACAGAAGTTCCTGTGTTTGGGACCCTTCCAGACCTTGCTCAATATACCTCTGCATCTGGCTGTTAAGTATTTCCCTCAATCTTATGAGCAATTATACCAGATTACATAATTTAATGTGGAAAATCCAGATATTTGGTGTAGCATGTTGTCAAAGACAGATCACACCAGTAGTAAGAATACATAAATCCAGCAGATAATACCTTAAGAGAGATATAAAATGCAAAGGGAAAAAGTTAAATCAAAGGAAATGAAGAACGCACGTAAAGGGATTTGAGAGAAAGTAATAAAAATAGAAGATAGGCAAAGAAGATCTAACATTTGTATAAAAGGAGTCCTAAAACAAAACAAAAACAGAAAACTGAAGCAAGGAACTCAACCAAACCTAAAAACCACAATTCAAGAAAACGTTTCTTAAATTAATTTAAAAATTTGAAACTACATATATTAAGGCAAAATCAACCCTGAAACAAGGAACACCAAAAAATATTCTGGTAAAATTCTAGACTTTAAAGAAAAATATAAAAACCCTTGGACATCTGGGCAAAAAGACCAAGCTATGAGGGAAGAAAAGAAAATCAACTTGTCATCAGACACACTTTATGCCAGGAGAATATATGGAAAGAATGTGAGGATGAAAGCAGAGGGAACCGATGGGAAGCAGAACCAGTAGGATTTACTGATCCAACAGGGATATGAAAAAAGAAAGGGGTCAAGGGTGACCTGAGCAACTAGAAAGACAGAGTCGCTGTTTGACAACACTGAGCGGACTATGGGAGGAGAAGGTTTGGGACAGGGAATAGGCTAATCGCTTGTACACATTACATTTTAAATACCTATTAATGATCCATGTGAAGAGTTCAGTAGGCAGTCATATAAAGAATCTGGAATTCAGAGCTGAGGTCTGGGTGAGAAATATATATTTAGAACTGATTAGCATATAGAAGCTATCTGAAGTCATGAAATTAGATAAATTAAGTAAGGGAATGAGTGTAGAGAATATCCCCCATTCAAAACCTCCTGCTGGTTTACAATAAAACTCAAATCTTTTATCAAGGTCAGCAAAGCCCTTTGTGTGGCTCCCTCTCATTTCCTATCCCTCCCCACCTCACTCTCTGAGCTCTAGGCACATAGTCACCTTGATATCCCTTGAATGATCTCATTCCACCTCAGGGCCTTTGCACTTGCTGCTCTCTATAACCAGAATCTGTTTCCCCCAGAGGTGAACCAGCACACTCAAATCATTCAAATCCCTCATGTCAGCTCCTCAGAGAAGTCTTCTCATACCCTATCCCAAATGTCTGCCCCCACCTACACCTGTCTCCCTCACTAATACCTTAACCTGCTTTACTTTTCCACCATTTTACAGGTCGCCTGTTCCAGTTTCTAATGCAGCAATTGCTACATTCACAAATCACCCCCAACTTAGCGGCTTAGCACAACCATCTCATTATGCGCATGGATTGTGTGGGTCGGGAATTTGGACAGGGCACAGAGAGGATGGCTTGTCTCTGTGCCACAAAGTCTGGAGCCTCAACAGGGAAGGCTCAACGTATGGGAGTGGTTTGACAGCTTGGGTTTAGAATCATCCGAAGGCTTGTTCAATCATGCATCTGGCATCTGGCTCAGCTAAATGAAAGCCCAGGACTACAGACCAGAGGGTCTACATGTGGCTTCTCCATGTGGCTTGGCTTCCTCACAGCATGGCAGCCACAAGATGGTCAGACTTCTTAGCTGGTTACAGAGATCCAAGAGCATTGTCTCAGCAAACAAGACAGAGCAGAACTGCTTTTTGAGACCCAGCTTCAGAAGTTTCGTAGTATCACTTCTCCCGTACTTTACTGGTCAAAGCGGTCTGAAGTCTGTCAACAGAAGGGACAGAAACTCTGTCTCTTAATGGGAAAGGAATTCTTTAAATGTCGAGGCTCGGTCCTGCCACATTGCCTGAGATAGAGTCTCAGTGTTGAGCTATTCTCTCCAAGCCCGTTGAAAGCATGAGTGAACAACGGGCTTCATGAGTGAGCAGGAACGTCTCCTTAACGTTCTTTTGGTGACCCCTGAATGTCTCCCTCTATCAGCCCCCTGCCCCTAACTATCTGAATTCTCAGCTGCTCCACTATATATCAAGAAGTCTCATTTGATATAGGATCCTGACTCCACAAAATGGAGAACTCGGTGTCTCCCTCTTCCCAGCAGGGCTGCTGAATCTGTCAACAGCCCCTCCTCCATGATGGATGGTCCATCTCTGATTTACAACCTGGTCCCTGTTAATCCTCTGTGATTTCTTGTCAAGACTCCTTAAAGGGATAAAATAGTTTTTTCTAAACATTGCAATAACCGCAGAAACACAACAGAAGACTTACTGAGCAAGTTCACCGTGGCTTCTTCACAATGCCATTTGATTAAGAATAATTGGCCAGGGAAAATTAATGCCAGACCGAACTGAGTGGTTATTTTCCTAAATGGAAAGAAATGCTCCTCCTTCTACCATCAAAGGCCCTAAAAATGCCACGAGGATTGTTGGATAACACTAACTTGAGACAGGAAACCAAGTGGCTGGAAATCCAGTTGCCTCTGGTTTATTCATATTTACACCCACACATTCACCCTTTGGCCCGAACATGCTCCACTCAGTTAAGAGTTACATGGGCCTGAGCACCGAGGATGCGAGTCGAGGACCTTTTCACAGCCCTGGCCAGCAAGAATGTCTCTCCAGGTAAACCTAAGGCCAGCCACGGACTCGTGTGAAATAATGGCACAGAAGGGGCAGGGACCATGGCCCAGAGGGAGATCAAATAAAGCACAGCAAAGGAGAAGAAGGACCAGACCCAAACCCAGACCCCACGGGCCAGGACACGGCTTGGGCTGTCTGGAAGCAGTTCCCAGACAGAAACCTCAGTGTGATGAATCAGTTTCCTTGGACGTTGAGGGGATAAAGAGTCTGACAGAGCGTATTTATTCAGGGAACGGCTGTGAGAATGAGCAGGGGCAGAGGTGGTGGGGGGAGCGTGGAGTATGCGGTGGGGAAAAGCCACCACGAATCCCCAGTCTAGACACTGAGCCCACGATGCCCAGGGAGAAGCGAGTGACCTGAAAGAAAGGGCGTGTCTGGGAGAAGCCAGTGGAGCCAGGCTCTGAAATGACTGGTGGGGACAGCAGAGTCAGACACTGCTGACGAGCCTGTAAAAATCTCAGAGAGGAGGAAACAGAGGCGATTTGGAGATGAATGTTAATAGACACACAAGTCTTTTCTATCCCATAAATCAAATCCCATTGTGAACAATGCCATTAAAAAAAGGCCCCACCTCTAAAGAGCAAAGGTTTCTAAGTATTAGAAGAAGGCTCCTTGGCATGAGGCACTGCAATTACCCAGAGCATGAAAACAGAGTTTCAACAATTTGGGGTTATTCAGGGCCGTCAGTTTTAGGCGTGTTTAGACGGATGGCATGCCTCCCATGTCCACACAAGAGACAGAAGGCCAACAGGTGGTCCGCAATGGCCTGCATTATACATGTTTCCCCGGACTACACAACCACCCCTCAAAGGTAGATCTCAACCCTTCTTCTGGACCGGCCTTGCAAAGGCCCGACACAGGCCAGACTGACTCTGGCTCCAGGGACTGGAGCTCTGGGCTACTTTCAAGTGTTTTCATAGTGAAGAAATAATAACAACTCATATTTTGCATCAAGTTTTTGTACTTAAAAGGCATTTTTATGTATATTTTCTCAATTGATTCTCATGAATACACTCCCCCTCCCTGGCCTTACAGAGCACCAGGGCCTCCAAGAAAATAAACAAGTTTCTGTGGCCCTCAGGGGTTAGGTGCCACTTTGGTAGGCAGGAGGGACCATACAGCAGGACTTTTGCAGAGGACATCAGAGGACAGAGGGAGCTAAGATGGGGAAAAGGGATCAGTCTCCAGGCCTGGAACCAGAGATGGTTGGGGGTCCCAGAAGTTCTGAAAGCACTGCTAGGGGACAAGGGACACTGTGAGGGAGTGTCCTAGTGGGAGGGGGGACCAGAGGAGCCCGCCTGGTACTGAGAAGGGAAAGCAACTTGCCCCAGTAGGAACCCCACTGGGGTGGGATGTGAAATCGTGCTCCCTTCCTCCAGGAGGGATCAATATCCTGCCAGAGGTCCCCGTGCCCCCAGCTCCATACCAAATTGCTCAGCCACCCTGCAACATCTCAGACATATATGAGCCCCCACCAGAGCCTGGAGCCCCCCACGAGGATGGGAGAAAGAGCTCCCCACTCCTGTTCTTTGGGGCCAGATGTGTACACTTGAGACCACCCCAAGCCGGGGACACACGGGAGTGGGCCCCACCATTCCACTGGGATTCTCTTCCTCATGGCCATCACCGCCATCATCGCCATCACCGTCATCACCACATCTTTATTCCATCTTCACTGATCGGTTGTTAAGGCCGGAAGAATTTGCTGAGATCTCGTCGCTGGTGAGTGCTAATGCCATCCTCGGACTCAAAGGTCCCATCCTGCTGCAAGGATAAGTAACCCCAACCAGTGTGTTTATCTGGAAAGCGAGGGAAGCCCTAGGCTCCCTCCCTCCCCCGCATCCCTGGTGCGGCCCTGGGGTGCCCAGTTGGAGGCGGTCACCGCACTCACTGCATTTCCCCGCGGAAGGAGTGTCCTCTCTACAGCGCTCCCGACATCCCTGTTGGGGGCTTGCTTTATAAGGTCTGTCCTCTGCCTGTGAAAGCAGCAGCTGCTCTGTGTGCCCCCGGCCAGGAAACTAGTGAGCGACTCCGAAAATTCAGAGGAAAGCAACAAAGATGATTAATGAGCTAGAGGAGCAAGTGACGGCCTTGGGGGGAGCACAGTGGCTAAGCTGGATGGGTGGCGTGCATGTGGGGGTGGGGAGAGCTGACCACAGAGAGAGAGAGAGAGAGAGAGAGAGATTCATCTAGGCCCCGGGGACCATTAGCACTGGAGGAGCAGTGGGAGAGCAAAGGAAGATGTCAGCTGAATACCGCGAACAAATTCATCACGCTGGGCACCCCCCAGAACAGGGATGGAAAAAGCATCGATTTGGCCGCATCAGGCTGGGAGCACCCACCCAGGGCCCCGAAGAGCAACAGCTGGCTGTTTACCCCCTGTGGGGAGTTAGCATCTTTGGGCAGGGGTGGCTGGCGGCAGCTGGCAAGCCACTAGGCACCTCGACTCCCCAGGGGGCCAGCTTCCCTCCGGGCTCCAGTGCTCCTGCGAGCCCACACCCCCTGCGCGGTCACCGTGATTTACGGCATAAT
This sequence comes from Nasua narica, assembly GCA_028533885.1. Taxonomy (NCBI): domain Eukaryota; kingdom Metazoa; phylum Chordata; class Mammalia; order Carnivora; family Procyonidae; genus Nasua; species Nasua narica. The sequence goes on from CM052812.1 coordinate 13,877,017, forward strand.
AGCCCTCCCCAACATCGACCCGGGACCTTGGGAACAAGTCTTCCTTTCTTGGTCCACTGAAGTCGCTGGAACCCATTAGCGAGGTTTCGGCCCCGTCCGTAAATCACTGCCTGAGTCATGCAACATAGCTCTGAAACAACGGACGGTGTTTGTTTTTAATTCCCTTAGACTGTGAAGCATATATGCAAACGCTGGCCTGAAAGCAGCCTTTGTTCCTATTGTTCTTGCACACACAATCTCCCCATCTCCACGCCTCTGCCGGAAGCTGCCAACACCAGGGGGCCCCCCGGGGGGGGTGGGGGGGCGCTCACAGTCCGGTGGACAGAAAGGGGTGGCCTCGAGGCTGCCGCAGGGGTCGGAGGCGGGTCGGAGGGAAATCCGGAGCACTGACTTGCAGCCATCACCCAGGGCCCCATGCAGGTCGTCCTGCAACAGCCTCTGACCCCACACCCCCTGCCCTCTCCTCTGACACGCTCTCCTCCACGGCCCCACCTGCTGCCTTTTGTCACCGAGGACCTCAGGAGCGTCAGCCCTGCACTGACCCCAAGGTCCCGCTGTCTCTTTTCCCATCACGTTCCCTTCCAGGCGGGGGCTGGCTCCTGAGAATCAGTAGGCGCCATGAGGAAGGGATTTCTCTTTCAACCTACACCAAACTTTCACCCTTGACGGTGTTCTTCCATCCAGAAAAGGCTTCTGGGGACTCCTATCAGCAAGCCTGGAGTTGACCCCTCGAGACAGGCTCCCTGCTCACCTGGGAAGGCGTGGTTAGCCGGGTGGATAGCCCCCAACGCCACAGGACGCCTCCCTCACTCGGACTTCTCAACCTGGCTCTTGAGAAACTTGTTCCATCTTAGAGAAGCCACTTAACCTCCTGAGGTCATTTTCCGCAATTCCATGCAGAGCCAGAAGACGCAAATAATTCTGCATGAAGAGGATATGCATATATTCAACAAACATTTGTTCAATAGACATTTGTTTTCTGCCTAATTGGAGCACAGTATTGTGCAGATGATAAACTCGAAGGCTCGGGTATTGAAAAAAATATGCCCAACAAGCATCACATGGTATTAAGTATCAAGGCAAGTTTCGAACACGGTCTATCCTCCGAAGTCCCTGATTTTTCAGTTGTGTCCTATATTCTAAAATTAGCCCAACAAAATGCTCGGTTCCAGCCCTTGGACAGAACGCTCTGTGGCCCAGTAATCATTGGAAGATAGCCGTGCTGGTCAGCACCCTTAGTGGCAAGTAGCTTAAGCAAAAAATACTCAATAGATGAACAAAATGCTCTACTACCGACAAGTCTGGAAAAGGAATGAAATCATGGGTAGGCCCGGGCCTCAGGCAAAGCTCTCAATCGGCTGCCTCTTCCTAGGCGCTGTTCGGTTTTATTATTCCGTGTCATTCTTGGGCAGGTTTTCCTCGCCGGCAGGAAAATGGCTGCAGTGACTTCACATTCTCACTGGGAAAGAGGAAAGAAAAGTCTTGGGTTGGGTCTCACAGAGCCACTTTGGGTCAGTGTGCTCAGCCTTCCCCACTCACTGGGTTTGGAGGTTGGAATATGCTAAGTGGCCAGGTCTGCACACTAAGGCCACCCTTGAACCTAAGACGAAGTCACACTTACTCCAGGAAAAATGGGGCACGGACACAGCACAAGCCAAGCAGCTGAGGACCAACCAACAACCCTGAAGGAAAACTGCCAGTTGGAACCTTGGACAGGTGGCCAACCCAGGCCCTCCCCTGCCTCTCCCTCACTTCCTCTCCACCCTCGGCACCACACCCCCTCTCACTGCCCAACGGCTCCCATCTGCCCTTCGATAAGCTGCCTCCCACCTCCCTGGTCAGAGAGGAGGGACCCTCCTTTGCATTTGCTCTGCATCCTCGGTTAGCCATGACCCCAGACCCTCTCAGTGAGCCATGGTCACCAGCTCACTCCCTGTCCTCCCCATGGGACTGAGTTTCTTAAAGATAAGACCATGTCACAGAACCCAGCACGTACTAGGTTCTCCATACCCAAATATAAGTGGAAAGAGGTCTTTGGAAAGATGGAACAAATCAACGTGTGTAAAGTCCATTGCTTATTTTAATATGAATTGTAGAAAAATGAAGACTGACTTGGGTTTTCACACACACCTTTTCAGTAGGGGTCTTATAATAACCAACACAAAGGAAGGCCCATTCCGAAGACTATTCAAGTTTCAGCTTTGATACTTTGATATATACTTTGATATACCTCTAAATTCTTATTCAATTGACACATTGAAAAGAAAACAGCAAGAAGTGTTTATGATTGGCGTACTAGAGGTTAAATTGATCACAACAGGTTTACCCCATTTTGGTGCCGAGATTTTGAAAAAGTAAACAAATGAAGATACGTTTTACAATATGTCTCCAAACAACCGATCTCAGGGTGGGGTCAGGTGTCTCCCACGAGCCGGATGCCAGCTCATGTCTGGCATCCGGGTTTGAGGAGGAACCATATAAACACTGACGATGCCACCATCACCACCACCACCACAATCCCTTTATGTCCGTGCTTTCAAGCCAACAAATATTGTTTGGTTTTGTTTTTAGTAACATATAATGTATTATTTGCCCCAGGGTACATGTCTGTGATTCATCAGGCTTACACATTTCCCAGCACTTACCATAGCACATACGCTCCCCAATGTCCATAACCCAGCCACCCCATCCCTACCTCCGCTACTCCCCAGCCACCCTTAGTTTGTTTCGTGAGTTTAGGAGTCTCTTATGGTTTGTCTCCTTCCCCATCCCATCTTGTTTCATTTCTCTCCCCCACCTCCCCAGGACCCCCGCCCTGCCTCTCAAATTCTTCATATCAGAGAGATCATGTGATAATTGTCATTCTCTGACTTACTTATTTCACTTAGCATAATACCCTCTAGTTCCATCCACATCGTTGCAAATGGCAAGATTTCATTTCTCTTGGTGGCTGCATAGTATTCCGTTGTATATATATACCACATCTTCTTTATCCATTCATCTCCAGCCAACAAATATTGCTTAAGAGCTTAACAGACATCTAGCCCTGTGTCCCAACTCCCTCCTTCAGCATTTAAGGAAATTGTCTGGGGCTGAATCCTGTTCCCCAAGTATGTTCCAACATACTTCATATGTTGAGGTCTTAACCCCCAGCACCTCCAAATGAGACTGCATTTGGAAATAGGCCTTTTATTTATTTTTTTAAGATTTTATTTATTTATTTGATAGAGAGGAGAGAGATCACAAGTAGGTAGAGAGGCAGGCAGAGAGAAGGGGGGAAGCAGGTTCCCTGCTGAGCAGAGAGCCTGATGCAGGGCTCAATCCCAGGACCCTGAGATCATGACCTGAGCTGAAGGCAGAGGTTTTAACCCACTCAGCCACCCAGGCGCCCCTGGAAATATTCCTTTTAAAGATGTGATTAACTTAAATGAGGTCATGAGCATCTGCCCTCATCCAGTAGGACTGGTATCCTTATAAGAGGAGATGAGGACACAAACATGCAGCCAGACGACTGCATGAGGACATGGGGGAGAAGGTGGCCATCTTCAAGGCAAGGAGAGAAGCCTCAGGAGAGGAGAAACCCATCCTGCCGACACCCTGATCTTGGACTTCTGGCCCCAGATCTGTGGGAAGGTAAATGTCTGCTGTTGAAGCACCACCACCCCTGCCACCATCTGTGGTACTATGCTATGGCTGCCCTAGCAGACTAACACGCATGTGCTCACGGTGATATGGATAAACTCACGGGTACCTGCGATCAACGGCAACAGAAGGGTCCTCCTCTGGCTCAGAATGCCCACCCAGCTGTCTTACCATGGGCTGCCTGACAAAAAATACCACATTCGGAGTGGCTTAAATAACAGACATTTATTTCTCACAGTTCTGGAGGTGGAAGCCCAAGGTCAGGTTTTGGTGGGAGCTCGTCCTAGCTTGGAGTCAGCCCTGCTCTCTGTGTCTTTACATGGCAGAGGGGAGGAGATGATCTCTCTCGTGTCTTCTCTTATAAGGACACTAATCCCATCGTGGTGGCTTCACACTCACGACCTAATTACCTCTCAAAAGCCCCACCTTGGAATATCATTGCATTAGGGCTTAGGGTTTCAATACATGAATTTGTAGGGGACACAAACATGCAGTCCAAAGCTTCAACTGACCTCTAAGATTCAAAGTTCCTTTCAAAAGAAGCCAGCTGCTCATTCCATGGTTAAACATGAGACCTAAATGCAAATGAACCCACAAAAGGTAATGAAGGTCTCTGAATATCAAGGACCAAAAATCCCCTGGGAGAGCTTACCTGTGAAGACAAGCATGTGGAAGGAAGAAAGGTACAAGGCCTGGTTTGGAGGGCAGCAGGATGGGGCGCTTCAAAGGACAGGACCGTGGGCCTTGAGCCCACTCTGAAGATGGGATGGGGTCCCAGTGACAGGGAGGCAGGAGAGAGAGACACCTCTCCTTCTTGCCCCAGTCACGATAACTGCTCCAGGCTGGCCTCCAAGTGTGGGCAGCAGATCCAGTGTCTGAAGTTCTCGGCTTCTTGGGGGGACTTGCTGTCATCACTGGAGCAGGAGCAGTGAGCGGGGCACCTCCATGAAACAGCTTCAGAAGCTCTGGAGATCGCAGAGTTTCTCAGAGTGTAAGTGCAAAATAATGGCAGTTAAGCACCTGGTACTGTTCAGGAAAACACTGGTGAACACGGAAGGGAATTCTCATCATTATGGGGCCCAGTGGCCTTCTTAGAAAGCAGCAGAGGGACATACCATGGCCACGTGAAAACCAAGTGGCCATTCTACTAGGCTTGAGGTCCCTGAGGACAACAGCCATCAGGCTTCTGGAAGTGTGGACTGTAGGCACAAAGCTCATGAGAACACTGCTCCAATCTTACCATTTTGTGGATGGGGAAACTGAGGCCCCCAAAGTGAAACAAGAAGCCCAAGGTCACACCTAAAACCAGCCTCAGCAGAAATGACAAACACTTATTGGGCACCACTGGGCATCTCTTTGGAACATCAGCCCACCCTAGCCTGAAATCTCTGCCCTTCTACCAAGGTCCACATCTGCCTTTCCAAGACCCCCCAAGTCCTGTAAAACGGGGATGTCTCTGGAATCTACTCCTCTCTACACTGGCCCTGAGACCAAGCTACCATCACCTGTCCCACTGAGGATGTGGCAATGCCTCCCTTCCCCCTACACAGAAGTCAGAATGATCTTATTAACATGAATTCCATGGTCTGTCCACACACATGCCTCTACTACTGCCTCATCCTTGGCTTCCTTGCCTTCTCTTTGCCCTGTAGCCTCCATGACCTTCATCAGCTTCCTCCAGTCATCTTTAACCCCTGCAACCTCAGGACCTTTGCACACACTGGGTTTCCCCACTCTCTTAGCCAGGTTAATGCCCTCATGAGACCAGCATGTGCTGGGTAAGCTGGGAGGCCCAGCAGAGGGTACTCCTGCAGAAACTTCAGCATCTTCCCACAGATTGGCACTATTGCCCTCTTCACAAGGCCCCATAATGAGTCTCAACCTTGTTGCACATCAGAATCGCCCCACACCCAGAGATTCTACTGGAATTGTTCTGGAGTATGGCCACAGGGTTTTTTCGAAGCTTCCCAGGTAAATCTGATGTTCTGTCCAGGTTGAGAATCGCTGCCCTAAATATAGTCTGAAGATTGACTGTGAGTTGTTGTTTTGTTTTGTTTTGTTTTAAGATTTTATGTATTTATTTGAGAGAGAGAGAGAAAGTGAGTCAGCAGGGGGAGCAGCAGAGGGAGAGGAAAAAGCAGACTCCTCACTGAGCAGGGAGCCCAACTTGGGGTTTGATCCCAGGGTTTTGGTTAGATGCAGAGGGAAGGCCACACTTCACAGCCATCTCAGACATAAAGTACAGAGGTGCCATTATGAAGGAACCAATGAGAAAAAGAACCTGAAGTATAGGAACACGTTTGGTTTCTGATGTCAGACCCTGCAAATACCACAAATGACACAGAAAGGTGTCCTGCCATCATTGTAAACAACTATAAAATGCCTTATAAACAGACCAGTTACTACTCTATAGAAATCAAATTCAGCAATGAACTTCCTGAGGGATGCACTGCTTAACTGACTGCTTCTGCTTGCTTTATGAGAAAAATCTGGTTCAAGTTCATATGCAGAAGCTTTTTGAAATCTATAAAAGACAGGTGTGCAGCTGGTCCTCATCAGCCCCTGGGGCTTCTACTCAGGCATTTATTGTGAATTGCCCTTTTAATTTAATTTTCATAGTAATCCATGGTCTGATTAAATATAAAGAGATTTTAAATTATTTATACACTAACATCTTACATTTACATAGTGCTTTACCATTTTCAAAGTAGCCCACATATCTTCATCCACTTATAGATCAGGTATTAAGTATGGGTTAAATTTTTGCATAAAATATATTGACTTCTTGGAACACTGTGTATTTCATCATCACCTCCACACAATGTTTTAAAGAAAACAAATTAAATAAACATATATAAATTGGAAGTCCCATAAGGAAAACAGCACACATCCACAAAGATATTTTTTGCAAGATCAGAAAAGTAGTGAGCATGATTAGAAGGCCAAAACTTGTTTCTATCTGAACTTTCATTACCAGCAAGATGGTGGATGGATAAGCTCACCAACCCAGTTACTGAAAGCAACACAAAACAGTGAGTAAAATCTTTTTTAACTAATAATACTTTTTAAATTTTTTTATTTTTATTATTTTTAAGTAATCTCTCCACCCATTGTGGGGCTCAAACTTACAACACAAAGATCAAGAGTCACATGCTCTACTGACTGAGCTGGCTAAGTGTCCCAACTATTAATAAATTTTGAAAAAAATCAAAAAAGTAAAGAACACTTGAGGCAACACTAAGTCAAGTCAGGAACCTAAAGAATTCTAAGTTAAATTACCTACCTAAACAGCACCAAAGTCAGCTCCTACTTTGAAGAGGCCAGCTTCATTGGCCAAGTTCAGTAACTTCAGCTGTTGTTCTCTAGGTCTTGAGAAGTGCATGAAATGGGAGACATGGTGGAAAGTCTAATAAGAAGCATCTACAGCTCCCTATAAAGCTGGCACATCCTTATGGCAAGAATGAACTAGACCAGGAACTGCAAAGAAGGTTCCCTATCTCAAACCTTGGCATAGCACAGAAACGGAATATTTTCAACCTAAAAATGTGCAACCACAAGCTAGCCCCAATGTGGACTTGCAGTTCTAACCTATCCTGGCATCCCCAAATAACTCAAGCTAAGAATTTACTGGTTGAAAATCCTCCACTGAGGATTCTGTTTACAAAGATCTGCTCTAAGTTCCAGTCCAAGGTAAGATGGAATGAGCACATGCTACACTGTATCTCCCACTGAATGCAAAAGCAGAATGCACAGATAAACTGAGGACTCTGAAAAGTAAACAACAGCAGGCAAATTGGGTAAGAAACCCAGAATTCAAATTAGTACTGAAGTGGAAGGGAACTAGCCATTTTTCCCACTCTGGGAAATAAACTCACAAATTTACCAAAAGATATAAATTTACAGATTCAATAAACTCAAAAACCCCAAACAGAATAAACTCAATGAATTATATGCCAAACATATAATCAAACTGCTAAAAACTAAAAATGAAGGGAAAAAAATCTCTAAAATAGTCAGAGGGCGCCTGGGTGGCTCAGTTGGTTGAGCGACTGCCTTCAGCTCAGGTCATGATCCTTGAGTTCCGGGATCGAGTCCCACATGGGGCTCCCAGCTCCACGGGGAGTGTGCTTCTTCCTCTGACCTTCTCTCCTCTCGTGCTCTCTCTCACTTTCTCTGTCTCTCAAATAAATAAATAAATAAAATCTTTTTTAAATAAATAAATAAATAAAATAGTCAGACAGGGGCATCTGGGTGGCTCAGTGGGTTAAAGCCTCTGCCTTCAGCTCAGATCATGATCTCAGGGTCCTGGGATCAAGCCCCACATTGGGCTCTCTGCTCAGCAGAGAGCCTGCTTCCTCCTCTCTTTCTGCCTGCCTCTCTGCTTACTTGTGATTTCCCTCTCTGTCAAATAAATAAATAAAATCTTTATTAAAAAAATAGAAAAAAGTGACACATTGCCAATAGAGGAACAACTACTGACATTCCTGTGGATTTCTTATCAGAAAGCATGGCAGTCAGAAGGAAGTGGAACAATATTTCTGGTGTGGGAAGAAAAGAACTGTCCAACTAGAATTCTATACCCAGCAAAAAGAGCCTTCTGAAAGGAAGATGAAACAAGTGACATTCCCAATTGAAGGAAAACAAAGATCCACCAATACCAGGCCAGCTTTCAAGGATTGCTAAAGAAAGTTCTTCAGACATAAAAGAAATGGTACGTAAGGAAACTCGGAGCATCAAAAATGAAAGAAGGAATGGGGCACCTGGCTGCCTCACTTAGTGGAGCAGACAACTCTTGATCTTGAAGCTGTGAGTTCAAACCCCATGTTGGACATAGAGATTACTTAAAAGAAAAAAACATATATTTAAAAAAAATGAAAGAAGAGCAACAGAAATGGTAAATATCTGGGCAAAAATACTAAACTTGTTTTCTCTTCTAGAGCTCTTTATAACATTCTAATGACCAAAAGCAAAAATTATAATATCTTCTGATGAGTTTTTCAGTATATGTAGATGGAACATATCAGGCAAGAACAACATAAAGAGGGAGGTAAGGGGATCAATGTGGTGAAGAGAAGAGATAGTAAAGACAGAAAACTAAATTGATCAAACAGAAAACAAGCAGAGTATAAGAAAGGAATGTTTAAAATTACATTTTAATAAGTCTGAAGAGAATAATCAAGAAACACCTCTAAGAAGAATGAACAAAAAAGGGAAGTCAGAATTTAAAATTGAAGGGAGAGAGAACTACAAATACTGCAGAAATTAAAAGGCTATGGGAGGGGGAGGAGCAAGATGGCAGTGGAGTAGAAGACTTAAATATCATTGGTTCAGCTAGATAGTTATCAAACCACTGTGAACACCTACAAACTCAACAGGAGATCGAAGAGAAGAAGAGCAACAATTCTAGAAACAGAAAAGCGACCACTTTCTGGAAGGTAGGATGTGCAGAGAAGTGCATCCAAGGCAATATATGGGAAGATAGACTGTGAGGGGAGAGGCCAGCCCTTGGCAAGTGGTAGAACCATGGAGCACAAAATCAGAACTTTTAGAAATCTGCTCCATTGAGGGACATCACTCCAGAGGCTAAAAAGGGGGTGGAGCCCTCGCAGGGACAATGTGGTCTCAGGACCCATGGGGTCACAGAAAGACTGGGGGTGCCTCAGTGTGGCAGAGCCCCCAGGTATCGGAGTGGGGAGACCAGCTACAGAGATGGAGATAGAGCCAAGGAGTGGGCTCTTAGCTTGGGGTTACCTAGGCCATGATCCAAGGCATAGTCAGGCCACGGTTCTTCAAGCAAGAAAGCCCACAGGTGGCAGATCCAGGGAGACCCCCTCCTTTCTCCTCTGGGTGGAGCAGCATGGGAGCACACTGAGGGAGTCTGCTGAGTTTCAAGGCTCCAAACAGGGCTGTGCACCAGAGAAAGAAATATTCAGTCACAGGCCAGGTGACCATGGAGTGCGGCCAGAGACCAGGGAGATGGGAGAAATTGACTGCTTTTCTCTGAGGGCACACTGAGGAGTGGGGCTCTGAGCTCTCAGCTCCTCCAAGCAGGAGATTGCGAGGCCGCCATCTTCATTCTCCTCCTCCAAAGCTGTACAGAAAGCATTCAGGGAACAAAAGCTCCCAAGAGCGAACCTGAGCACATTTGCTCTCCAAACCAGGGCACTTAGCCTGGCCCCTGGCAAGGTCAATGCAATTCCTCCTCCAGCAAAGACATTTGAGAATCAGTACAACAGATCCCTCCCCCAGAAGATCAACAAGAACATCCAGACAAGACCAAGTTCACCAATCAATGAGAAATGTGAAACTTCAGAGCTACGGGAATACAGCACATAGAATTCATGGCTTTTTTCCCATGATTCTTAAGTCTTTCAAAGTTAAGTTTTTTTAATTTTATTTTTTCTTGTTCTATCTTTTTTAATTTTTCCTCTTTTGTATTTTAATGTTTTTTAACTATTTTGTCTCATCAATACCTTTTTTAAAAATCTTTTTTAATTTTCATTGTTATAGTCATATTCTATCCCCTCATTGTATTTGATCTTATTTTTTGTATACATATAGGTTTTTCTTTCTTTAAAATTTTGGTACAGTTTCTTCTAATAGATCAATATATACCCTAATCTGGTGCATGACTTTTTTCTAGTCTCCAGCCTGATCACATTCTTTTCTCTTTTTTTTTTTTCTTTTTTCAACCAACTTCTTATCAATTCCTTTTTTAGAATCTTTTTTAATTTTCATCTTTATAGTCATAGTCCATCCCTTCATTGTGTTTACCCTTATTTTTTTTATACATATAAGTTTTTCTTTCTTTAAAATTTTGGGAAGCAGTTTCTTTTAACAGACCAAAATACACCCAAAATCAAGTGCTTGGTTCTGTTCTATTCACCAGTCTGATATAGATATATAGATATATTTTCTTTTTTTTCTCCTCTCTTCTCCCCCCAGTTTCAGGTCTCTTTTGATTTGGATTGTGTATATTTTTCCGGGGTTGTTGCTACCCTTTTAGTATTTTGTTCTCTCATTCATCTATCCTTATCTGGATAAAATGACAAGGCAGAAAAACTCACGTCAGAAAAAAGAACAAGAGGCAGTACCAATGGCTAAGGACCTAATCAATATGGACATTAGTAATATGTCAGAATTAGAGTTCAGTATGATGATTATCAAGGTGCTAGTTGGGCTCAAAAAAAGCATGGAAGATACTAGATAGTCCCTTCCTGGAGAAATAAAAGCCGTTTCTGGAGAAATAAAAGAACTAAAATCTAACCAAATTGAAATTTAAAAAGGTATTAATGAGGTGCAATAAAAAATGGAGGCTCTTACTCCCAGGATAAATGAGGCAGAAGAGAGAATTAGTGATATAGAAGACCAAATGATGGAGAACAAAGAAGCTGAGCAAAAGAGAGACAAACAGCTACTCGACCACGAGGGGAGAATTCAAGAGATAAGTGATACCATAAGATGAAACAATTTTAGAATAATTGGGATCCCAGAAGAAGAAAGAGAGAGGCAGAAGGTATATTCAAGCAAATTACAGCAGAAAATTTCCCTAATTTGGTGAAGGGAACAAGCATCAAAATCCAGAAGGAAGAGAGAACCCCCTGTCAAAATCAATAAAAATAGGTCCACACTCAGTCATTTAATAGTAAAACTTAGAAGTCTCAGTGAGAAAGAGAAAATCCTGAAAGCAACTTGGGACAAGAGGTCTGTAACATACAATGATGGAAAATATTAGATTGGCATCAGACCTATCCACAGAGACTTGGCAGGCCAGAAAGGACTGGCAGGATATATTCAGAGCACTAAACAAGAAAAATATGCAGCCAAGAATACTTTATCCAGCTAAGCTGTCATTGAAATTAGAAGGTGAGATAAAAAGCTTCCAGGACAAACAAAAACTAAAAGAACTTGCAAACACCAAATCAGTCCTACAGGAAATATTGAAAGGGGTCCTCTAAGCAAAGATAGAGCCTAAAAGTAACAGAACAGAAAGGAACAGAGACAATATAGAGTAACAGTCACCTTACAGGCAATACAATGGCACTAACTTCATCTTTCTATAGTTACCCTGATTGTAAATGGGCTAAATGCCCCAATCAAAAGACACAGGGCATCAGAATGGATTTAAAAAAAAGACCCATCAATATGTTGTCTGCAAGAAACTCATTTTAGACCCAAAGACACCTCCAGATTTAAAGTGAGGGGGTGGAAAACAATTTACCATGCTAATGAACATCAAAAGAAAGCTGGGGTGGCAATCCTTATATCAGATAAATTAAATTTTAAGCCAAAGACTATAATAAGGGATGAGGAAGGACACTGTATCATACTTAAAGGGACCATCCAACAAGAAGATCTAACAATTATAAGTATCTATGCCCCTATTATGCAAGCAGTCAATTATATAAACTAATTAATAACAAAATCAAAGAAATACATTGACAATAATACAATAATAGTAGGGAACTTTAACACCCCCTTCACTGAAATGGACAGATCATCTCAGCAAAAGATCAACAAGGAAATAAAGGCTTTAAATGACACACTGGACCAGATGGACATCACAGATATATTTAGAACATTCCATCCCAGAGCAACAGAATACACATTCTTTTCTAGTACACATGGAACATTCTCCAGAATAGGTCACATCCTGGCTCGCAAATCAGGTCTCAACCAATACCCAAAGATTGGGATCATTCCCTGCATATTTTCAGATCACAATGCTTTGAAACTAGAACTCAACCACAAGAGGAAAGTTGGAAAGAATTCAAATACATGAAGGCTAAAGAGCATCCTACTACGGAATGAATGGGTCAACCAGGAAATTAAAGGAGAATTTAAAAATTCATTGAAACAAATGAAAATGAAAACACAACTATTCAAAATCTTTGGGACACAGCAAAGGTGGTCCTGAGAAGAAGGTATTTAGCAATACAAGCCTTTCTCAAGAAAAAAGAAAGGTCTCAAATACACAACCTAACCCTACACCTAAAGGAGCTGGAGAAAGAATAGCAAAGAAAGCATAAACACAGCAGGGGAAGAGAAATAATAAAGATCAGAGCAGAAATCAATGAAATAGAAACCAAAAGAACAGTAGACCAAATCAATGAAACTAGGAGCTGGTTCTTTGAAATAATTAATAAGACTGATAAGTCCCTGGCCAGACTTATCAAAAAGAAAAGAGAAAGGACCCAAATTAATAAAGTCATGAATGAAAGAGGAGAGATCACAACCAACACCAAAAAAGTATAAACAATTATAAGAACATATTATGAGCAACTATACATCAGCAAATTTGACAATTTGAAAGAAATGGATGCATTTCTAGAGACATATACACCACCAAAACTGAACCAGGAATAGATAGAAAACCTGAACAGACATCCATAACCAGTAAGGAGATTGAAGCAGTCATCAAAAATCTCCCAACAAACAAGAGCCCAGGTGGCTTCCCAGGAGAATTCTACCAAACATTTAAAGAAGAATTAATACCTATTCTCCTGAAATTGTTCCAAAAAAAAAAATAGAAATAGAAAGAAAACTTCCAAATTCATTTTATGAGGCCAGCATTACCTTGATCCCAAAACCAGACAAAGGCCCCATCAAAAAGAATTACAAACCAATATCCTTGATGAACACAGATGTAAAAATTCTCACCAAAATACTAGCCAATAGGATCCAACAGTATATTAAAAAAATCCCACCAAGTGGGATTTTTCCTGGGCTGCAAGTTTGGCTCAACATCTGCAAATCAATCAATGTGATGCAACACATTAATAAAAGAAAGAACAAGAACCATGTGATTCTCTCAATAGATGCTGAAAAAGCATTTGACAAAGTACAGCATCCTTTCTTGATGAAAACTCTTCATAGTGTAAGGATAGAGGGTACATATCTCAATATCATAAAAGCCATCTATGGAAAAACCCACAACGAATATCATTCTCAATAGGGAAAAATTCAGAGCTCTTCCCCTAAGGTCAGGAACATGGCAGGGCTGTCCACTATCACCAGTGCTATTCAGCACAGTCCTAGCCTCAGCAATCAGACAACAAAAAGAAATAAAAGGCATCCAAATTGGCAAAGAAGTCAAACTCGCACTCTTTGCAGATGATATGATACTTTATGTGGAAAACCCAAAAGACTCCACTCCAAGACTGCTAGAACTCATACAGGAATTCAGTAAAGTGTGAGGATATAAAATCAGTGCACAGAAATCTATTTCTATACACCAACAGCAAGACAGAAGAAAGAGAAATTAATCCCATTTACAATTGCACCCAAAACCATAAGATACCTAGGAATAAACCTTACCAAAGAGACAAAGAATCTGTACTCAGAAAACTATAAAGTACTCATGAAAGAAATTGAGGAACACACAAAGAAATGGAAAAACGTTCCACGCTCATGGATTGGAAGAACAAATGTTGTGAAAATGTCTATGCTGCCTAAAGCAATCTACACATTTAATGCAATCTTTATCAAAATACCATCAATTTTTTCAAAGAAATGGAACAAATAACCCTAAAATGTATATGGAATCAGAAAAGACCCCAAATATCCAGAGGAATGTTGAGAAAGAAAACAAAAGTTGGCATAATCATAATTCCAGACTTCAAGCTCTATTACAAACCTGTAATTATCAAGACAGATGGTACTGGTACAAAAGAAGACACATAGATCAGTGGATAAGAACAGAGAGCCCAGAAACGGGCCCTCAACTCTATGGTCAACTAATCTTCGACAAAGCAGGAAAGAATATCCAATGGAAAAAAAGACATCTCATCAACAAATGGTGTTGGGAAAATTGGACAACCACATGTAGAAGAATGAAACTGGACCATTTCCTTACACCACACACAAAAATAGACTCAGAATGGATGAAAGACCTAAATGTGAGACAGGAATCCATCAAAATCCTTGAGAAGAACACAGGCAGCAACCTCTCCCTCCTCAGCTGCAGCAACTTCTTCCTAGAAACATCACCAAAGGCAAGGGAAGCAAGGGCAAAAATGAACTATTGGGACTTCATCAAAATCAAAAGCTTTTGCAAAGCAAAGGAAACAGTCAACAAAACCAAAAGACAACTGACAGAATGGGAGAAGATATTTGCAAATGACATATCAGATAAAGGACTGGTATTCAAAATCTATAAAGAACTTGTAAAACTCAACACCCGAAGAACAAAGAATCCAATCAAGAAATGGGCAGAAGGCATGAACACTCATTTCTGCAAAGAAGACATCCAAATGGCCAACAGACACATGAAAATGTGCTCAACATCACTGGCATCAGGGAAATACAAATCAAAACCACAGTGAGATACCACCTCACACCAGTCAGAATGGCTAAAATTAACAAGTGAGGAAATGACAGATGTTGGCGAGGATGCAGAGAAAGGGGAACCCTCCTACAGTTGGTGGGAATCCAAGCAGGTGCAGCCACTCTGGAAAACAGTATGGAGGTTCCTCAAAAAGTTGAAAATAGAGTATCCTACGACCCAGCAATTGCACTACTGGGTATTTACCCTAAAGATACAAATGTAGTGATCCAAAGGGGTGTGTGCACCCGAATGTTTATAGCAGCGATGTCCACAATAGCCAAACTGTGGAAAGAACTTAGATGTCCATCCGCAGATGAATGGGTAAAGAAGTGTAGTATACATATATAACGGAATACTATGCAGTCATCAAAAAATCCCAAAATCCTGCCATTAGCAATAACATGGATGGAACTAAAGGGTATTGTGCTAAGCGAAATAAGTCAACCAAAGGAAGACAATTATCATATGATATCTCTGATATGAGGAATTTGAGAGCAGGGTGGGGGTCGTGGGGGGTAGGGAGGTAAAAAATGAAACAAGATGGGATCTAGGAGGGAGATAAACCATAAGAGACTCTTAATCTCAGGAAACAAAGTAAGGGTTACTGGGTGGTTGACAGGGTGGCTGGGTTATGGACATTGGGAAGGATATGTGCTATGGTGAGTGCTGTAAATTGTGTAAGACTGATGATTCACAGACCTGTACCCCTGAGGCAAATAATATATCATGTGTTAATAAAAAAAATTAAATTAAATTAAAAAATAAAAAACTCTGGGAATACCTCTAAAATTTTATGCCACTAAATTAAAAATTTAGATAAAATTCATACATTCCTGGAAAAAATTAATTACCAAAACCATTACCAAAGAAATTAAAACATGAATAAAATAAGAACAGCAATTAAAATTTTCTAACAAAGAGAACATTAGGTCAAAACAATTTACAAAAGAGTTTGTCTACTAAACTTAAGGAATCAAAAAAAAACTAAAAAATTTTTTCCAAGAAATAGAAAAAGAAAAAGACAATACCACAACTCCACAATTATGAAGCAAGTATAATTTTGACACCAAAATCTAAATAAGGACAATATGGGAAATTAAGATTATTAAGTCCATTTAAGTAATGAATAAAGATGCAAAAAATCTTAAACAAATATTAGCAAACCAAATCCAACAGCATGTAAAAATATATAATATACCACAATAAGATTGAGTTTATCCCAGGAATTCAAAAATAGCTAATATTTTTATTAACTGATTAAACAAATCCACTGATATTGTTTACTACATTAAAGGTTAATGGAGAAAAAAATTATTTATCATCTCCATAGATGCAGAAAAAACATTTTGTAAAATTCCACACCTACTCATGATTTAAAAAAAGAAAGAAAAAACTTTCAGTAAACCAGAAATAAAAGGGAACCTTAACTTGATTAAAAAAAAAAAAGGTATTCAACCTTCCCAATACATAATCAACAGAGGGAAAAGTCAACCTACAGAATGGGGAGAAAATATTTGCAAATCATGTATGTGAGAAGGGGTTAATACCCAGAATGTATGAAGAATATCAGAACATATAAAAAAAATTTAAGCCAACCTAAAAATGAGTGAAAGATTTTAACAGACATTTTTCTAGAGAAGCTATATAAATGTCCAATAAATACATGAAAAGAAGCTCAACATCATTAATCATTAGGGAAATGCAAATCAAAACCACAATGAGATATCACCTCACCCCCATTAGGATGGCTACTATTTAAAAAAAGAAAAGAAAAAACACAGAAAATAGGGACACCTGGATGGCTCAATTGGTTAAATGGCCCACTTTTGACTTCAGCTCAGGTCATCCTGGGATCAAGCCCCATATCTGGCTCTGCCCTCAGTGGAAAGTCTGCTCAAGAATTTTCTCCCTTCCCTTCTGCCCCTCCCCCTACTCATTCTCTCTTTCTCTCCCTTTCAAATAAGTAAATCTTAAAAAAATAATAAGTATTGGTAAGGATGTGGAGAAACTGAAACTCTTATGCACTTTAATGGGAATGTAAAATGATGCAGCCACTGTGGAAGACAATATAATACTTCCTCAAAACTTCTAAGTAAAATTACCATATGATCCCACAATTCCACTCCTGGGTACATACTCAAAAAAACTGAAAGCAGGGTCTCCAAGAAATGTTTACATACTCATGTTCACAGCAGCATTCTTCACAATAGCCAAAAGATGGAAACAACCTACATGGCCACCAGCAGACGAATGGATAAACAAAATGTGCTAAATACATACAATGGAATATACAGCTCTTAAAAAGGAAGGAAATTCAGACACATGCTACAAAATGAATGAACCTTGAAGACATTTTGCTAAATGAAATAGCCAGTCACCAAAAAACAAAGGCTGCATTATTCCACTTATATGAGGTAACTTGAGTAGTCAAATTCATACAGAAAAGAACATCAAGTGGTGGTTTCTAGGATCCAAGGGAAGGGGAGAAGGGAAAGTTGTTTTTTAATAAGTATAAAGTTTTATTTTGTAAGATGATAATGGAGATTGGTTACACAACAAGTCGACTGTATTCTTAAAAATGGTTAAGGTGGTGGGGTGCCTGGCTGGCTCAGTCAGAAGAGCATGTGACTCTTGATCTCAGAGTTGTGAGTTTGAGCCCCATGTTGAGCATAGACATTACTAAAAAAAAAATGGTTAAGATGGTAAATTTTATGTGTACTTTACCACAGTAAAAAATTTGTAATTTTGGAGGCACCTGGGTGGTCCATTCGGTTAGAGGTCATGATCCCACAGTCCTAGAATTGAGCCCCACATTGGGCTCCCTGCTCAGCGGGGAGCCTTTTCTCTCTCCCTCTGCTGCTCCCTGTGCTTGTGCTTGCTCTCTCTCTCAAATAAATAAAATCTTCTTTTATTTTTTTTATTTTTAATTTTTTTTTAGTAGGCTCCATGCTGGGGCTTAAACCCACTATCCTGAGATTAAGACCTGAGCTGAGATCAAGAGTCAGATGCTTAACCAACTGAGCCACCCATAAAATTTAAAATTTTTAAATTAAAACAGAAAGCTTCCAACAAATATTATTCTAGATATTCCCTTTAAAATTAGAATAACACTGCAGCACTGGTCAACAGAGCCAAGATGTAGAAACAACCTAAGTGCCTATCAACAGATTAACAAATAAAGTTTGGTACATACTTACAATAGATTATTCAGCCTTAAAAAAAATTTTTTTTTAACTTCAAAAAAAATCAAGTGTAATTCAGGTCTCACCTGGGGCAGGGAAGCATTTCTTAGGCAACAATAAAAAAATAAAATAAAAAGCTAACCCTAAGAGAAAAATTAATAATTTCTGCTCATAAAACCTTTAAAATGGAAATAACAAGGTACAAAGAGAAACTCTAAAACTTTGTTATAATGTGATAAATGAGATCTAAAAAAATTTAAATGCATAAAATGCAGCATTGCATTTTTGCAAGAATTGAGAAAAAATTCAGAATTTCTGAAAACATTTTTCAATCAGTATTTTGCATGAGGAAAAATGGGGGAAAATATGTATTTATGAGATGTGTAGGAAATAGACATATAAACATTGACCACGAAAAGCCCAAATAATCAGGCTCACTTATTTCTAAATGCCAGTCCTTTCTTAATGGAGGAAAAGAAATTTGGCCCATTGCTGTTTGTGTGCCCAAGAAGAATGGGAATTATTTTTTGAGGAGATGGATAAAAGGCAATTTTAACAACCCAACTGGAAGAGTTTGCCACTAAGAGACCTTCACTTATTTCAGAAAATAATAAAATGACACCAGAAGAGAAAGATCTGAATACAAGAGGGAATTATGAGCAGACAAAATGGTAAATATGTGGATAAATCTGAATGAAAATTGATTGTATAAAACAATAATAATTAGGTTCAATTTGTGCAGTTAAAATAAAACAAGTCAGAACTAGAATACATGATGGTAATAGCACATACATCAGGAGACAATGATGGGAGTTCAGGTGTTCAAAGGTCTTTGCATTGCCCAGGAGGAGGGTAAAGGTAGTAGTTAATTTTCCATTTTAAAATTTCAAGGTTAATTACTAAAATAATAGAAATTATAGTGGAATTTAAGAAGCAAAACAGATGAACATAGGGGAAGGGAAGGAAAAATAAAATAAGATGAAAATTCAGAGGGAGGCAAACCAAAAGAGATTCTGAACTCTAGGAAACAAACAGGGTTGCCGGAGGTGAAGTGCATGGGAGGAAGAAATTATTGGGTGATGGGCATTAAGGAGGACACTTGATATAATGAGCACTGGGTGTTATTTGCAACTCATGAATCACTAAATTCTCCCTCTGAAACTAATAAGAAAGAAGAAAAGGAAGAAGGAAGGAAGGAAGGAAGGAAGGAAGGAAGGAAGGAAGGAAGGAAAGAAAGAAAGAAAGAAAGAAAGAAAGAAAGAAAAAGAAAGAAAGAAAGAAAGAAAGAAGGGAAAGAAGAAAGAAAAGAAAGAAAGAAAGAAAGAAAGAAAAAAAGAAAGAAAGAAAGAAAGAAAGAAAGAAAGAAAGAAAGAAAGAAAGAAAGAAATATAACATCCATGTCTGTAGAGGGAGTTAAATGGAATAAGAAAAAATATTCCATAAAAAATAATCCAGGGGCACCTGGGTGGCTCGGTTGTTGAGCGGCTGCCTCCGGCTCAGGTCATGATCCTGGAGTCCCTGGATCGAGTCCCGCATCGGGCTCCCTCCTCGGCAGGGAGTCTGCTTCTCCATCTGACCTCTTCCCCTCTCTCATTCTCTCTCTCTCTCTCTCTCTCTCTCTCAAATAAATAAATAAATAAATAAATAAAATCTAAAAAAACAAAACAAAAAAAATAATAATCCAAAAAAAAGGCAAGAAAGGTGGAAAAATTAAAGAAAAATGCAAGACAAACAGGAATCACAAAAGATGGTAAAAATAAATCCAAAAACCTTAATTACAAAACATGCAAACAGACTAAATGCTCCAGTAAAGAGGCAAAGATTGTCAAATGAATCCAGCCTTATGACATTTATGAGATACAACTAAATATAAGACTACAGAATGGGTTGAGAATAGAAAGACAAAAAGCAATATTTCAGGCATGTCTTTAAAAAAAGAAAGCTTATGTATTACTCTATTAGTAATTAATATAAATTAAAATAGACTTTAAGGCAAAAAAAAATTGCTGGAGATAGAAAGTGTCAATGCTCAGCATAATCTCTTCCAGTCCCATCCATGTTGATACAAAAATTGGGTATTCATCCTTTCTGATGGAGGCATAATATTCCACTGTATATATAAACCATATCTTCTTTATCCATTCGTCTGTTGAAGGGCATCTCAGGTCTTTCCACAGTTTGATGATTGTGGCCACTGCTGCTATGAACATTGGGTTACATATGGTCCTTCTTTTCACTGCATCTGTATCTTTGGGGTAAATACCCTCTAGAGCAACTGCACGGTTATAGGGTAGCTTTATTTTTAATTTCTTTAGGAATCTCCACACTGTTTTCCAAAGTGGCTGCACCAACTTGCATTCCCACCAACAGTGGAGGAGGGTTCCCCTTTCTCCACATCCTCTCCAACACTTGTTTCCTGTCCTGTTAATTTTGGCCATTCTAACTGGTGTAAAGAGGTATCTCAGTGTGGTTTTGATTTAAATTTCCCTGATGGCTAATGATGATAAACATTTTTTAATGTCTGTTAGCCATTTGTATGCCTTCTTTGGAGAAGTGTCTGTTCGAAAGAAAAAAAAAAGGAGTACACTTACCATAATGAGCACTGAGTAATGTATAGAATTGTTGAATCACTATATTGGACACCTAAAAGTAATTTAGCACTACATGTTAACTATACTGGAATGAAAATTAAGAACTTAAATAAAAATATGTACTTGTTTCCTCAGAAAAAAAGAAAGAAAGAAAGAAGAAAGAAAGAAAGAGAAAGAAGAAAGAAAGAAAGAAAGAAAGAAAGAAAGAAAGAAAGAAAGAAAGAAAGAAAGAAAGAAAGAAAAAGGAAGGAAGGAAGGAAGGAAGGAAGGAAGGAAGGAAGGAAGGAAGGAAGGAAGGAAGGAAGAGTGAGTCAGTGCATAATGGTAAAAGGTGTAATTCTGAACTTGTACCTACCTAATAACATAGAGTCAAAGTGTATAAAAGGAAAACAGAATAAACTACAAGAGACAAAATAAGGGCCACCTGGGTGGCTCAGTCAGTTAAGCGTGGTACTCTTGATTTCAGCTCCGATTGTGATCTCAGGGCCATGAGATCCAGCCCCACATCTGGCTCCACACTCAGCAGCGAGTCTGCTTGAAGTTCTCTCTCTCTCTCTCTTTCTCTCTCTCTCTCTCTCCCTCCCCCTCTGCCCCTCTCTCCCCCTCCTCCCTGTCTCTGTGAGAGAGACACACAAAACAACCATCACAGGAGATTTTGTCATAGAATGAACAAATGAAAAATTAAAAAACATATAGCACATTTTCACATCACAATTGACACCCTTGACCTAAGGCATCTATACTGAAAACCCATGTCTAACAACTACATATTACACATTTTTTCAAACACATGCAAACATTTATGAAAATTTAGCACATACTCAGCCATAGAGCCAGTCAACAAATTTCAAGAGACTGATATTTTACAAACCATATTTTTTAATTACAATGCAATCAAGTCAGAAATCCATAGTAAAAAAATAAATGGAGAGGCGCCTGGTGGCTCAGTCAGTTGAGCAGCCAACCCTTGATTTCAGCTCAGGTCATGATCTCAGGGTCCTAGGATCAAGTCCCTTGTGGGGCTCTGCACTCAGCATGGAGTCTGCTTGAGGTTCTTGCTCCCTCTCCTTCTGCCCCTCCCCCTACTCGTGCACATTCTCTTTAAAATAAATAAATAAATCTTTTAAATAACAATAAAAACAAAAATAATAAATAAATGGAAAACTTAAAATGTTTAGAAATTAAGAAATACACATCCAAGGAACTTGTGGATCAAAAAAGAAATCCAAATGGAGACGAGGAAATATTTCCAATCAGACTAGGACATAAACACCATAGATAGGGCCACAGTGCCACTTAAATAGAAATGTACAGCCTTAAATGCTTACATTGGGAAAGAATAAAAGCAGAAATCCAAGTTTTCAACTTAGGAAAAAAGATTAAGAAAAAAAAAAAAACCTAAGAAATTAAAAGAAAAAATAGGGGCACCTGGGTGGTTCAGTGGGTTAAACCTCTGCTTTCAACTCAGATCATGATCTCAGGGTCCTGGGATCCAGCCCTGTATCGGGCTTTCTGCTCAGCAGGGAGCCTGCTTCCCCTCTCTCTCTGCCTGCCTCTCTGCCTACTTGTGATCTTTCTCTTTCTGTCAAATAAATAAATAAAATCTTTTTAAAAAAAGAAATTAAAAGAAAAAATAATAAAGAGGAGAAATTAGTGAAATAAGAAACATATATACAATAGGATTTTATAAACTGATAGTTAGGTCTTATAAAGACCAGTAAAATTGCCATTAGGACAAGAGTAATCAAGAAAAAAGAAGAATACAAATAATTATTAAGAATGAAAAGTGATTACATTACTAGTGCCCAGGAGTAGGAGGACTGATAGGGCACAGAGAATTTTAAAGGCAGTGAAAATACTCTGTGTGGTACTATAATGGTGGATACATTTCATTATCCATTTGTCAGAACCCATAGAACATACAGCACCAAGAGTGAAACCTGATGTAAACTACAGACTTTGGGTGAAAATTATGCCAATGTAGGTTCATCAGTGATAACGAATATACCACTGTGGTGGGGAGTGTTGATGGGGGGGATGAGGAGGCAGCAGGTATATAGTAATATATAGCTTTCTGCTCAATTTTGCTATGAACCTGAAACTGCCTTAAAAAATAAAGTGCATTAATTTCTTAAAGTGACTTAAGTATAATGTAGAGGAAAATAGTAAGACAACAGTACAAAAAAATAAATGCCAGTAACTTTGTAAATGAATACATTTCAACTTACCAAAACTAACTCCAGGCAGAGGAAGGAGGAGGAGGAGGAGGAGGAGGAGAAGCAGTGGGAAGGGGAAGGGGAGGAGGGGAAAGAGAGAGAAGAAGGAAGGAAGGAAGGAAGGAAGGAAGGAAGGAAGGAAGGAAGGAAGGAAGAAGGGAGGAAGGGAGAAGGAGGGAGAAGGAGAGGGAGGGAGGAAGGAAGGATTAATAGTCTAACAACCACTAATGAAACTGAAGTCAGTAGGCAAAATTCTTCTCACAATGAAAACACTAGACCAGATGGTTTTACCAGAAAGTTCTACCAAAGCTTTAACTTGTTCTATCAAGGAACCAATTCTATTTCAGAACATAAAGAATAAACAGTCCCAACTCCTTTTGTGAAGCTATCATACTCTTTACTATAAAATTCACCAAGAATATTACAAGAAAGGAAAGTTACAGGCTGCATCAGTGAAAGTCCCAGCAGGAAATAAGATAATCTGAGGAGGATTTGCTTAAAATTTATGGCTTAAAGGGAATAACAGAGGATCCTCTACTTGGGACAGGAACTAGAGAAGAGAGAAGTTACCAGAACCCACAAGGATAGAGTGAACCACTTTGGGAGGACCAGTGACCTTCCATCAAAGGATACGACCAGCCTGGGGTGACCTCACTCTCTTCCCTCTCTCCAGTCTCCTGCCAGGGCTCCCACTGGCCCATCCCAACTGTGAACCAGAGAGTTAATTGCAGAAATTGACACCATTATACTGGCCGCCCCGCCTTGGCAGTGAGCATGGTAAGGTAAGGGAGAGACAACATCTGGAAAGTCAAATGGGAAATCTCCAAATCACAGCCCATAATTAATCATGGATTTACATGTAAAATCCCTTTTTACAAACTAGCAAATTGGGGCGCCTGGGTGGCTCAGTCATTAAGCATCTGCTGTCTGCTCAGGTCATGATCCCAGGGTCCTGGGATCAAGCCCCGCATCGGGCTCCCTGCTCAGCGGGCTCCCTGCTTCTCCCTCTCCCACTCCCCCTGCTTGTGTTCCCTCTCTCTCTCTCTGTCAAATAAATAAATAAAATCTTTTAAAAAATAAAAGCTAAAAAAGTAAATCTAAAAATGTATGAAAATGCTAGTGTATAATAACCAAGATGGGCTTAAGTTAAAAACACAAGGTTGACTTAACTTTAGAAAACAAAGTAACGTAGTTCATAATATCAGCAAACGAAAGGAGGACGAGTCTTGGTTATCCTTGCAGGTGTAGAAAAAGTATTTGCGAAAATTCAGTATGTGTTCGTGATTTAAAAATTGGATAGTTCTCAGCAAACTAGGAATAGAAAGGAATCTCTTTATAACACGATAAAGGGTAGTTACTAAAAATAGCCTACCGCAAACATGAGATGTTGAAAGGCTGAAGGCTTTCCCTCTACAACTGGGAACAAGACAAGGGTGCCTGATGCCAGAAGTCATAGACAACACAGTAAGGCAAGAAAAAGAAATGAATCGATGATATAGTTTCTCCAGAGGAATCTTCCTAAATCATCTATATATAAATTCTTAGAGTTAATAAGAGCATAACAAGATTGCTGGACACAAAACCTAAATATAAAAATCAGTTGCCTTTTTGTACACCAGCAATGAAAACAAACTGTAGGCTTTAAAAATACCAAAAGCACAAAAAATTAAAACACTCAGAAGTACAAAATCACAAAAGATGTGAGAGTCTTTATGGAAGAAAATGATAAGCCTTTCTTGAAAGATCTTAAAGCAAAGGAAGAGAGACGCCACGTTCCTGGATTGGGAGACAATATTGCAGAGCTGTCCGTTTTCCCCCCAATTAGGGCACAGAGGCTGAGCGGGGGTTCTGAGTGACCACGAAGGCTCCAGATGATTCCCTAGGTCATGACAACTGTAGGGAAGAGGGACTCGGCAGGGAACCCCTAAAAAACCCAAGAAAGCAACCATGAACTGACACCTTTTTTTAAGGTGCCAACTTTTAGGTGATTTTTAAGGTACTTTTTGTTGTAGGTGCCAGATGCTTCTCTAACATAGTATTTTGTTCTCCCTTTGTCAGTGAGTCCCATTCTAGGTTTAGCCTTGAGCATGTGTATCCTGTCTTGAGTTCACAAATTGCACAGGGCTAGTCCAAGACTGCTGGGGCTGGGGGTGGTGAGGGGCAAGAGGGCAGAAGGAAAGGAATAAAACAGTTTATAAAGCAGGTGTAGTTTGCTAGGGCTGCAGTAACAATGTAGCACACACTGGGAGGGAGGGGGTGCCGAGACAACAAATTTACTCTCTCACGGTCCTGGAGGCTTCAAGTCTGAGATCCAGGGGTCCCAAACCACCTTACTCTTGATTCTCAGAGGCCATGATGTCGTTGGCTCAGATAGGCATCTGTTCTGAGTGGCCACGTCTCTCTTACTCTGATGATCCGTGGGGAAACTGAGGAAGATTTGGGGACAGGCTCGCAGTCAGGAATTTTCCAGTGTCATCAGCTTGAAACCTGGTGACTTAGTTTGTCAGGGCGAAGTACCAAAGTACCACAGCCCCTAAATGACAGAAATGTATTTTCTCACAGTTCTGGAGGCTGGAAGTCTGAGATCAAGGTGTTGTCGGGGTTGGCTCTTTTTGAAGCCTCTTGGCTTGTAGATGGCCGTCTTCTCCCCTGCCATGTCCTCACATGGTCATCCCTCTGTGTGTCTGTCTGTGTCCTAATCGCCCCTTCTTATAAGGACACCAGTCATGGTGTCATGGTGGGTTAGGGTCCCCGCTAATGACTTCATTTTAACTTAATCACCTCTTTAAAAGATTCTGTATTTAGGGACACCTGGGTGGCTCAGTGGGTTAAAGCCTCTGCCTTCAGCCCTGGTCATGATCTCAGGGTCCTGGGATCGAGCCCCACATCAGGCTCCCTGCTCAGCAGGGAGCCTGCTTCCCCCTCCCTCTCCTCTCTCTCTCTCTCTCTCTCTCTCTCTCTCTGCCTGCCTCTGCCTACTTGTGGTCTCTTTCTCTTTCTGTCAAATAAACTTAAAAAAAAAATCTTTAAAAAAAAAAAAAGACTTTAAAAACAGCCACATTCTGAGGAACTGGGAGTTAGGACCTCAGTGTAGGAATTTGGGGACACAGTTCAGCCCCTTACGCCATTTTAAGTAATCCCCCATCAACAGCACTGTGAGGCAAACATTACTATCCCCATTTATAGATGATGAAACCAAGTCCTAAGAAGATTAAGTCACCTGGCCAAGGCCACACAACTAGTAAATGGCAGGGACAGCAGTCAAAGTAGGCCTGTCTGCCTCCTGGGACCAGGAGGCTACACGTGTGAGGGGGGGAGCCAAGGGGAGCAGGTGGTGTGTCACAGGCTTGTCCTAAAAATAGTGGCCAAACTTGCCTTCTCACTCCCCTGCCCGATGCCCTTTGGTGGCTCCCTTCCCCCTAGGTCAGCCCTTGTGTTCATGTTTCACTCAACCATGACCGCTGGCAGGACTTGAAGAGATTCCCTCTTTGCTGGGAAAGAGAAGGTGTGTCCAAAAGGAGCAGAAAAAGAGGCTCAGAGCCACGGAGAGTCCAGTCCCTGACGTCCGGCAGCTGCGGCCGGAGCAGGACAAGCAGAGGGAGGGAAAGAAGCCTGTGGAGTCGCATCGTCAGTGGAAATAGGGCTGCGAGGAGGAAAGTAGCCAGACCCGCTTCCCACGGAGCTCCATCCCAGTCCAGTCCCGAGCAGCTGAGTTCAGATCAGGGGTTCCCGGGTGTTAGGAGTTGAACTGTGGCCCCCAGATTCATGTGTTAAAGTCCCAACCTCACAATGGGACTCTATCTGGTGAGAGAATCTTTGCCGAGGGGAGTGGGGGCAAATGAGGTCACATGGGTAGACCCTAATCCAGCGTGAGTGGCATCCTCATGAGAAGAGGCAATTAGGACAGACACACAGACGGCGACCACGTGAAGACCCCCAGAGACGACGGCCAACGGCAACAGAAGGAGAGAGGCTTCAGGAGAAGCCAACTCTGCCCGCACCTTGATCTCAGACTCCCAGCCTCCAGAGCTGCGAGAAAATTAATTTGTGGCGTAAGCCCCCCAGTCTGTGGTGTTGTAGGGCTGTCCCGGCCAACGAAGGCCCCAGGTAACAGATTCCAGGTTTATCACACTAGAGGCAACCTGGCAGTGAACCTGTCCCCAAATCTTCCCCAGTTTCCCCCCAAAATATCTGAATAAAAGAGTTGTGCCCAATCTGAACAGACCCCTGAGCCACCCAAGCCAATGGCATTTTGACCTCTGAGAATCAGGACTCGGGTGAGTCGGGAGAGAACAGCAGAAGACTCGAAGTTTCTAGCAAGTCACTGATGGGGGGAGCAGGGTTCATGGTGGTCAGAGGAGAAAGGGGTGGGGTATGTTTTAGTAAAGAAAAGAAGTCCAGGGGCGCCTGGCGGGCTCAGTCAGTGGAACATGTGACCCTTGATCTCCCAGTTGTGGGTTTGAGCCCCACGTTGAGTGTAGAGATTACATTAAAAAAATAAAATAAAATCTTAACCAAAAAAAAAAAAAATCAAGGCATGCTGACAGATCCCTGAGCAATCTCGGCCTTTGAGGACTTTGCCATTTTGAACAATGGCTTTACTGATATTTGTTGGTCCCTTCTTCTATAAACTACAGTCTTCACAGGTAACTCTGTGAACAAATGGGTTTCTTGTTAACCAGCATCCCCAAGTCTCTAGGAATTTAGCCTAGCTCCGATTTTTCATTCCCTAGTCTAGCAGTCGAGAGACAGGCCACTTGTCTTCACCGCTCAGGTGGAAGAAGGAGATAAGAGGATTTATTACCTGAACATTCCAGAACCTTCCAAACAAATCTGTTCCAGTTTTTGCCCCCTAAAAGCTGGACCTATACTCCGAGAGCCGAGGAGTACGTTTTCCTTCCAGACCAGCAAGTCCATCTCGGCTTAGTTCACACAAACATCGACCCCTTAATCAAATGACAGTCTGCTAACCCACAGAGCAGGGAATTTCTAGATCAGCACCGCCAGCTGCAAGTTGGAAACCCAAAGAGTGAAGTGAGGCTGCATCAATTGTCACCAGAGTTCCCCTGTCGTGCTGCAGCACCTGCTTCGCGGAGCCTCCCTCAGGCAGTCCTCTGACCGCGGAAGGGGGGCCGCTGTTAGCACGGCGGGGAAGGGTGCAGAGAGAACCCCAGGGGCACCGAGCACTGGGGTGCAAATTCACAGAAGGAGCTCACGCTCTCCGCGGATGGAAGCATGTGAGACCAGGGTGCCGGGTATGGGCAGCTCCCGCACCCTCCCACCCTCTGCAGGCCACGGAGTGCACAACCTTGAAGGGGACAGTCCCTGGCACCATCAGCCACCAACAATTCCATCACCAGCATAACCAAATGTGCAAAAGTGGCACTCGGGAGGCCAAGCTGCTTCCACTGTGAAATTGCAAAGCAAGAAGAGGTTTACATAGGAAACTGTGAAGATCCACAACCTTGCATCTTCCCGCTGCCCAGAGTCTAAACAAATCAGCTTGTTGGAGACAGGACTTTGAAGAGGGGGTTTGCCGAGAGGAGTATCTTTGAAGGCAGCCATGCTCTTGAAGGTCCAGTAGGGGCCTGCCGTTCACCCCACACGTGTTAGGGGTGGGGGTTCCATGCAGCCACATAGAGAGTTTACCATGTGACTCCCTGTAGCTGAGGGCAGACAGGGCCAGGGCCCTTTCCCAGCTCAGGAATCCAGCCACATACGGAGGAGAAGGTGATGTGACCAGAGAGGCAGAGACTCGACCGACGGGGCCACAAGACAAGGAATGCCAACAGCCCCCAGAAGCCAGAAGAGGCAAAGAGCAAACTCTGCCCTACAAGCCTCCAGAGGGGGCTCAGCCTTCCCGACACCTGACTTCAGCCCAGTAAAACTGATTTCAGACTTCTGTCCTGAGAACTGGGGAGCGTCCCTTTCTTTTCCTTCAAGCCATCAAGTTTCGTGGCAATGTGTTACAGCAGCCACAGGGAACGAATGTGCAGGGGGCTCCTGCAGCAAGCCCCTGGGCTGGGGTCACCTTCCTTTCCAGAGCTTGTCAGGGCAAGCGATGCGCAAAGTTTGGAGCCAGACGTGGGCCCCATGGGGAGGGAGCAAGTATGGCGTCATCTCTGGGCGTGACCAAAAGGGGGCTGTCTGGAGGGCTGGAGACCCCAGGAGCAAGGAGCTGGCGGTAAACCCCAGGGATGGAGGGAGAAATCCCTCTTCACCCAGCAGAGAAGCGCAGGCCCTCAGAAAAGCGCCCCCAGGAGAAGAGTCAGCCAGCGCCCTGCCACTCCCCCACTCAAGTGAGAGCTGCCTTCTCTTTTCTACTCCTCCCTCCACCCTAGCTTCCACCTTGGGGGGAGAAGGGGCAGCGGGAGTGGGGTGCAGGAGTCCAGCAGAGAAGCCCCCTTTCCCACGCAGGCTTCCAGCCCTCAACAAGCGAGGCTGGAGCGGGGAGAAGAACAAGATGTCAAAGTTTACCGTTTTGACTAATATCTTGGCCTGGACGTTCAAATTCCAAATTGAGACTGTTTTCCATTTCAAGCGACCTTAGGACAGACTATTTCCTAAGAGGAGCAGAAAAGTCAGCGCCTGCCAGTGTTTTCATCCAGGGCCAGGGAACATTAATCCCACTGCATAAATTTTAAAGGGGAAGTATAAAGCAAAAACTCACGTTGCATTCCCATTACACTGTTTATTCAACATAACTAGCCAGTTGCAAAGGCTGGTGAAAACATCTCAGTGGAACTGAGAGTAGCTGAGTTCCCGTGAAAGGAAAAAATGCAAATTTGTTTTCGGTATCACTTTGAAGCTTCCTGAGTGGAGCCCTTGGCCTGGACTGACTCTCATTGACGTCAGCCCGAGTTAGCTGTATCAGAGCAGCTGTCTGGCTTGCTCCCTTGCCCTCGGCCCCTGGTGCAGAAAACACACTGGTTTTGTTTCATGGGAGATTAAAAACATTTGCTGCTGCGTCCATAATTCACAACCTCTGTTATCACTGGGACCAGGAATACCGAACAAGAAACGCTTAGCTTCCCCCCGCACACACACCCTGCCCCTTGAAACCAAGGGGAAACCCACAGAGAGATGCCAGAGACAGGATTATGGGTCAGCGGCAACCCAGCCCAGACCGAGTCATTACATCCCTTCCCATCCTCCTAGAACATGAGGCAATGGCTGTCCAGCACGCACTTAGGGCTCTTAGAAACCATTCGAAATATGGCCATGTGCATGACACTGTGTGTCCTCCTCCACCCTGTGAGGGAGACCGGGCAGAGGCGACACTGCACAGCCCAAACGCCCCCTGCCTCTGGTCTCACGGCAAAGTAGCCACAAACCAAGATGAGAAAACAAGAGGAGAAGCTCCCTGGCTCCCCCTAGGGTTGTTCCAGGGCTGGTGTTGATGGGAGCCGTGCTGACATTCATGCGCCTCTCCCTGGACCCGTGGCTCAGACACTGACTCTACCTTGGACCTTCCAGCTCCTTCCGGCATCCTGGAGGAGACTTGGGCAGTAAAAGCCCAACCGAGATGGCTGGTGTAGCACCCAGCCAGTTCTCCAGAAATTCTGATGGGATGGATCACTTGTCGAGCTGGTCGATGATTCCATGCCCTTCCACAGCGTAGCTCAGACACATCCCATAGGTAACTTGTTTGGAACCTCCGTTAACATGCAAGGCAACAGAAGCCAGTGAATTCTTTACACCATCTGTTTGCGTCATCCCAGGAGAGAATGACCTTCCCTGATGAGGCCAGTGATGTGGGTGTCAGAGAAGGGATGTGAGAGCAGTGGAAACAGGGGCTGGGGAGGGCTGCCATGCACCATCCCCCTCTCCACGGTCTTCAGATCCCTTCAGTAGGGACCAGGGAGTCGGTGGGTGCGCCCCAGAGATAACCGCCCGTCCACCATGCGTCTGAACTCAGAGCCTGCAGAGAGCAGGCTGGGCACCAGGGCACCTGTGTTTGAATGCTCCTCCTGGGTCACTTGTCCCTGACAAAGCAAGAGCTGTCTGAGCACTGCGGCCAAGCTCCAGCTGATGCCGCAGGCTCACGGCCGCCACCTGTCATCGCCCCTCTCCCAGGCCCTTCCCTGCGCCTCCCACCCCATAGGCTAGTGGGGGCCCCTCTTCGGAGACCCCCCATCATAGTGCGCTGCAGCGAGCTAGGGGCCCCAAGAGGGCAGGGCCCGCGCCCTGTCTATACCCCAGCTCCCGTAGCTAAAATGCACCATGAAGTGTGCCGACACAGCACAGTCAGGATGTTGTTGTTGATGCTGCCCCTGCTATTATTTATCAGTGAGTAATGATAGTTTAACACGTTTCCCTTTCTTGAGTCTGAGCAAGCCCATACCGTGTGTGGATTCACATCACTGCTCAGAATTGGGGGGTTTTTCTAGAGGAAGGCAAGTGGGGGGGGGGAAAGGGTCATTTTGCTCTTGCTACTTTTAACCCACATTTTATTCACAGCTATGAACTTTGACTTAATAATGGGTGAAACAAGAACCTTTTTAAACGCTAATAAATGCATACCAAGCAACCAAAGTGAAATCTAAGCGCCAAGCCGAGCCAGGAATGGGCCTGGGTTGTCAACTGCATGCAGTCCACTCAGAGGCAGAGAGACAGTGGCATCAACAGAAAGGAATTGGGGGAAATCTTGTTTCCCCAAATCGCTAAATGCTGTTGAAATAATACGGATAGAACAATAAAATGAAGTTCAGGGTTGGCGTGGTGAAGACAAGGTGCCCGCATTCTCCCGTGCACCAGGTTGCAGTTGTAAAGGGATGTGTCTCCCAGCCTCCAGGAGACAGGCACCGTCCCACCAGGCTGAGCAAATGCTATAAAACCAGGTCTGTAGGAGAAACGGCAAGACCAGACAGCGGACACTGCATAGAGAGCGTGGTCATAACATCTGAACTTGAACATCAAACCGAGCCGGGCCAAATCCCGGGTCCAAACCTCCCTAGCTCTGCCCCGGCCAAGTTACTTAACCTCTCTCAACCTGTGTGTGCCCCTTGAAAGGGAGACTCTCAGTGCCTACCTCATCGGGTTGTCATAAAGAAATTACCTAGCACACAGAGCGGAGCGGCTAGCCTAGTCCACACGAAGAAAATACTAGTAATGTTGGTTCTTGTTCTCATTAACTGTCTGACAAAGAGCAGGTTCCACGGAGGTGGGAAGATTCGTGATGCGGAAGTGAAGGGATTTCACTTCCAGAGAAAGAGGTCAGGGATTTGGTGGAAAGGAAGTACAGCTTACGAAGATGCAGACGCAGAAAATTGCGAGGTGTGTCTGGAAGACAGCAGGGAGTTCAAAGTTGCTCACCGGACGGGTGCACGGGAGGGAGAAGTTGGGCAAGTAGGTTTGACCCCTGCTAGGAAATTTGGACTTTATCCTGTGGGCATCTGGTCAAATGACGATGGGTTTGGGAATCAAATACCTGAGTTCCATCCCACCAGGCTCTGGGCGGTGGAATGGACAAGCAACACTACCCTCTCTGACCACCAGTTCCCTTTAGATTAAGCAAGGATAGTAATATTCACCCTTGAGGGCTGATGAACGGTTTACATTAAGGTTCAGGAAACTTTTTCTATAAAGAGCCAGACGGTAACTATTTTAGGATCAGCAGACCATACAGTTTCTGCTGGAACCACTCAACCCTGCCACTGTAGCATGAATGTATGATTGCATTCCAATAAAACTTTATAAAAACAAGCAGCGGGCACCTGGGTGGCTCGGTGGGTTAAGCCTCTGCCTTCAGCTCAGGTCATGATCTCAGGGTCCTGGGATCGAGCCTCACATCGGGCTCTCTGCTCAGCGGGGAGCCTGCTTCCCCTCTCTCTGCCTGCCTCTCTGACTTGTGATCTCTCTCTCTGTGTCAAATAACTAAATAAAAAATCTTTTAAAAAACAGGCAGAGAGGAACATTTGGCTTCAGGCGGTAAAAAATAAAACTAAAGTCCTTAGCACGGTGCCTCAGAGTTCCTGCTTCTCCTCCCTTCCTTTCCACATGCCAACAGGGGACATTTTTCCTTGTGTCATGTCCAGTAGTTCCAAGACATTGCTAAATGATTTGAAGATTACAGTGAGCTCCCCCTCATCTCAGCTCTAGAGGCTGCAATGCATAAAGATAATTTGTTCAACAGAGTGAGAACTGCTTTGCCAGGAGCGCTGAGTGAGTGAGTAATCAATCAATCGGTCAGAGAGCTCATTACGCATATGGCATGATGCCGGGCAGTGGAGATGTGAGGGGCACTGAGGCAAGACCCTCACGCCTAGCTCGTGGTTTGGTGAGACATTCCCACGTC
The DNA here is from genome assembly GCA_028533885.1 of Nasua narica. Lineage (NCBI taxonomy): Eukaryota > Metazoa > Chordata > Mammalia > Carnivora > Procyonidae > Nasua > Nasua narica. The sequence goes on from CM052812.1 coordinate 13,910,271, forward strand.
CCTATTGCCAGTTTTACACAGTTTTCACTGGTGTGATTCTTGAGTGTCACATTTTCCATTTCTTAATCTGGGTACAATGAACAAACTCAACTACGTGGCAATGTGATTCTGTGTGTGCAACAGAGGGATTCTGGGAGTCAGGAGGGCTTCATGGAGCCATCTCGAAGGGAGCCATGCCCATGGCCTGGACTTCCGAGGTCAGGCTGGCATCGCCTGCAGGGAGAGGAACCAACAGCCAGTGCATGATTATCATGAGCACTGAGGGAGGGGACTGGGAGGGAGACGTGATAAAATGGAAGGAATGGGTGCAGCCAGTCCAATGAAAACTCTTGGTATTTTTGTTGTCATTGGAAGAAGTAGACTTTTTGGTACATAGTGTAGATCAGGAGTCAAAAACTCAATGCCCGCTGGGGCTGGACAAATAGAAGTGAATCAAGTGAGCAGGATGTAACCACAGGGAGGGATGGGGATGGGAATGGGACAAACTGGTGAGCGCATGCCCTGTGTAAGAGGGATGCCAGTACTTGGCTGCAGACAGCTGCTGCCATGTGGTCTTAAGGGCTCAGCATGGCAGATTTGATTTGGGGGGGGTATGGGGGATGGGTTAAGTGGGTGATGGGTGTTAAGGAGGGCACTTGTGATGAGTGCTGGGTGTTATATGTAAGGGATGAATCACTAAATTCTACACCTGAAACCAATTTTGCCATATATGTTAACTAATTTGAACTTAAATAAAAACTGGAAATTAAAACAAAAGTCAGAAATTTAGTGCTCACTTCGGCAGCACATACACTAAAATGGGAATGATACTGAGATTAGCTTGGCCCCTGCCCAAGGATGACATGCAAATTCATGAAGCATTCCATATTTTTAAAGACTCTGAATTGCCAAAGCAATTTTGAAAAAGAAAAGCAAAGCTGGATGTACCACAATTCCAGACTTCAAGTTATATTACAAAGCTGTAGTAATCAAAAGAGTATGGTACTGGCACAAAAGTAAACACATAGATCAATGGTACAGAATAGAAAACCCAGAAATAGACCCACGATTATATGGTCAATTAATCTCTGACAAAACAGGAAAGAATATTCAATGGGAAAAAGTCTCTTCAACAACACATGCTTGGAAAATTGATTAGCTATATGCAAAAGAATGAAACTGGACCACTTACTTTTATGCCATTCATAAAAAATACACTCAAAATGGATGAAAGACCTAAAAATCTGAAACCATAAAAATCCTAGAAAGAACGCAGGCAGTAATTTCTCTGACACTGGCCATAGCAACATTTTTTTAGGTATGTCTCCTGAGGCATGGGAAATAAAAGCAAAAATAAGCTATTAGGACTACGTCAAAATAAAAAGCTTCTGCACAGTGAAGGAAACAATCAACAAAACTAAAAGGCAACCTACCGAATGGGAGAAGATATTTGCAAATGATATAGTCAATAAAGGATTAGTATCCAAAATATATGAAGAACTAATACAACTCGACATCTAAAAAACAAATCATTTGATTAAAAAAGGGCAAAGAAATGAACAGACAGGGCGCCTGGGTGGCTCAGTGAGTTGGGCCTCTGCCTTCGGCTCGTCATGATCTCAGGGTCCTGGGATCAAGCCCGGCACCGGGCTCTCTGCTCGACAGGGAGCCTACTTCCCCCGCTCTCTCTCTGCTGGCCTCTCTGCCTACTTGTGATATCTCTCTCTCTCTCTCTGTGTCAAATAAATAAATAAAATCTTTAAACAAAAAAAAAAAAAAAAGAAAGAAAAGAAATGAACAGACCTGTGTTCAAAGGAGACATCCCAATGGCCAACAGACACAGAGAGAGTATGTGCAAGTGGGGGTGGGGGGTACAGAGAGAGACAGAGAATCTTAAGCAGGCTCCACACTCAGCCCAGAATCCCAGGCAGGGCTCAATCTCATGACTCTGAGATCATGACCTGAGCCGAAATTAAAAGTTGGACACTTAACCCAATGAGCCAACCAAGCACCCCAAGGGGGCACCTGTCCTTTAAAAAAAAAAAAAGGTGGGACGGTGGGCACCTGGCTGACTCAGTGGGTAGAGCATGCAACTCTTGATCTCAAGGTTGTGAGTTTGATCACCACATTGGGTATAGCGATTACTTAAACAATTATTTATTAAATAAATAATAAATTTTTTTAAAAAGGTTAAATATAGAAATACCCTACAGTCCAGTAATCACACTACTGCGTATTTACCCCAAAAATACAAAACCATTAATTCAAAGGGATACATGCACCCCTGAGCTTTTAGCAGCATTATTTACAATAGCCAAGTTATGGAAGCAGCCCAAGTGTCTATCGGTAGATGAATGGATAAAGAAGATGTGGTGCAAAAATATAACAGAGTATTATTCAGCCATAAAAAATAATAAAATCGGGACGCCTGGGTGACTCAGTTGGTTAAACAGCTGCCTTCGGCTCGGGTCATGGTCCCGGGGTACTGGGATCGAGTCCCGCATCGGGCTCCTTGCTCAGCGGGGAGCCTGCTTCTCCTTCTGCCTCTGCCTGCCACTCTGCCTGCTTGTGCTCTCTCTCTCTCTCTCTCTCTGACAAATAAATAAATAAAATCTTTTAAAAAAATAAAATAAAATTTAGAAATAATAATAATAAAATCTTCTCATTTGCAACAACATGGATGGAGCTAGAAAGTCTAATGCTAAGCAAAATAAGTCTGCCTGAGAAAGACAAATACCATATGATCTCACTCATATGTGGAATTTAAGAAACAAAACAAACAATAAAGGGGGAAAAAAGAGAGAGTCAAACCAAGAAGCAGACTCTTAACTACAGGGAACAAACTGATGGTTACTGGAGGGGAGGTAGGTGGAGGGATGGGTGAAACAGGTGATGGGGATTAAGGAGTCACACCTATGATGAGCACAGGGTATGGATGGAATTATTGAATTACTACACTGTACACCTGAAACTAACACTGAATGTTAACCACACAGGAATTAAAATTTTAAAAGGATGTCATTTAGATTTGTATGTAGAAACCCCTGGTTTTCAAAAATTGACCAATTTTTTTAAAAATCGACATCATGCCTAGGGTGCCTGGATGGCTCTGTTGGTTAAGCCTCTGACTCTTGACTTTTGCTCGGGTCATGATCTCAGGGTTGTGAGATCAAGCCCTACGTTGGGCTCCACGCTCAGTGGTGAGTCTTCTTGAGATTCTCTCTCCTGCTCTGCCCACCACCCCCAGCCCACCTCAAATAAATAAATAAATAAATTTTTTAAAAATGGACATCAGGTCAGCCAAACAAAACATGGCTGGTTAGATTTTGCCCAAGTTGCCAATTTGAAACCTTGAGTGTACATGGTGAGGCTGATTTCAGAAAGAGCCCACAGAGAGCCCACAGAGCTCATGAGCATGGCTGAATCCAGTCCCAGCCTCTGCAAATGGAGTCTTCTTCAGCATTTGATCGACTGGAAGCTTCACTGGAACTAGAGTTAAATCTGAATTTAAAATAAACAAGGGAATACTTTTTTAGCATAAGTATATCCTAAAAATTATATAGGACATAGTTATATTAAAATGAAAATACTCATTGTTCATCGGAAATTCAAATTCAACTCTAATTGGGCATCATGCGTTATTTGCTAAACCTGGCCACTCTCCCTGGAACCCTACCACAGGCTCACGGTTGAGGTCACGGTTTCCCAGATCCTCCCAGCAGCAGGCCCTACACTCAAGGACACAGGGACACAGTCCACAATGCAGATTGAAAAGGAAAAAGAAAGCAAAGCAAATATTTGAGCACCTGAATACTGCAGTAACATGCGAGGTGATCTATACAAACTACCCTTGGCGTCAAAGGATGGATATTCTAGAGCCACTAGGCCCCTCTCTACCTGTGTTCTTTGCCCCTCTGAGCCTTGGTTTCCTCATCTCTTAAATGAAGAAGGGAATTTCTATCTCACAGGATTATCACATGGACTCAATGGAATAAACACAAAAGTGTATCACACTTGTCTGATACGAAGCACAGGCACAACAAACATTTGTTGTACATTGCATGAAATTCTTCAACCTCAGAATGATTGTGTTCCCACTGCTCCTGTCACCAGCCTATGACCTATCTATTGAGGGTCCCCATAATCTGGAGCAAGGACAGTATCGGACTCCGCCATGGTGGGTGGTGTATTGGGGACTGGGAGACGGCCGGGGTGCTGAGCTCCTAGAGAGCTGTCAGGGTCACAGTTCAGGGGGGAATGAGGGCCCTGGATTTCTACACTTTGGGGGCTGTATGCCAAGTGTACGGAAAACTCCTTTTTTATTGAAATATATTTGACATACATTTGACACGTAATATTACATAAATTTAAGGCATACAACAGGGTGATTTGATACATTTACATATTGTAATATGATTGCCATTGTATTTAGCACCTCTACCATATCATATAATTATCATTTGCTTTTTATGGTAGTAACAATTAAGACCTAGTTTCTCAGCAAGCTTGATAAATAAATACAATATTGATGTCTATATTCACTATACCATCTTATCAGATCTTCAGGACTTATTTATCTGCTAGTAGCAATTTTGTATTCTTAAATAGCCTCTCTCCTACTCCCCCACACAACCCCCAACCCCTGGTAACCAACTTTTTACTGTGTTTGCATGAGTTTGGCATTTTTATATTCCACAAAAAAGTGATATTATACAGTACATGTCTTTCCCTGACTTATCTCACTTAACATAATGTCCTCAAGGTCCATCCATATTGTCAAAAATGGCAGGATTTCCTTCTTTCTCGTGTAGAATAATATTCCACTGTGTGTGTGGAGGGGGGTCTTTACCCATTCATCTGTTGACAGGCACATAGCGTGTTTCCACATCTTGACTATTGTTAATAATGTTACGATAAACACTGGGATTCTGTATACCTCCTCAGTGTCTCAGATACTCAACTTCAAGGTAGCTATGAGGTAAGAACGGTTATCCTTGGCCTCCGTCTCTGTGTTCTGGGGGCACTGCGATGCAGTCCTACTCACCACACTCCTGCCCGGAGGACCCCCACCCACCCACCCTTCATGTCTCTTGGGTATATACCCAGAAATAGAATTGCTGAATCATATGGTATTTTTAATTTTCTTGAGGAAACTCCACAGTGGTTGAACCAATTTACACTCCCACCAACAGTGCACGAGTTTCCCTTTTCCTCACATCTTCACCAACATCCATTATCTCTTATCTTTTTGATACTAACCATTTTGACAGGTGTGAGCTGATATCTCATTGTAGTTTTGATTTGCATTTCCCTGATGATGAGTGGCATTGGGCATCTTTTCATGTACCTGTTGGCCATTTGCATGTCTTCTTTGGAAAAACATCTCTTTAGTTCCTCTGCCCATTTTTTAACCAGATTGTCTAGGGGATTTTGGGGGGCATTGAGTTGTATGAATCCTTTATAAATTTTGGATATTAACCCCTTATCAGATGCATGGTTTGCAAATGTCTTGTCCCGTTCTGTAAGTTGTCTTTCCATATTGTCAACTGTTTGCTTTGTTGTACAAAAGATTTTAAGTTTGATGCAGTCCTATCTGTCGAGTTTTACTTTGTTTTCATTGGTGCATAGCCATGAAATTATTGCCAAGACCGATATCAAGGCATTTCTCCCCTGTTTTCTTCTAGGAATCTTAGCTTGGGGTCTTATGGTCCATTTCGAGTTAATTTTTGTGAGTGATGGAAGATAGCAGTCCAATTTTATTTTTCTGGATGTGCTTTTCCAGCTTTCCCAACACCTTTGCTGAAGACTATCCTTTCCCCATTGGGTGTTCTTGGCTCCCTCATCAAATATTAGTTGACCACATACATGAGGGTTTACTTCTGGGCTCAGAATCCTTCTTTCTACTTCCTTCTTTGCCGCTGGTCTTCAGCAGCATGGCCTCTGCTGCAGGCAGGCAGAGATGGTTTCTCATGCAGAGTATCCTTCAAGGGGCTCAGAGACATCCAGGAGCAGCTCCAACCACCCTCCCACCTCTTGAAAGCCACATCTGAACACAGGATAGCTGGGGAGGCCCTTGAACATTCCAAGGCTAGAAACAGAACCTTGAACTTGAAGTTCTCCAAGTTTATCTGATTCCTTCCCCAAACCACTTGGAGGATGACAAAGGATGTCTGTGCATATGACATTGAAGTGCTGCTGTCACGTGCTCATACTACACATGCATGCACACGTGTACACAGATACACACACACACTTAACAATCTCTGAGAGATTTCATGGTAATCTGCTTCCTTTGGAAATAAAGTTATTGTATGAGTTTGGTAGGGCTGTGGCTTAGTCCATTTGGACTGTTATAACAAAATATCATAGACTAGGAAGCTTCTTAACAAATATTTATTGCTTACAATTCTGCAAGCTGGGAAAATCCAAGATCCAGGCCCCCAGAGATTCGCTGCCTGGTGAGAGCCTGCTTCCCGGTTCATAGATGGGACCTCCTTGCTCTGTCTTCCTCACATGGTAGAAGGAGCGAGGGAGCTCTGTGGGGTCTCTTCTCTAAGGGCACTAATGCTATTCAGGAGCGCTCCATCCTCTTAACCTAATCACCCCCAGAAGCTCTACCTCCTCTCACCATCCCATTGAGGATTAGATTTTCAGCACCAGCTGACCTCTAAGACTGCAAATTCCTATAAAGGGAAGCCACCCTTTTCATTGCACACTTAAATATAAAGGGTAAATACTTTAATAGTCCTTTCCTGCTCATGCAGTCCCGCTCACCACACTCCTACCAGGAGGACCCCCACCCACCCACCCTCAGCCTCCCTGTTCAGGTGAAGGAAATGATAACTCAGCATTCCGGAAAACACGGTCAGGTCTAGATTTCTGCGTCTCTAAGCCCCTAGGATCAGCCTCACTGACCCCTGCCAACCACACCCTCCGGGAAGGGGAAGGGCACGGGTGCTCAAGGGGCATGTGGGAACCGAGACCTCTCAGCGGGGGACGACGGCGCCACGGGAGAAAAGCCAGCCCGGTTTTGTGCCCGGAACCCATTAAAGACACGTCCAAGTGCCTGATGGAAGTGCGAGTGAGCTACAGAGAACAGGACTTGAGGTGAGGGCAGGTAGGATTCTGGAAGGAATTCCAGAGAAGGAAGGAAGGAATTCCAGAGAAGGCTTCCTCCTGATGTACCCTCCTCCCTCTTTCCACAAATGGTTCTTGGGTCCTGAGCAGCACATGCTAGATGCTAGACCAAGATGATCAAAACAGAGGGCCTACTCTCAGGGTACTCAGCTCACTGGGCCACAGAGTCCCCCCAGAATCATCCTGCTCCTGGAATCCCGGGCAGGTGCTCCGGTGCGGAGGGCAGAGGGCCCTGAGGAGCCAGTCCTGTTCCCCAAGCAACTGGAACTAAGGATCACATGTCATCTGCCAGCTGGCGCTCGGGCACCTGGACTACATGCTTCCCCAGAACTGGGGCAGGCCTCTGATTCATTACCGGGAACAGAACCGCAGGCCCTGGAGGCGCAGGTGCTCTACAGGTCGGTGCGGCCAACGGTCTCCCCGGACAGGCCAGAAAACTGAGGACACCAGCTGGGAGCCACGCCTCCTCACTCCCCCTGGAAGCAGACCAGCATCCCAGGCCCTCCACCGAAACTAAGTCGATTTCTCCCCGCCCGGCCCCCCATCCCCGTGACTTGATTTAGGAGGGTCTTTTTTTTTTCCAGTGGTCATGAATTGGAACTGAACGCACCCTGAAATGCACGCAAATCACCGCGAGAGCTGAAAACGCTAATCTCCCTCCAGCATCTCCGGCACCATTTCTCCTGAAACTACCTGCTCCGGCGAGGTTCCCGCGGGTTAATTACTGCTGCGGTGGAAATCTACTGATTTATATCAACGTTCATGGCCTTGAAGCAGCCAGTGGCAGTCCCGCGGGAACCGGCTTGGGTTAAGCTGCCGGCCCCTCCGGACAGGTGAGGGGGCGTGGTTTTGCCCCCTCCCCCCTCGCCTCAACCCCGCTTCCCAGGGCGCATCACGCACAGACTCAGCCTCGGGATCCGGTTCCCTGTCACCTGCCCTTCACACATCTGATACTCTTCCCACCTGCTCCTCGCAGCGGCACCATGAGGCCCCGAGCTCAAGGCCAGCTATTTCATTTGGCCCGTTTGAAAAGTTCCATCCATACCTGGTGAGCTCATCAGTGATTGTGAAAGCTGCCTTTCTTCCCCTCTGAGTACCAGGCTTTTTATAACGACTGGCCTCAGAGGTCATTTCAACATCTGGCCGGCTCATGCAGAAGCCAGCGCAGCTTCTGAGACCGGAGGCCAGGCCCACATTTGAAGGCGGGTGAGTTACAAAGCAGAATCCCTTCCTTTAAGGGAAAGCAGATAGAAATCGCTATGTAGGCCTGGCCCCTGGGGCTCTGAAGACCCGAGGCCCGGGTTCTCATGTTGCACGGGATTTGAGAGCTCCCTGGCAGTGGGTTCCCCTGTGTGTGTAACTGGGCACCTCCTAGGCCTGAGAAAAGGAAGTCTGTAAGCCATACATTGATATGCAAATGTGTGTTTACCCAGGTGAGGCGCCTGGTAAGGCGCACCTGGGAGAGGTTCCCATCCTGCGCCTCACCTTTATTCCAGTGTTCCTATTCACTGGGCTACCCAGAAGATGGCTTTAAAAGAAAGCTCTTGGGGCACCTGGGTGGCTCAGTGGGTTAAAGCCTCTGCCTTTGGCTCAGGTCATGATCTCAGGGTCCTGGGATCGAGCCCCGCATCGGGCTCTCTGCTCAGCAGGGAGCCTGCTTCCCCCTCTCCCTCCGCCTGCCTCTCTGCCTGCTTGTGATCTCTCTCTGTCAAATAAATAAAGAAAATCTTTAAAAAAATAAAAATAAAACAAAAGAAAGCTCTTTTGGCACCTCATGTCCAATCTACAAAAATCTTTCACTGAGCCACAGTGCAACCGAAAAACAAGGATTATGTTTGCGTTAATATGTGTGGTCATTAGGCACTTTTGATGACAATCACGGCACCCAGAGTTTCACATCTAGATAGCTCCCGTCCCGGAAGATCCTCGGTGGTGCTGAATAGATCTATAAGTATAATAAGTGTTTTATTACTTATTGATGACAGACCGGATGCTGCTGCGTTTTCTCTGTGAAAGGGGCTGAGCCCCTCTGCACTGACCGCCCAGGATCTGTTCTTTCACAGCGTTTAGCTCACTCCCTGTGGGGCGTTTCTCCCAAGCTCCGGAAGGTGGGGACGGCGCCTCAGTTAGGGTTCCCCACCTGGGCTGCGGGGAGTGTCTGGCCGACTAGGAGCGCAGTAACATCTGGGGCAGGGGGGAGCGAGGAAAGCTGTAGACACGGAGGAGAACAGAAGGGCGCAGTCCATCCTGTGGGCAGAGCTGGGTCAGGGAGGGAGCCCCCCCAGAGGAGGAGAGTCTGCAGAAGGTGGCTGCTGCCTGGGAGCCCCCTGTGCGTGCAGAACGGAGCCGGGTGCCTGCAGAGGCATTCAGCGCACCCCAGGGGGCAGACTTCGTGACCAGTTTATAGGGATCTTCCTGGGAGGAAAAAAAAAAAAGCTGGAGGACTCAGGAAGTGTAACAATGAGTCACAGGAGTTACGCACACTGGCTGCAGGATAAAGGCCATTCGGGTGTTCTTCAGGACGCTGGCCGCAGGGCCGGCCCGACCCCTCGCCCACTCGTGCGCACTTTCGCTGCCGGGCTGGGGGCCGCACGCCCAGATGCCATATGGCTCCCCGCCTGCTGGCCGGTGCCGAGGCCACGGCGTGACCGGCGCCCAGGCTTCCCAGGGCGTGCGATGGCTGCCTGCACCTGCGGCGGCCCCCCAACCCCCACGCATCCCCCCACTGCCGTTGCCACTCGCTCCCACCCGCGAGCTGACAAATGCACGAGCCAAAATGGAGCCCCCTCTGTGGGCTCAACTTTGTAGTTCCATCACATATCCTATCTTAGACACGTCCCCAAAGAGTGCTATCACCTTCTCCCGCCGTGGCCCCAGTAAACAAGCACAGCCGGCCCTCACCCATCGCAGACTCGAACCGCACCCCCGACTCCGGGTGGCTCTGCGCGCATGCGGGGCCCCGTCACACTCGCGAGCGTCGCCCAGAGAGAGGACGGGTGCTGACAAGCATGAAGAGAGCCCCAGTGCCCCTCCGCTCATTTCACGCTCCAGGCTGCATCATCCTATCGGATCCTCATTCCCTTTGGCAAACTGGCGCTCCGGCAGGTTCAGGGTCAGTAAATGATGGAGCCAAACCAAGCTCAGCTCTTCCGCCCAAAAAAGGACATGTGAGAGCAGTCAGCCACCCCAACAAAGGGGAGAAGAGCTCTGTATGTCCCTTGGGTTCCTGTCAGATTTTTCTCTTTGGCCATCATTCGCTGCAATGAGGCCTAAAGGACCACGACCAAGGACTTTGGCTTCTTGGTACTTGCCTAGAATACCTGCGGTCTCAGCTCAGCACATTTATCGAGAGTCTACTATGTGCTGTACACTGTGCCAGAAAGTGGGTCGTACAGAGGCCGTTCCTGCCTGAGGGAGAGGAGAGCCATGGAAGAAGTCATGACCCCAGAGGAATGGGGGAAACGAGTGAGGTCTGCACGCCACTGAGTCTGTCTCATGGAAGAATCTGCCTCGGGAGGAAGCTGTGGTGACACTGGGTGAGGATTCTGCGGGATGAATAGGAGTTTGCCAGGCAGATGAGAAGGCGGGAGGGGTCCCTAGCAAAGGGACCCATACCTATCAAGACAGCATGCACGACCAGCATGCCAATGCCAGGGATAGAAGTTGCTTAGAACTTCCAGATCCCAGAGTGGCAAGAAATGGGGCCCAGGCAATGGGGCCAGCTTCACATGCCCTGCTGGAAGCTCGGGTGGGACTCCCAATGAATCAGGAGTCACGGAGGCATTCCTACAGAGGGGTGCACAGTCAGATTCCCACTCTCGTTGATCCGGACAGAGTTTCAAGGGCGAAGAGGTGTGAGCAAGGAGACTAATAGATCAGCCATTACATCGTCCAGACAGGAGGGACGTGGGCCCAGACTGGGGTGCTGAGCTGATGAGGGGCGCTGAGCTCGGCCCAACGGCCACAAAAGCCGGAGGCGAGGCAGAGTCCCGGATGAGACCAGGTTTCCTGTCGCAGGCCTCTGGACGGACTGGCGCGCCCCCACCTGAGATGGAAAGTCCTGGAAGATGAGTGCACTTAAGAGGAAGATGGTGAGATCGTTCCCACCCTCTCCAATCTGAGGTATCTGGGGGACAGTCCTGGGGAGGCATCCCTCACACACCTGGAAACGCGAGTGTGGAAATGAGTGTCAAGTGCAAAGCCAGCCAGACGTAACTTGAGCAGGAATGTTGTCAGAGGCACTGGGGAGGAGAGACAGGTGAGGGAGTGCAGACGAGTCCCAGGGGAGCACAGTTGACTGTGCAGAGAAGGAAGAGCGAGGGTCCCACACTGCATTTCCTCAGGATGTGAGAGAGCCATAGCGGGGGGCGGGGAGGAGCCCCTAAGGTGCGGGCGGCCAGGATGCCGCAAACGGGCTGGCCACGCAGAGGACAGGCGGCTCCTCTGGGTCCAAAAGGGACACAGGTGCGTGTGGGCCGAGGCAATGCAGGAAGTTGGGACAAGGAGGGGCAAGAAGTTGAGAACTAGGTTTTCTCTGCAATGAAAAATGGTTATCTAGGCAATTAGGTGATATTTTTTAAGTGACCAGGGAAGAGAAGCTTTAGAAAGACAAACTAGGGGCACCCGGGTGGCTCAGTCAGGTGAGCCTCTGACTCTCGGTTTCCGCTCAGGTCAGGGTCTCAGGAGCCGGGGGATTGAACCCAGCAAGGGGCTCTGCGCCCAGCGGGGCGTCTGCTGGAGATTCTCTCTCTCTCCCTCTCCCTCTGCCCCACCCCCCCTTTGCACACTCTCTAAATTAATTAATTAATTAAATCTTTTTAAAAGACAAACTCCTTCGGAGCGTGATATGGTCACCTTTCCCCATATGGTAGGTACATCACTGATTGTGCACCAACCGCCGTGGGACAAATGGTCCTCTTGGGTCTGGCAACACTGAATTATTCCACTAGGATCTTTCAAAGCCATAAACATAGCAGGTTTCAGCAGCTAAAAGCACTGAGAATCAAACGCCATGTAGACCCCGGCCACCCCTACTTGGAATAATTGAAATCCATGAAAACGTAACCTAAATTGCTGCTCATCTGAGAAAAAGGCCGCTGTTCTTACAAACACCACCCAACTCAAGAGCCCAAAACAAACTCGAACCTCCTAAAGGAGAAGCATCTCCCACCACGTGGAGCCAAGTAAAAATGCCTCGGGAGACAGAAGTTCGAGGGCATTTTGAAGACTCTGATGTGCTGAGAAATTTCAAGCTTGAAAGAACAAGAGGCAAGAAGAAATAAACATAGCCAGTATCTTAAAGAATCAAGGCATAAATAAAACTGCTCATTAGATCCAGAGGGGATTTACAAAAGCTTTGGTATGTAGGTTGAATCCAAAGCGGATAAGCCACAGCCACGGGCTTCTAACCTAGCTGGGAATAGGATTCCTACAGAAGGTATAGGGTGTGTGAGTGGGTGTTGGGTCCACACTGTGGGCCTCATCCATCCCGTGCCCCCCTCTGTATACAGCTATAGAGACAGAGGTCCCACAGCCCCAGCTCACTTTCCGGGGCAAATTACAAGGTAATGACAGCACCAACCACACAGGGGCGCTGTGAGGGACGAATGACATGACCCAGGTAATACCAGTGCTTAGTCCTGTGTAGCAAGGCGGCCCCTCCCCACCAGCAGCACTGGGGCAAGGGAGAAGACTGGGGGGGACGGGAGGAGGAGAAGTCAGGGGAAGCAGGTCACCTGCTCCCACTCGAATGTCCCAGAGCTAAACCTAGCCCTCCAGGAGCACTGGGGCAAGGGAGAAGACTGGGGGGGACAGGAGGAGGAGAAGTCAGGGGAAGCAGGTCACCTGCTCCCACTCGAATGTCCCAGAGCTAAACCTAGCCCTCCAGGAAGTCACACCACTGTTACCCCAGACTCTCCAGAGTCTTGCTTTCTGTGCCTGAAGAGTTTTCATGGTGAAATCAAGGTCTCTGGGCAAGGTTCGACTCTAGGCTCCCGGAAGCCTGCCCCTTCAATTGCCACGTCCTCTTAGCAGGATAACCAGGAGCGGGGGGAGGAAAGGAAGAATATTCCAGGGAATGTGACTGCCTCCTAAGAAGGCGGAGGAAGCCACCCCAGACTGGGAGCCAAAAAGCATGATGTGCTGTGAGCACACGAGGAGCAAGGGACAGAGAGTCTCGGGGCGGGACCTAAGGACTCGAGCATCCAAATGTGACACCGTCTCCTCTTCCCAACCCAATTATTTTCCTCTTCGAAAGGTTCTTTGTACAGCTTTAATTCAAAGGAAGGTTTTGGACAAAAGAGAGGCTGTTCCATCCCAAGAGCGAGTACTTGTCGGAACAAGCCACTCGCCAGGACGTTGATGGGGAAGGGCAGGGCGCCATGGAGGGACTTACCCTGCGGTCCTGGGGCCGTGGCAGGGCACCAGAGCCCCTCCCCGCGCTGAATCAGAAGCAGGGCATTCTTCTACTATTACCAGCTCTGCTGCCAGCTCAAAACCAAGCCATGCCTTTCTCTTTCCCACGTTCCTGGGTCAAGAAGCAGGTGTGGTCTATTGCAGCAGGGTTGACATCAACGAAAAACACATTCCCGGGCTCCTCCGTCCTGCAGACACGTGCAGTTTCTGAGGCTGGAGTACTGAGCCTGACCTCCCGGCCCGCTACTGACTCATCTGCATGACCCACTCAGCCATCAGATAATGACCGCACAGCCCAGGAGGAGCCCGCTGGGGCCCAGGAGGCCACCGGCTGCCCCGTGCAGGCGATGACACCTGGAAGCATCTGCTTGGACGGACCTGCCCCTCTGGTGCCCACCTCTGCGTCAACGACTTGGCTGCATCCTGCCTCCCTCCCTCCCTGTCTCCCTCCCCACCTCCCTCCCTCCCTTCCAAGGGTAGATCTTGCGTGTTGCGCTGAGGGCGTGATGACGAGCGGAACCAGGCATGGCCCCACCGCGCACGGAGCTTGCATTTGAGTGAGAGGAGCCTCAGAAGCAAGCGAGCAACCAGACACGTCGTTTCTGGTCATGCTAAGTGGCCAGGGGAAGATCAGGATTGGCCTCTCTCCGGGAGGGACACCTGAGCTGGGGCCTGAGTAACGAACTACAAAGCACATTTCAGTGCTGCTGCCTGAGGAAGAAAGCCCAAAAGGAAGCCTTGGTGGAGGCCGGCGTTGCCAACGATGGAAGGCCTGGTGAGACAAGGCACGGTCCTTGCTCAGCAAACACAGTGTGCGCCACCTGGAGCACTGGCAGCAATGCCCAGGCCTCGATCCCCGGGCCTGGCCCCGACCCCCGCGAGCGCCTTCCTCTGAGGCGCAGCACTTGGATGGACAGCAATGTAAGTGGACAAGTTCTGGACTCCCTCACTAAAAAAAAAAAAAGAACAAACAAAAAACAAGTACCAACTGCTATACTAGGAAGAGAGATTGTCTCTGGGAGGACACTCTGATAGCTCACGGTGGCCTGATTTCCTCAGGTGACAAGAGAGGGTCAGGAGCCGCCGGCCTTCCAGTCGCACCTGTCACGGTATCTGGAAGGCCCCAGCCAGGGATGGCCGTGGGCCAGCTCCTGCCGATGGCTCCCGGGTACTGACACCCCTACGCCAGCTCGTGGGCGCGACCCCCACGTGGTATTGGGTTCCTTTCTCAGGAGAGGGGCTGAGTCAGGTATGACCAAGTTCCCCAGGGCCCTGGCACACCCTCACTCCCAGAAGCTCCCCTTCTCCCTGCCCCACGGGAAAGGTGCCAGGCCACACCGCGGGCTTGGTTCAGGAGCAGCGTGCCTCTCTGCTGAGTGTCGCAGCTCCGCGGGCTTCCTGAGGTGACAAATGACCTTGACTCACATTGGTGAAGTAATAGCTGTCCGTCTCAACCTTCTCATCCATTGGTCCGGTTGCAACACAGCCCTCTGGGAGCAGAACTAGTTCCTAGGAGCCAGCTCAGGGAATTCCAAGCACCGCCCCGGCTGGGCTTACCAAGCTCACGGTCACGTCAGCCCAGGTGCCCAGAACCACCCTGGCCGCCTGCCACCAAAGGTGCAATGACGGGGACTTGGGAAAGTAGGGGAGGTCACAGGACTGGGACTACATCTCAGATCTCCCTTTGCTGTGTGACTTTGGACCAAGGACTTAACCTCTCTTAGTTACTGCATCTGCACCAACAAACTGCCAGTCATGCTGTGAGTCATGAAAAGTATCGAATGAGCAAAGGGCCATAGCTTGAAAGCCCCCCACAAACGATAGTGATTCTGTCCCCTGAAGAGTGTGAGCTTCCGAGTCTTCACCCAAGGAGTTCTTGGGGTATGAGAACTGATATCCCTGAGTCTCTTTCTGGGACATGGAAAGACAACTTCATAAGACGACGTTCTTGCAGCAGAAGGTCCTACAACTTTCTTGTAAAATCCAAGATGTAAGCCAGCCCCCCGTAGAGCTTTACAAGAGGATACCAGCAAATTCCCATTGATGCGAATATCCTAACACGTGCATAACTCCGCAATAATTCCTTGGAGGGGTGCCCGGCTGGTTCAGTCGGTGGAGCGTGCGACTCTTGCCCTCGGGTCGAGTTCAGGCCCCATGTTGGCCATAGATCTTGCTTAAAAAAATTTTAAAAAAACTGAGCCTGGGTGGCTCAGTGAGTTAAGCATAGGACGCTTGATCCGAGCTCAGGTCTCGATATCAGGGTCTGGAGTTCAAGCCCCTGCTCTGGGCTCCACACTGGGCTTGGAGCTTACTTTTTTTAAAAATTAATTAAAATAGTAATAACAATTCCTTGGAGACCCAGAAATAGAATTTCCATTGCACTCATGGCTCTGAGTTGACCCTGCAGTGAGATACAGTAGGTGTGTCCAACAGGGGGCTTCGGCTGTTTTCTCTGATGCGATCCTTTCTGTAGCTTTCGATTTATACTATGCGGTACGCATCACCAAGTTCTTCAAAGCTATGTGCCAAGTCAGTGGCCACAAAGAGTCCTAGCCTTCCTGCTTAGGGGACTCCTCTCTGGTCAGTTGGCCGCATAGGCCCATCCTCTTCAAATGCCCCTTCTTAGAAGAAATTGCGGACTTCCACCATTCCATTTGATCAACCAAAAGACGGGCAAGACCCACAGCTAGTAAGATCAGCCTAACTGTGGCGCCCCAGGGTAAATGACCAAGGATTTGGCTGTGGAAGGCAGGGAGCCGGATGCAAAGGGACAAGCAAGTTGGGTCCACTGAAGGCTACTCCCGACCTCACGGACACAAGTCCCCCTCTTATCGGTGGTTTTGCTCTTCCTCAGTTGCCTGCGGGCAGCTGCAGTCAGGAAGCAGATGTTCCTCCCGATACGTATAGCCAGAGGGTCAAGGGTAGCCGAACGCCAGGTCCCAGCGCCCACGCTATTCCCTTCACTTCATCTGCCCGGTGTCGCACAGATGCACGGGGGAAGCTGGTGTGTATATAGGGTTCGGTACCGCCTGCGGTTTCAGGCACCCACTGGGGGACTTGGAACGTATCCCCCATAAATAGGGGGGACAACTATGCACCTGGCTGGTCTCTTCCCCACGTCATAAAGTGACCCCGACAGAGACCTGCTCCAGCTCAGAGAGCAGGAGTCTGAGCCTCCTTGATAAGGCTTAGGTCTGAGCCGCGGGAGGCTCAGGTGAATTCGGGACCCACTGCGACGGAACCCACCATCTTTCTTCTCCGAGGTCTGAGAGGGAGAGCCTCAGAACCGCTGACGCCCACACCCCACACCCATGGGTAGCCACCGGGAAGCAGGCATCTCAAACCCCCCACGTCCAACACCAGCCCCTGCGTGTCTCCCCGCCGTGCGCTCTTCCTCAGTCTCCCGCCTTAATCCACAGCCCTGTCCTCTAGCTCAAGCAAACGCCTAGAAGTCAGCCTCATTACCCTCTCCTTCGGGCCCCACATCCAGTTCCTCAGAAGGCAGCAGGGCCTCCTCTCCTCTTCCTCTTCCTGACTCATCCACCACCTGCCCTTGCATCCAGAATCACCCCTGGCCCCATGGCCCATGGCCAGTCCCTGCGTGCCCCCTCTGACCACCATCCAGGAGCTGCATCCTTCTCCCTAACCCTGGGACAAGCCCTCACTGCCCTCTCAGGGCCACTGCACAGCTGTCCCCTCCCTCTGGAACGATCGTCCAGGGCTGACTCCTGCTGCTGCAGGACTAGCCCCCGTAGATGCCCTGTCTGCTTCCTCCGTGAGGGTGCCCTCTTCCCCAGCCTCCCCTCCAGCCAGTCTCTGGCCATGTCCACCTGTACTTTCCTCGCGGCACGTGGCACTCTCCAAAATGATTTCTTCTTCTTCTTTTTTTTAAAGATTTTATTTATTTATTTATTTGACAGAGAGCACAAGTAGGCAGAGAGGCAGGCAGAGAGAGAGGGGGAAGCAGGCTCCCTGCCGAGCAGAGAGCCTGATGCGGGGCTCGATCCCAGGACCCCGAGATCATGACCCGAGCTGAAGGCAGCGGCTTTAACCCACTGAGCCAAACAGGCGCCCCCAAAATGATTTCTTCTTAATGTTCCGTGCTGATTATCTGTCTCCTGCGAGCTCCACAGACCAGGGGCCCTGAGTGCTTCGCTCACCAACACACCGCTGGTGCCTAGAACAACCCCCGGGCCAGCACAGGTGCTCGAACGGTGTCTGCTGACCACCTCTGAGAGTGCAGGGACTTCCAGCCAAGGGACACCTCCCAGGGCTTCAGACCACAGGGCAGCCAGTGAGTTCCCGGAGACCCCTCGGTGCCGAGGGAGAAGCCTCAGCCTGCCTCCACCTCTGGCCTCTTTCTCCGATGGGCCTGCCCCTGCAGCCCAGGACCCCCCAGGAGTTGGTGGCAGGGCCCATCCTGGGTCAGAGATCCCAGCCCTCCCCGCCCCAGAGCCCCAGGCAGGAGAGCTCCCCTTCCTCCTTTCTTGGCCTTGCCACCTGGATGGGCAAGCTTTTCAATTTCCCCATCCGTAAGCTAGGGACAAAGAATGCTTTGTCACCCCACCTACTTCTCACGGGTGTTATGAAACAACTGTTTGCTCGGAAAACACTTTGAGCAACTTGGGTAAAGGTACCCGTGGCTCGGATGACGCCTGCTGCGTTCGATCCAGGCCAACTCGTCATCAGTTCCCCACCTCGTACTCCCGCGGGACAGGAGGCGGGAAGCGCACAGCCTCCCATGTCACCAAGCCTGTCTCACCAAGCTTGCTGGCCCTGCCACAGGCCCAGAATATGCCCACGAGGTGTGTGTGTGTGCATTCCTGGGCCCTCCTGACCCACTGATTTCAGCAGAATATGAGCTCTCCGTGGGCCTGGACGGTGGCCACCGCTCGCCCAGCCCGGCGTACCTGGGGAGAACCTGTCTGAGCGCCCTCCACGTGGGGGGGGGGGGTGCCCGGCTCCAGCCTCACAGGCAGGGAGCTGGGAACAAAGGAATGCTCTCAGCTCCTCCTGGAGAGAGCAGTTCTTAACCTGCAGGCGCTCAGGTGCCCCTCGCCAGCAGCAGCCGCAGCGACCAGCACGTTACCATGACAACCGTACCTGGCAGCTCTCCCTCTGCTCTGGGGGGCGGGGGCAGAGGGGGTGCGACCGCCCCTGACCCGACCAGGCCCATCCCAGGCCGCCCAGAGCAGCTTGAGGTGGAGAAGGGAGCCCAGCCCAGGCCAGGGCAGTGCGAGGGGGCAACGTCCACTCAGCCCACGTGGCGCATCCGCTTCTGCCGGGGGCGCTGGGCTCAGAGCCCCGACCGGCCTCGCTCCCTGCGGCCCCCACCCAAGGGCGGCCACTTCCCCAGAGCGGGTGGCGAGGCATTGAGCAGACAGTGAACAACCGGCAGCATGTACATTTAATTATAACTCTCCCGGATAGGAAGGGCTGGCTATATACAGTGAGTCTGCCTGTTACTAATTATATTTATTTTCAACCGAACAAGTGGGGGGGATCTTCTGAAGATGAGTCAGAAAAAAAAAATCCTTCGTTGTTATGAAAGCAGAGGAACGTCTCCTGAGGGTGTCTGCAACGCATCGCTGTCACCGCCCGACGATGGAAAACCTGAGCGCAGAGCCAGCCGAGCCGGTAAACACCTGCCCGCGGCTTTCCTGGCCGAGCCCCGAGCCGGAGCCTGCTCGGCGAGCCAAAGCCCAATCGATAGGAGAGGCCGGCTCCCTCCCGGACAGAGCCTGGGTTCTAGAGCCCGGCTGAGCGTCCCCTTCCTGCAAAGACCGGGCTGTTCGGCATCTGCTGTCACCTTAATGGGGAGGCAGCGTTCCAGTTGAAACACAGCAAAGGTTTTTCCCTCATCAAAGGGAAAGCATTCTGACCAGATGGCCGCGATGAAAAGGCTTCATCTTCAGCCTCCGGACAGCCACTGGGGTTATTAATAACAGCACCAAGAATGCCACAAATCAAACGAGAACGCCTAGAAACCCAAAATAGTCACCCACACGCAGGGCAGAAGTCGGCTTGCACTTTGGCGGCAGAGAATTGTCTGATTTCAGGGGCGCGCACGTGGGCTCCCATCCGTGTCTGCGCGTGTCAGGTGCACGCGGGTGTGTGAGGGGCCTGGTCACGGGGCCTCACGGCTGCCCCGCCCCCACCCGCAGAGACACCCGCGGGGTGAGGGGAGAAGGAAGCAGCAGGTGACCCGTCCTCCACCCAGGAGAGCCACTCAAGGCCCGAGTGTTCAGAAAGGGTTTTCCAATAATTTTTTAAACAGTCACACTTGTTTTTGTTTGCTTTCTTCCAGGAAGGCCGCACTGTTCTGGAAAAGGAGGGGGAGGGAGAAAAAAAATGTGAGTTCATTTCCTGAGTCTTTTGAATATGTCTCCGCAGACAGCATTTGAGAAGCCGTGGCCAGAGGGCAGAGCGGTGTTCGGTATGCCGCACACATGGAAGGGCGATTGGAACTTGTCCCCCACATGTGCTCTTTCCAGGCCGCGGCAAGACGCGGCCCTCAGCAATGAGACCGCGCCGAAGGACCTGGATGCACGTCAACTCCCTGCCTCCCTCCCAAGAAAATGGTTTTCAGGCCAGTTGTTTTTGGAATGGGTTTCCCCCCATTTGTCCAGCCAAGGTTGGACTATTAAATCGGCTTATCCAGAAGAGAGGGAGAACATGGGAGCTGGTGCTGGATTACTAGGGACCCAGGAGACTGACGGCAGCAGCCAACACTTGTCAAAGCGCTTTTGCACATCCATTCGTTTCCCCACTTCTCACGGCAGCCCGGTGAAGCCAATGGCGGTGTGCCCATTCCGCAGGTGAGGCTGTGGGAGGTCAAGCAGCAAATCCAAGGGCACATCGGCTACTCCTGCAGACAAGTCATCTTTCCTGTTGTGCGCTCTCTTAGCAATCTGTTCCTCCTCTTCGTTGCTGTAGTCAGCATCTTACGCAAAAGCTCTTTGTGGGATGAGCTGGCCCACATCCATCTGCCTGTCGCCCCGACAAGGATGAAAACACCATGAAGACAGGGACTTTCCTTGCTCGCTGTCAGATGCGGCGGCCCGCGCGCAGCCCTGAGCACAGGAGCTCTATAGTATGCACGTGGCAGATGAATGAAGGAATGGAGACATGAACAAGAGTCTCCCGCCCTGAAGGAGGAAAGAAGGTCCAGAAAGTCAAGAGGGGCAGCCTCAAGCAGGCCAGCGGAGGTGCTACAGGGTTCCATTTTGAGACCTGGGGCGCTGGCTCCCCCAAAGAGCCAGCACCGAGACTCGGAGGACCTCACAACCAGGCAGTGAAGCGTGCTCCCAACGAGGTACCGTGCACGGCGTAAGGGGAGTATGTACCCCCCCACAGCAGATGGGCACTCAGCAACTGCGAGGACCCTGTTTGTCCCCAAAAGTCACGGAGCAAGTCACTGGAATCAGACCCGTCAGTCCCTCCCCTAACTTCCCTGATGGGCTCATGGATGAAAGCAGTGATCTGTTTTCCAGAACAACGGTCCCGGTTCTGGTGTGGCCTCGCGAGGAGACCCTGCCTCGCAGTTTAGGAGCCTGGCAATATGGCCTCCCTAATCCCCACCATGACTTCCCCTACTCTCCTCTGAGACCCCAAGAGGGCTTCCATGGACAGTCAGAAAGAAAACGCACAGAAGCACCGGGAGAGGACAGGACTGGAAAGAAGAGCGAGTCCCCCCACCCCGCCCCCACCTGCCTTGCCACGCTGCAGGCTGATTCTGCTAACAACCTTGCTGATGGTTGCCTTTGGGCTCGGTTGTTGTTGTTTAAGATTTTATTTATTTGACACACACAGAGAGGGAGAAAAGCAGGCTCCCCACCAAGCAGAGAGCCCGATGCGGGACTCGATCCCAGGACCCCAGGATCGAGACCTGAGATGAAGGCAGATGCCCAACCGACTGAGCCACCCACGTGCCCCTTTTGAGCTCAGTTTTAAGCACAAGCATGTGTAAGCGCTGACTATGCTCCTGGTCTTGCCTCCAACACCAGGACTGCTGGGGAAAGCCAGGGCCCTGCCTTCAGAAGGCTGCCAGTCCCGCGAGAGGCCTCAGAGCCCAGAGGCATGGGTCGGGCCGCCTGCCAGCCCTGGGTCTCCTGCTCTGCTGGGCAGGTGTGAAGAGGTTGGGTGCTCCCAGCCTCCAGGAGCCAATCCCTCCCTCTTGGCTTCGTAATTTCTGACTCCGCCAGGTCAAGATTTATGAGAA
Organism: Nasua narica; assembly: GCA_028533885.1. Taxonomy (NCBI): domain Eukaryota; kingdom Metazoa; phylum Chordata; class Mammalia; order Carnivora; family Procyonidae; genus Nasua; species Nasua narica. The sequence continues at coordinate 13,932,022 of CM052812.1, forward strand.
AGTGGATCGCATCGTTTCTAGAAGAGCGAAGTGGGGGGTTTGTAACAAATCACCCTTAATGAGACCACATTTTGCTCCTCGGTCACACGGAGAAAGTGTTGGAAACTGAACTCATCACGTCACCTTTCCTCTGAGAGGCGGCGCTTTGGAGCCGTGGCATTAATGACAGCACCGGGTCCAAGGGGCCCAGGACCACCAGTGGGCACAGAGAAAACACCCGGCAGAGGAGACCTGGGGACACCGGGACTCTCGTGAGCTGTGCCTTCCACGACAACTTCCCTCCAAAAGGCCATTTGGCTACAACGTATCATATGACTTGTTCTTAGAGTTACATTTTAACTGACAAAGTTTAACAACAACTATGACTTATGGCCTTCTAAAATTGGCAGCAGAAAAATGAACTGAGGAAGTAATGGAAAAAAACCACAAGTGAAGCCACTCTGTATTATGCACAATTTCTGTTGTGCTTCTTTTTTCTCCCCCTTTCCAAGCGCGCGCGCGCGCGTGTGTGTGTGTGTGTGTGTGTGTGTGTGTTTTCGAAGGGTAGCAAATATTTTCCAGATACACTGTCCTGGCGTTCCCGAGCACATATTGATGCCAAGTTTATAAAAAGCAGCTGCAGACAGGGTTGACTGAAAGGATTGCTCTGCTGTCTGGCTTCCAGAAGGTGCTTGGGTTCTCACTCTGTCACCAGGACACAGCCCTACCTCCTGAGACGCTCTAGCCAGCCTCGTGCGTCTGAAAGGGGACAAACCCGTGGCTCAGAGCGACCCGGACGAACATTCCCCTCTGGCCCTTCCGAGCTGTCACGTACACTTCTGATCTTCCAGGTGCTTCAGGACTTGGTCATTCTTAGTCCTTCACCATCTTCACGCGGATACAAAAAGGAAAGTGTTCCGAGACTCATTTCACAAATATCTGGATAGCTCAGAGGGCCAGAACCAGCACAAATTTCTGAGAGTTTGGGACATACGGTGGGCCCTCCGTGGGTAGGCTTGAGCTAGCCTGTCTTTGCATCTTCTCGCCCTAGGTTCAGCGAGACAGCCCTCCGTGGGCCCCTCCGGTCCTTCCCTTCCCCGCCTCCGGGGCCTCCCCGCCACCCCGACTTCTGCCCGGTGAGAAGCTCCGGCCTCCACCGCAGCGGGTTCTTGATTCATCTTCACCACACCCCCTCCGACACCCTGGGCCATCCCGAGCGACGACGGCTCACCTGCCCCCAAACCCAGACTCTCACTGGCCTGGGGTGGGGACCCCACTCACCTCCCTCCCCTACCACGGGCTTAATGAAGACAATAATAGCCTGCTTTGTAGCTTTCCCGGGGGTGACTAATTGGTTAATCTTGGGAAGGCCCTTTGAAGATGAAGAGCCGGTATTACTCACGGGGTTGAAGGCCTGCACCTGCCCTAGTCGGGGCCTGAGTCAGCAGAGAATGACCTCCCACCTGCCGCGGGGCCAGTGAGCGGGCCTGTGCCCCCGCTCAAAGCCGCACTGGCTGGCAGGAGGGACGTGGGGAGCACACCCAGCACCCCCCAAGGGGAAACCAGGAGGCCTCGGCAGCCTGTGCTGTGCGGGCCGCTCTGAACTTGGGGACTGTCTCATCAGCATTTACGTAGTTGAATAAGCCTTCAGAGGGCAGCGCCTGTCTGCATGTCCAAGAGTATCAGTCAAGAGAGTATTTCCTGGTAGTTGTTCGGGGGAAAATGCTTTCCTTACAGCTAATTCCTCCCCAGCAATGGCGTTTTCTCCTTCCTCTTGGGGAAGGGAGCCCGGGGAAGGCAGCGGTGGTGGTCTGTGCCAGGTGGGCCCGAGGTCTGGGGTGCCAAGGTGGGGCAGCGGTGTTTTCCCCGTCTGTTCTAGCTCATGGTCCCCCCACCTCACATCTCTGAGAAAGAGGAAGTGGCCGCAAGAACAGGGAACCAGAGGCCAAAACAAGGGATGAAGGCAAGGGTCGCCTATGACCACGCCCCCACCCACCCTTGACCCGGTGGGTCGAGGGAGATTTTGACACAGTGGCAGCTGGGAAGCCAAGAACAGAAAGCCTTTAATCCGTGCAACCTAATGCCAAGATTCCATCCGAGAGAGCCCATTTCCTGCACTGTCTGCACATTCCTCCCATTCCTCCCGAGCACCTTCTCCCAGGGACCCCTCTCCACGCAGCCTCTGCTCTCCCCCCACGGCTAACTACTTCTTTCTTCTAGAAAACAAGTCCTGTGGCCAGAAGGAGTCCACGCACTTCTGCTTTCTCTTTTAGATCCCCAGGTTCTTATAGAAGCGTTTCGGGGTCCTTTCTCCTCTGGTAGCTTGCCTGGAACCCAGGGGCCCCCGAGACACAAAGAATGATAAAGATCTGGAAAGTAGGCTGGAAGAATGGGAGCATGAGGGGGGGGGGGGACAGAGAGGCTACTAAAGCTTCGCCCCTGGCCAGGAATGGGTCGCAGGGGTGGGGGACGTGCCAGCAGGAACAGGCTAGGAAATGATTTTATTCTGCCTCTATTTGGAAGGAGGTGGGCGGAAACGACGGTGTGGAGAGGATTAGAATGGGGTGGGGGGGGCCTGCTTCAAGGGAGGCAGCCTCTGCTGTGCAGTTCTAACAGTGCCATCAAGTGGCTCCGCTCGCAGACGCAGGGCAGGGCCTGCAGACAGCCCGAGCTGACCCGTGGGGCTTTGCCTGCGACCTGCCGGCGGCCAGCCGCCGAGCACCCTTCCCTAGAACTGTCTGCCGGGAGGTAAGGAGGCCATCTCCCGAGCGCACGTGAAATAAGCCTCATGGAAACGGGCCATCGAGTTCAGCACGTTTCTGCAAGGTGCCCCGTCGAGCCTTCGTGAGGCATCGCCCGGAGGCACCAGGGCCACAGTCACCATCCCTTGGGAGGCCCCACAGCGTACTTGCAACCTGATACAAGGTCGGTGGCCACTGGTCTGTCTGGGCCACCAGACCCTTGCCTACGTTCGAAGCAGAGAGGAGGACTGAAGGGTGTGGGGCAGGACTCAGTCCGGTGAGGAGGCCCTGCCGGCGCCCTCCAGCCACTGTCCTGGCCGGGGAGGCGGGTCTGCTTCTGGCGCCCCATTTACCTCCGCCATGTGCGGTTGTTTTTTGGTTGTGGTTTTTTTTAACTCTGCAAGTCAAAATCGACTCACCTGGGAAATATAAAAGTGGTTTTCTTTGCAAAAAGAAGAATTTAAAAAGAAACAAAGGCTTTCCCAGCAGGGGTGTGTTTGTGTTACTGGGAATGAGGGGGCGGAGCGAGGAAGAGCAGGGACATTCTGCAAGGCGCCGGGGCCCTGGTGCCGGTCCCAGCCAAGACACTTGGTTGCAGCGAGGTCACCTCTGAGTGGCCAGCCTTGATACCTCGGAGGAGGTGACCTCACTTCCTAGCCTCATTTTTCTATGAAAACAGGGGATAGAAATAGATCCATAGTTCTCAAATTTACACTCCCAGGCCCCAGGGGAGGGGTGCCAGTTCGGCAGGACTTTGGTCCCTGTACCCTTTGCCAGAACAACTCTGTCTTTCTCCACCCTACAAGCGGGGCTCTCAGATAAGGTCTTATTGTAACAAAGGGTTCCACAGTATCGTAGTCGCTTTTGAGGTGTCTGCACAGACCACGACTCTCCAAACTCTCCTTCGTGCCTGCTGAGTTGAGGCCTTAACACCGTGTTTATACCTCATGACCCCAGACCCAGACCCCAGTGGTCTGCACAAGGTGAGCCGGTCTGACTCCTCCTCCCCAGAATCTGTCACTGGATCCGACTGGGTCAGAGTTGGTCTCTGCCGGAGCTGAGGCAGCCATCTTGGGCCACAGGACAGAGTGGCTCAGAGTGCCCGCCCCCTTTTCTGCTCCCTGCCGCACCTTCACCATGTTCCCCCATAATAGATCACCCCTGTTAAAAACCATAAAAGCTCTGGACAAGACCATCTAAAAATTGCTTCTGGAGGCACCTGTGTGACCCAGTCGGTGGAGCATCCAGTTCTTGGTTTTGCCTCAGGTCATGATCGTGGAGTCATGAGATCGAGCCCCAAGTCTGGCTCCCAGCAGGGAGTCTGCTTGAGGTTCTCTCTCCCTCTCCCTCTGCCCTTTTCCCATTCTAAAAAACAGGATCACCAACCCAGAGCAATACCTCATCTCCCCAGAGCCACATTCTGTTTTGGAAAAGAAAGGGAAGCTCCTAAATAGATCAAGTTCTTATGGATTATCTTAGGAAGTATCTTATAAATTAAAATATTTAATAGAGTAGGCATATAATGACTCAGTAAATATTGACATATCATCATTTCTATTACTGATGTATTCAAAACTTATTTATAAATCGATCATATTATCCTGTTAGTATAAATTTTGATTTCAAAAACATTTGTTATTTGTATCTACTTGGACCTCACCTACCAATAATACTTTTTTTAATTTGCTTGTCCTAAAATCTTCCCTCCAAGG
>CM052812.1:13936953-14203615 GCA_028533885.1 Nasua narica
TTGAACCAGGAGAGACTGTGGACTCTGAGCAACAAACTGAGGGTTTTGGAGGGGAGGCTCAGGGGTGAGCCTGGTGGTGGGTATCGAGAGGGGCACGTACTGCATGGAGCACTGGGTGTGGTGCATGAACAATCAATCTTGTAACACTGGAAAATTAAAATAAACAAATTTGGGGAGAAAAAAAAGACTGGGGGTGCAGCAGTGCCTGCGTCATCCCGTCACCCCGGAGGCGCCTGCTCTGTGAGCCGCTCAGGCACAGATCCAGGAAGGGAGCAGGCTGAACCGAGCACGGCATTCCAGCCGCCTGCAGAGCCAGCTCAGCCTGGGCTCGCCCACCCCCTCCGCACCCTGCCCCCGGCACCCCCAAGCTAGCAGATCACTGGAAGATCGTCCTGCGCTTGCAAAATGGCATCTTCGGCCAAAACCAGTTGGACGTGAAATATAAAACCGGGCCCCGCACTCAGGCCCGCACAAGAAGACAGCCTCCGCAGCTGGACGCCCAAACATGTCTGGGTTCCCCTTCCCCAACATTCCCTCCTAAACACTGGAGGCCCTGGGAGGAGCCGGAACCAAGCAGAAGGTGAAGAAATCCTGCCATGGGGTCGATAATGAGTGTTCTTCCTGAGCCAATGGGATACCTGGGGCGACTCTGCCATCCTCAGGAAGAGCAGAACTAGGGCCTGGCATCATGGGAATGAGAGAGGACCAGGAAGCCGGTGGTAGCTGAGGCCTGGTGGCCCTGAGGAGGGAGGGACAGGAGCAGCTCTCCGCCTGGGAAGCCCAGCTCCCTGCAGCAGCATCAGGCCCTCTGGTCCTGCCGGGCCACCACCCTGCGCCCTGCCCGGGGCAGGCGGGCCCTCCTGCTCAGTGTCCTGGGATTCTCAGCATTCCGAAGCCCGCAAATAACAAAGGCAGTTTTGTGGCATTTCAGAAGAAGCTTGGAAAACTTTTAAATGTCAAAATGAATGATGTGGAAAGACTTGTGGGAGAAGAGAGGAGGCAGAGGCTGAGCTGGGAGAATGGAAAAGCTCGGGGGCGCAGAGGGGCCACTGGTTACCACGTCTGTGGGGCTCAGAAGACTTTTCATAAAAGGGATACTCAGAAGCAGTAAAACATCTTGAGCTGTCACGAGAACCAGTGATGTGGCAAAAATGTTAAGATTAATGTGGTCCCAGCAGGGAAAGCTAGGACGCATGTTATTGATTTTACTGAGGATCGGCTGAGGGGGGAAGCATCTGATTTGCACAAGGATGTTTTGGAGCAAGGAGCACTGTTACCCCATCCGACCCAGACCCCCGGATCGGGAGCTGAAGACACTCACAGCTCTGCCTTGCAAAGGGCAGGAGGCCCCATGACTGGGAAGTTTCCCACCCTGGAGGCGAGATCTGTCGCTCAATTTCCACCATCCACATCAGCCCATCAAGAGGAGAAGGGACACTCTGGCCTCTCTCCGCGCTTTATCACTCGGATGGTGATTCGTCGTGCCCCACAAGACAAGGCACAGAGAGGACAGCTGCTCCCTGACCTCAGTCTTCTCATCTGCGGAGCTGGCGAGACTCTAGGAGTCTCAGAAATAAGAACGCTGAAGTTCACCCTGCCGAAAAGGAGCTCCTAATTCCACAGTGTGCTCCGACCTCCAGAGCACTTTCGTATACTCTGTTTAAACCTCATAACAACCCCTCAAATGACAAAGTTCCATTTTATAGGTGGAGAAACAGGCCCAGAGAGCTAGAGGAACGTGGAACCAAGGCCGTCAGGGTCCGCCGGGGCTCCCTCTCTGACCTCAGCTGACGGCAGGAAACGTCTTCTGGGAAGGTGGTCGTGGGCACTTGCAGCCAGGGCTATCCAGCCATCCTCTGCTCTGACAGAGGCTCCACGTCTCCCTCGGGGACGCTCCCAGCTTTATGAGCCTCTAAGCCCCAACAGGAAAGGAACTGGTCTTTTCTCAGTGAGGTCTCCCCAGTGCCTGACCTTTAAGCGTCGAACAAAGATCTGGAACTGACCCCCCCCCCAATCCAGATGCTCCATACCTGACCCTGCCCTTCAGATCCCTCTCTTAATTCTTGCTGTTCCCACAGACCCTGCCCCAGCCCCAGTTCACCCCCATCCTGGCCCCAGAGCTGGCGGCCAGCTTCAGAACCCTGCTGGGACTGGGACTTCATCCCACTGAGCACCTCGCCAGCCCAGAGCCTGGACGCCCACCCTGAGGACTGCGGCAGGGAGGACGGGGAACAGAGCCTTGCCCCGCCCCCTGGCCCCCATCTGGGGAATACAGCCAGCTCCCAGGGCAAGAAGAGGAACTGCAGGACCGCAGGCTCACCCCCTCAAAAGGAGCTGCTACGGAGCCCGGGCCCCGGGCCCCGATGCTGCCGTGCCCTCTGCCTCTTTCCCTCTTTCCCTCCCTGTGAGGGAGTGCCGTCCCTCACACACACTCTCTCGCACTCGCCACTCGGACAGGAGCCGTGGCTGAGCCCCAAGAACTCGCCCCTACCCACCCAGCTTCTCAGGGGAAGAGAATCTTAGCTTGGTCACCTGCTGTTAAAACAACAAACAGACTTTAAGAAGCCCCTCATCAGGGGCACCCCCGGCTTGGGCACCGAGACCATAATGACCCCAAGCAGCACAAGCTGCCTCACTCTGTCCTCACCCCAAAATACAGCAGGGAGGGAAAGGGGCGCAGGCTCCGCAGCGCTGGGCAGCCTGTCGGCGATTCTCATCCCGAGCTCCCCAGGTCACCAGCCCGCCGGTCCAAGCGCCCACAGCACACGGCCGATCAGCAGTAACGCGGGCCTTCAGTGACCACGGCCGCTCCGCGAGCACAGGAGCCACGGCCCCCCGCGCCCCGCGCGGCTCCCCGCTGACCTGCAGCCAGCAGCGTGGGCCACCTGAGGCCCCTGGCCTGCCCAAGGGAGATGTTTACCGGGGTCCACACGGCCCCGAACCTCCTCAGAGAAGGGACTGCAGCAACTGAATCATTCGGTGCTCGTGGCCCGGAGATGGGCTCTAGAGGAAGGAGGCTGAACGCTCTCTCAGCGGGGTGCCAGCTCGGCTCAGCTCTGCTGCCGGCCCTGGATAAAGGACAGCAGCTGCCTCTCCAAAGCTCAGAGCCCCCGGGGTGAGCCCCGGAGCCCTGGCCTCTCCCCGAGTCTCCAGGCCTCTGGCTGACTCTACGTCAGCCTTCCCAACACGTCCACCAAAAAGTCATCAGACCGTGCAATCAAATGAGTCAAAGACAAATGTTGCTCTCAAGAATCCCCTTGTTTCTAGCAGTCATGGGCCCCAGGCCTGAGCTGCCTGCCAGAGGAGGGCCAGTCCCCACAACAAGGCTGAGCGCAAGGGCCACAGGGCAGGACGCAACAGTATCTCACTGGAGGCAGGCCGGAAAGGAATGGGCAGGGGAGGGGGGCGAAGGCGCATCCTTAGGCCAAGCCGCCTGCCTCGGGGGTGGAGGAGCAGACCTCAAATGAGGGGAGCACAGCCTGGGAAGCCCCTGCCTTCCCCACCCACTTCTGCTAGGGGGACCGTCCGATGGGCCTGAATTTGGCAGAGATTCTTCCAGCAGCGGCTAAAGAACGGGGAGAGCCGGGGGCCGGGTGGACCTCGGTTTGCTGCGCGCTAACCCCACCCTGTGCTCCAGCATGCAGCAGGTGCTCGGCAAGCGGCAACCACCACCAGCTTAAGGTGGCTTCTCCAGCAAAGCAACACCAACGTCTGTGGCTTGGAGGAGCACCCCCGAGTTTCAGAGGACGTCTGCGTCCATGACAGAGGGATGGGCGGTGAGGGGAAAAGGCGGAAATGCTGACGTTCTGAGTAGGGCAGGAGGCAGGCACCCCGGCAGGGAGGCGCAGGACTGGAGCGGCTTCCTCCTCCTCCCTTTAGTCAGTCAGTCCTGCCCAGGGCAGACGCTGGGAGGAGTGAGGGGATCGCTCCCGCCCCAGGCCCAGCCCCTCCCGACCTCAGCCCCTGATTCCTTCGGGGACACTCTCACCCCATCCCTACAAGGCAGCCCTCAGCAGCCGCCTCCACGGGTGCCGCTGGGAGCTTGGGAGTGCAGGGCCCCGATCTTTAAGGAACCACTGCCACACTCTGGCAAATGCAAGGAAGTCACCCCTGGTGCTCTGTGCCTGTAGGACAGCCACTGGCCGTCCTATGCTTATAGAAGGTCACCGCCAAACAGGGCTGAGGCCAGGCCCGCCCGTACCAAGTCCCGGGAATGTGTCAGCAGGAAGCTCACTGGCAGGGGGCTAGGAGTGGCTCCCTGTGGGACCAGAGGCCTCGGGGGCCGGGGGCTGAGGAAGAAGACACAAGCACATGGAGGACGCAGAGGCTGAGAGCCACGGGGGCTTTCAGGAAGACTCAGGTCCCCCCTGGGAAGCAGACTGGGTGCCTCTCTGACACTCGGTCCCCTTCCTGGTACGGGACTCGAAGAGCCGACCCAATGGGACCCTGACTGGCACCAGCACAGCCCACACTGCAGAGCTGTCCTCTGCGGTCACAGCAGGGAAGTTTCGGGAGGCCAGGGGGACACGTCCTGCCCCCCACCCGACCTGCGCCAGGCTGCTCAGGATGCCTGCCCAGGAATCTGATTTGCTGTAAGATTCGGGTTCTTCCTAGAGGACCAACCTGAAAAGTATACGCCTGAGAGCTGGACGCAGTCCTGCCTTCCTCCGTAAGGACTGGGAGGGTACAATCGGAAGAGCTTTGCAAGAAAGAGAGAATAGAAACTAACAGAAGCCCTCCCAGCCTCCCCCTCAATTCTGTGAACTCTCTGATATTTTTCCAACAAATCCTCTCTCTACTTAATGAAGTTTGATTTCTGGTGCTTGCAACAAAAAAACTCAGACTGGCCATGCATGTTATCACATTGACTCCCCGTAACCTAGCCCTACAAGGGCGATACTATTACTTGTCTTGAACACACATGGAAATTAAGGGAAGGTCTCCAGAGCTTGGATCTGCTCCTGGACAGTCAACCTTCAAAACCCATTGTCTTCCCTGTGGTGTTGTAGGCCTCTCTGAGGCTACCTCTCCTCAAGCAGAAAGACAGGAAATCGAAGGAGATAATGTCATTCGAATCTAAGTTTCTGCTATTGGCCAACACATCTACGCTCATTACGGGATGCAGCCACTGTGAAGGCAGCAGGCAGGGAAGGAGAACGGGCCCGCTAGCCCAAAAGCTGCTGCAGGGAGGGGGTCCTGACCCTTCTATGTCCAGAGCCAAGGCCATGCCTGGAACAGAGTAAACACTCCATCAAATGGTGGCCCGGCCTCAGCTCCCCATGGCTTATGCCTCAACTCCTACACTTGATCTTAGCCAAAAGGCCGAGAAGCGATATGCCTCAACTCCTTATTCACCTTTCTCCTTGGCCCCGAGCACCCGTGACTATAATCACCTGCTTTCGTTCCTCGTAGCTCAGTGAGGGGGAGAGACCACTTGCTCTTTGCATCTGCTGCGATGCCTTCCTTGTGCACAAGCAAGCCCTCACTAAATGTTTAAAATGAATAAATGAATTACTCTTAAATGAATAAAAGAGTGCACAATGTACACGAATATGCATGTCTCCTCATACGGGCTTAGGGAACGAAAGGGGTCCTGCCGGTGAGGGAAACAGTGAAGCCAGGCTAGGACCCTGCAGTGCCTACATCTGGCACTAGATGGCACCCACGCACACCAAGAAGGTGCCTCTGAGAAAGAAAAGACAGGAGGGGTGGTTTTCTCGGTGGGTTTTCAAGAAGACCGTAAATGTTCATCTATAATGTCTCCTTGACTAAACGTCTGGAGTCTTGCACAAATGAGCCAGTCTCAGCAGGACACACTGTACTAATCGGGGTTCTCCAGGGAAATAGAATCCACAGGAAATGTATGCAAAGAGATTTCAAATAAGGAATTCAGTCATAGATCCGTGGAGGCTGGCAAGGCCAAAATCTGCAGCGTGGGCTGGCAGGTTCAAGACCCAGGAGAGCCGATGGTGCAGATGAAGCTGGAAATCGCTGTTACTGACAGAAGCGGGTCTTTTTGTTCTATTCAGGCCTTCAACTGACTGGATGAGGCCCACCCACGTTATGGAGAGTAATCTGCGTTACTCAAAAGTTCACCAATTTAAATGCTTATCTCATCCAAAAACACCCTCCAGGGGACACATAAACTCAATCACCACACACACACTTTAAGCTTTTGGCCCAGGGTGGTCATGATCTTGCACAGAGACCTCTCTGTCTCTCTCTCACCCTCTCCTAGTAGTTCTGTAATGAGCATCAAGTCTACAACGAAGATCCCGTTTCCTCCCAAAGGAACCCGATGGTTACACTGATCACTGAGTTCTTCCCATGTGCACCCCCAGAAGACAATGCAGGGAACACAACCCACGAGAGTGTTCTAAGCTAAACTTCTGAGGGCGTTATCCTAACCTACGGAGCTTAAATACACTGTTTAGAGATTTTTAGTCAACGTTTAAAAATGATCATCCCTAAAAGCCTGTGAGTTGACTGTAAGGAATTTCACTGGAGACAAAGGGAGAGATTTTTCTCTCTTAGCTAACAGCTAAAATCATAGATAGGAAAGAGCTATGAGTATATTCACTAATTAGAGTCCTGTGTACATTCCCCTTGTCAACTGAAAACATTTGCTTGTTTAAAGGAAGTGTCCTGAGTTCAGTGTAAGGGTTACAACTTCTCTACTGAAGGAGAGTCCTGGGTGTAGACCCAGAAGGGGCACCTGCACAAGTGACCGCTCGCTAAGGCAAGGCCCAAACCTGCCATACTGCTAAATCATTTTCTTTCACCAGACAACGGTCAAAGTTCCTGCCACTAGTGAAAATGCTCATCACTCTTTCACGTTGAGAACTGACAACTATTCTCAGGGAGAAAAACTTCCATCTGTGTTTAGGCATATCGGTTAGCATAATAAAAGATTGTTTGTGTAAAGCACAGTCAGTCCATTTGGAATAGACTCACACAAACTACTGGAAAAAAGAAAAACTGTGTTGAATCATACGAGATACACTCTACTTTGCGATCCGATTTTTAAAATAAGGCTTCTAAGTATATGACATGAATCATGCCCTAGTGAGGCATCTATTGGAAAAAAGCCATTGTGTCCTGGAGAGACAAAAGCAGCCGAAAAAAGTTCTTTATGGTGGGGATGTCCCTCTACCATGGCAGGTGACCTATGGCATATGCTTACCAGGTCACATCTTCCCCCCCAAGAGCACGCTGAAATACCTAAGGCCGCTTCTGAGCAAGGGTCCTCACCCTGGAGATCCAGGTGGCTGCCGCCCACTTATGTAATGTCCTGCAAAGTAAAAGGACCACAGTCCGAAGCCCATGAATAGAACATACCACTGCCAGTCAAAATACTAAAGTCCAGACCATAAGAATAACGCAGGAGACTGAGCAGATCATACAGGAAAGGTTACAAATCACTTCCTTTCTACAGTCAAATTAGCCTATCTGGCTTTTCCAGAGGGGGGAAAATGCTGGCCATTACAAAGGTGCAAATAGGACCAATCTAGGGCAGAAAATATCCCAAGCAGTAGTAAAGCCAAAAGGTGTTCTCCTCTCCCTCACTTTGGGGGATCAACACTTCCCTGTAGCTACTTTGTAAACTTGAAGCCGCCGAGCGGAGGGGAGGGGTCATCCGGTCAACATTTTCTTTTCCCACAGCCACCATGACATTTGTCAGGAAGACTCCCTGCGGGGCCAGCCTCCCCTCAACATCTGCAGGGGCTGGCGGCTCTGGATGGGCTCAACAGATGAGCCCCGGAGAGCAGGGCCGGGAAGGGGCCAGCGCCACACCCGCCCCCCCCTCCCCCCGCAGATGTGCTTCCTCCACTTGTCAACACAGGAAAAAGAATTCCAGCTCAGTCCTCGTCCAAACAGGGAAGTAAGGGGGTGGAGTGGGGCGAGGGGTTGTGGATGACTCAAAGAGAAACAGAACTAAATTCCAAGTCCCTCGACCCTTTGTTTCTGGCTGACTGATGATCCGAAGGCAGTGGATTTTTAGCCTTTCAAGTTCAGGTTCACTGCCTCCCGTCAGGAGTACAGAGTGAAATGGGAGCGCTGCGCTGATCCAAGCCCCCAGATGTTCTGATAGTTTCCTATTCAACTGTGAAGAAAGGGCAGCAGGCGATATGATTGCTCTAGGCAGAGAGGGGATAAGGACTCTGCTCAGGGCATGAGAAAAAGGTGAAGACTGACCAAGACAAAAAAAAAAAAATAAGACAGTAAGACATGTTGGAGATGGACAGAGAAAACAGAGGGAGAGGACAATGAGCCTTGCACCGATACCTTGCACAGGGCACCTGGGGGGCTCAGTCGGTTAAGCATCTGCCTTCAGCTCAGGTCTTGATCTCAGGGTCCTCGGATCGAGTCCCGCATCAGGCTGCCTGCTCAGCAGAGAGTCTGCTTCTCCCTCTCCCTCTCCCCTGTCCTTTCCCTCTCAAATAAATAAAATCTTAAAAATAAATAAAGATATAAATAGATAAACAAGTAAATAAAATAAGCTTTGGAATTAATCCTGCTTAATCCTGATGAGCTAGTGGCCTGTGAACAAGACTTTGCCTTTGGCCTTGGTTGCCAGGAAGCTCGGAGCTACATTCAATTACAGTAGCTTCCCCTAGCCTAAGTTTTCTCCTGCCAGAGTTACTACAAATCATTTCTGGAGTAGGGAGGAAGACAGCGGGTGTGGTTTTTCAGCTATACGCCATCCACACCCCTGCCTCTTGTGTTAACTGGATACCAAATCCCCTCCAGGAAACTATGTTCCCCTACTCCTAGCCCCTGCATTTTGGGGAGTGGGGCCCGCTTCCCTCTCAGGGGAGCGGCACGTAACTCAGACACAAGCCGGTCAGTTTTTCTACCTCCCTAGCCACAGACCTGCATTATAGGTGGACAAAGGAGCCAGTGAGAGACTAAGAGCATTTTGCCAGGAATCGGGGGTACCAATTGTTCCCACTGGACTTGCAGTTGGAAAGATACGAGTCTCAAGCCCTCACAGTGACGATATGACCACAAGGGAAGCATCTGCCAGAATACAGAGATAAATCTAGAGCGAGGCCTGCAGGATGACTGGAGATGAGGAAAGCCGGTCCAGGCGCATCACTGGAGCCCCAGCCCAGCTGTGCCTGAAGCCCACCCGCCCTGCTTATGAAGCAGCAGACCCCTGTCTGCTTTCGTCTGATCTGGATTTGTTGTCACAGCAGAAAGTGTCCCATCTGACCCAAGAGGCAGTGACAAAAAGCCGTACTTCATTTTCTCCTACTGGGAGGATGATATGGGGCGAGGGCAGAAATTTTGAAAAATACAGGCAACTGTGAGAAAAAAATATCACCTAAATCCCATAACCTAGAGATAATGGTCAAATGAACTGACCGTTCCCAGAATTTACTTTGAAGTCAGGGAAAAAACACCCCACATGACCACCTGCAAACAGGCAGTCACCCTAAACCCAATTCCATCTCGAGTTACCCTCCTCAGCCCCACGGAGGGAGAGTCACTGTTCCATTTCTGGTCAGTTTCGGAGGGTAGTTCTAGAAGCCTTGGACTTGGGTTTAACCATTTTTTCACCCCCCAAGCTGAAAAGCCATAAGTCTGGCCCACCACCGGAAGCCTTTCCTGCTGGAAAAGCTGAGCTGCTTGAGAGATGCTGGCATTTCAGGTTTCGGAAGCTACTCAGGAGCCACACGGAGGCAGGAGGCAGCCAGAAGGTGAGCGGGCCGGTCCTCTGGCTCCTCAGGCAGCCATCGTGGGGCAGGTCGCTTTCAATCGACCGCACTGCAAAAATGCTATTGCCGCGAGTTTCCCACAAAAGCTGCGTAGGTTTTCTGTTTCTTTTCTGTTATTAAAGTTTTCAAACACACAGAAAGAGTCGGAAAAATCCAGTATAACAAACACGGGTGCACTGCACTAGTTAAATTTCACACTTGTTTACTTTTCGCCAGCTGTATTTCTTTTCTTGCTCGTGTGTTATTTTTATTTTTATTTTTATTTTTTTTTAGATTTTTTTTTTTTTACTATTTGAGATAGAGACAGTGAGAGAGAGAATGAGAGGGGAGAAGGTCAGAGGGAGAAGCAGACTCCCCATGGAGCTGGGAGCCCAATGTGGGACTCAATCCCAGGACTCTGAGATCATGACCTGAGCCGAAGGCAGTTGCCTAACCAACTGAACCACCCAGGCGCCCTTTATTTTTATTTTATTTTTAAGTAGGCTCCACACCCAATGTGGGGCTTGAACTCACGACCCTGAGATCAAGACTGAGCCAGCCAGAAGCCCCTTGCTGAAGTGTTTTCAAGTAAACTACCGACATATTAGAAATGAATGTATCTGATTGCTCCTTCACGGTGCCATTTTCTCTTTTAATTTCCTATTCAAATTCAGTATCTAAGACGGACAATGTAAAACAATTGCTACCATGTATTTAATGCCTGCTATTCACCAATTGCTTCATTCATTCATTCGCTCATTCATCCATTGGCCAATATTTATTGAGCCCCAAGTAGGCCACGGTTTCAAGCCCCATGGATACAGTGACACACAAAACTGGGGGTGCGCGGGAACTCAACCCTCATGGAGCTGACATTTTCGTGGAAGAGATGGACATGAAGTAGGTAAAGTGGGGCGGGACAAGAGTGAGAGGGGACTGGATTCTGGATACCTCATGAAGGCAGAGTCAACAGGGTTTCCAGACAGACCGGATGTAAGGTGTGAGAAGGAAAAAAAAGGGGGGTCAAGGACAATGGACATTTTTAGTCTGGGCATCCAGAAGCCTGAAGGAACCATTCACCAGGATGGAGATGACCCCAGAGACAGCAGGTCTGCATGGGAAGATCAAAAGTTCAATTTGGGGGGCGCCTGGGTGGCCCAGTTGGTTGAGCAACTGCTTTCGGCTCGGGTCATGATCCTGGAGTCCCGGGATCGAGTCCCACATCCGGCTCCCTGCTCCGTGGGGAGTCCGCTTCTCCCTCTGACCTCTCCCCTCTCATGTTCTCTCACTCTCATTCTCTCTCTCTCTCTTTCTCTCAAATAAATAAATAAATAAATCTGAAAAAGTTCAATTTGGGGACGCATGGGTGGTTGAGTCAGTGAAGTGTCTGCCTTCGGCCCAGGTCATGATCCCAGGGTCCTGGATTCTCCCACTTTTTCCCCTCTGCCTGCTGCTCCCCTTACTTGTGTGCTCTCTCTGACAAATAAATAAATAAAATCTTAAAAAAAAAAAAAGGTTCAATTTGGACATGCCAAGTCTGAGATGGTGGCACAGGAAGCCGGTTGAGTCTGGAGTTCAGGGGTGATGCCAAGGCAGGAGATGCTACTCTGGAGTCACCAGCACATACAGATTATCTTCAGCCCCGAGACTCGATATCATTAAGGAGCGAGCATAACTGGCAAAGACATCGAAGGACTGAGCCCTGGAAAGTGGGAAATAGCAGCCAGTGTGGTAGAAAACTTCAGTGTAGTGTCCTGAAGCCAAGAGCACAAAAGGTTTCCAGAAGGGAGTGACTACGTCCAATACTACTGATGGGCCTTTGCAGATAAAGACTGAGAACTGGGGGTGCCTGGGTGGCTCAGTCAGTTAAGTGTCCAACTCTCGATTTCGGCTGAGGTCATGACCTCCAGGTCCCAGGACTGAGCCCCACATAGGTCTCCATGCTCAGCACAAAGTCTGCTTGTCCCTCTTCCCACCTCCCCTTGCACGCTCACTTTATCTCTAAAATAAAATAAAATCTTAAAAAAAAAAGAAGAAGAAGACTGAAAACTGACCCCACAATCCAGCACCAAGAAGGTCACTGGTGTCCTTGGCAAAAGCAGTCTGGGGGGAGGGGCCAGGGCAAAAGTCTGATAGTGCGGGGCATGAGAGAATGGGAGAAGTGGAGACAGTGGGCATGGACAGCCCATTAGAGACATTTTGCTATAATACAAAAGTGAGGAGAAACAGGGTACCAGCTGCAGGGGACAAAGGGTCAAAAGGTTTGGTTAAAATGGAATAAATTAAAAAAAATTTTTTTAATGGAATAAATTATATCATGTCTGTGCTAGTGGAAATATCTAGCAGAGCGGGGGAAATGATGCAGAAGACAGGAACAGCTGGAGTGAGGTGGACGAGTGGTCCGAAGCAGATGGGCTCTGGGAGTCGTTGGCCGAGAGGAGCACCCACAGAACTGGGGACCCGGCAACGGTGCTGGGTAAGATACAGTAGACACTAGGTGTGGTCGGAGAATTAATTCTCCTTGAGAGAAGATACTACTGTCCTCTTTGGAAGTGAATCAACTGAGCCTCAAAGAAGTTAAATCCCTTGGGGTGCCTGAGTGGCTCAGTGGGTTAAAGCCTCTGACTTTGGCTCAGGTCACGATCTCAGAGTCCTGGGATCGAGCCCCGCATCGGGCTCCCTGCTCGGCAGGGAGCCTGCTTCCTCCTCACTCTCTGTCTGCCTCTCTGCCTGCCTCTCTGCCTACTTGTGATTTCTCTCTGTCAAATAAATAAATAAAATCTTTAAAAAAAAAAAAAAAGAAGTTAAGTCCCTTGTAAGTTGCAAATCTGGGATCCAGGCTCCAAGTTTCTGATTCCAAAAACTGTTTATTCCACCATAGGCACCCCTCTACTTTTGCACAGAACGAGATGTTAAGGAGTTAAACTCTCTGCAGCATTTTATTCTTCACCTTTTACATAAAATATAGGTTACTTTGAAGCAGTCTGAAGATAAAACTGGAATGAAGCCTCTTCTTTGACAAGTCAGCAGTCCTTCCAACTATTTTCTGTATTACATTTCCTCATTTGGCATGCTCCCACATAAAATTTCAATTTATGGGGCCCAGAGACCAAATTTGACAAAACATTATCCTGGTACATTTTCCAAATTGAACTTTATTTCCCCCTAAACATACAAATGTTGAAGTGTTTTTATTTTGCCACTGGCCATCTCTATGCTTTGTACGGAACCTGGGTTCCCGGCGGGGGAAGCCCAGTCACAGCCAGGAGTGCAGGGGTCCCCTTCTGGCCGCCGGCGGGGACGCCGCCACTAGATGGCGCCAGAGCTCTCCTTTGCGCCTGCTTCGGGCCTGCTGCGCATGCTCCCCGGGACTCGGGCCCAGACCCAGGCGGCTTACCAACCACGTGCCCGCAAGGCTTCCCGACCCCACCCGACCCCAGGTCTTCTGCGTCCTCCTCCTGACTTGGAGCACACACGCATCTTCGGCTCCCTGACAGATGATCTCACAGCAGCCAGCGTCAGAACAGCGGGTGTGCGCCACTCGGCCAATGGCAGAGCAAACCTTAATGGAATGTTGGGAGAAGGGAGGAATAGGTTTTTGTAAAAAATATTACCTGACACATACTTTGCTGAGACTTGGCTCTCAGAAAGCCTGGCCTAGGGTGCAGTAACTCCTCTGCCTCAAGCCCTATGCACTTGAGACTGGAGTTCCACGTGGCCCAGCTGGTGGCTTTAAGTCATTTTCAGATGCGGCAAACACACACAGGGCTCACCTGCTACTTCGTTTCGTGGTGACACACCACAACAGCACAAAATATGACTGGCTTGCAGATGCTTAAAATAGAAGTCCGTGGCTGACAAATTCACCCTTGAAACACTTGTGTGTGTGGCCAGACAGCAAATCAGGTGCAGTAGCTCCCCAAATGAATTAGCCCAACCCAGAACTCTTTGAAAACTGGTTAGGGAGATATTTTTTCTTGACTCCATGAGAAGTTAGTCCTTTAACTGCAGGGTATCTGTCAAGTGATTTTCAGCATGGAATGAACTGAAATTTCAAAATCTACTTAAAATCTATCTAAAACTATTTAAGATTTATCTAAAACTATTTTAAGCAGGTCCAAGTATTATTTAGGATGGGTGTCTTCCAGGCATACTGTTGCTCTAGGGCTGTCTGGGAGGCTGACTCAGAGGTTTCTGGAAACATCTTTATCATAAACCTTAAGTCCCTCTGAGAAAGAAATTTGTGTATCTCTGCTTTGGAAGAAGACAGCTGTGCTAAAGAAGGAGAATGTAACTGAGGAAATAGAACCTTCACGATGAGAAAGTCTTATGTCACTTTGTACACAAGAACCTATTCCTTTCTTTCCTTTTTTGAGATGGGAATCTGATGGGTTTTACTAACAGCTTTTCCTGTCAGACTCCATAAAATTTTTTTTTGTGGAATCAACATCTTTTTAATTAATTCAGTTAGCTTTTACTGAGGTGCCCAGTGCATGCCAGAACCCATGCTAGGCACTGGGGATGCAGCAATGAACAAAAACAGCAAAAAAAAAAAAAAAAAAGCAAGCCTGTACTAGAGCTTACCTCCCTCCAGAGGAAACAACCAAATGTTTCTAAACATGCATCCTGTTAAGAGGAGGGCATTTATCAAACTTGCTATCCTCAAAGCATTGTGATGTAGCGTGACTTTTGGTAACATGATTCAGGTACAAAGCAGGAAGATGAGCCTGAACTCATTTTGATCACTAACTCTGTGATGCTCAAGTAGAGGCCACTTTTAGGCAACAGGCTAGAGCCAAGGTCCCACCATAACCCCCTGGCTGAATACAGAGAGGCCCATCAAGCAACCTGCTTCAATATATCCAGAGGCTCTAACTAATCAAATGGCTACTTACAATCAGGCACAGGTACCAAAAAAGGAGAATCCCATACCTCCCATAACTACCCTCCTTAAGTAAAGCCCCCCCCACCCACTGCCTCCAGGCAGGTAGTCTCTCCACTGCTGTCCTTCCTGCTGCTCCCTGGCAGTGTATTCAATAAACTTCTATCTCCTTTGTTCTGCCTCAGGTGAATTCTTTCACCACTGGCTTCCACCCTACTGGGTCACCACACATTTTGGGAGTCCCCATCTGATCAGGAGAGACACCACACTCAACAAGTCACTCCACAGTTCCAGCCCCCCCCATCCTCTTAATATCCTACCTTCCTCACAGCTTAGAGAATTCAATGATAAAACACCTAGAGCTGTCAAAACATTACACAAATGCAGATTTATATATTTTTATGTTACATTATACAAATGCAGATTTATATATTTTTATGTTACAACACTTAGTAACTAAAGAGAGCATAAGATAAGGGAACACGATTACGAATGATTGGAATGATTCTTCAAACAGGGTCAGAGGACTTGTAAGATTAGGCTAGAACTCTAATCATTAACTTTCAGCTCTTATTTACTTCTCTGAAGCACAATCTTAGGAATCCAGAATATTCTAAATATCTTTTGAAGGATCGGGGTTGGGGAACGTGGTCAGCCCTGAAAAGGAATCCCTGAGTTTTATCCCCCTGGCAGCCAGCCTCCCTTGGAGAATAGCTTTAGTCACATCTTTTTTTTTTTTTTTAAAGTATTTATATATATTAAGATTGCATATTTTTTTTAAGATTTTATTTATTTATTTATTAGGAAAGAGAGAGAGTGAGAGAGAGCATGAGAAGGGAGAAGGTCAGAGTGAGAAGCGGACTCCCCATGGAGCTGGGAGCCCGATGTGGGACTCTATCCCGGGACTCCGGGATCATGACCTGAGCTGAAGGCAGTCGCTCAACCAACTGCGCCACCCAGAGGCCCAAGCTTTAGTCACATCTTAAGGCTTAACAATGACTGGCTCCCCCAGACAAGCTGACCGAAAACCAACCCCGCAAAACCCAGCAGCTCAGATACCTGACCAAGCTCAAGGCCACGGGGGATGAGGTGACACAAGAAGTCAACAACCTCTGAGGTGACTCTGTCCAACAGAGGGACATTCCAGAACCTCTCTCACGAGGCGGGAGGAATGTGAGATGCAGAGATCAGAGGACATTCCACATATCCTGAAGGAAGACGTGCTATCTACATGGTCTACACGTGCCTCCCAGATAAGGAGTCTGCGGAGCTGAGTGACCTTCCCCGGTGTTGAGATGAGTTTGTGTTTTCTAACCTCCCCACTTGCCCCTGATGAAGAGAACAAAGGCAAAAGAAATGTAGATAACATTAAATTTCCTGGGGGCGCCTGGGTGGCTCAGTGGGTTAAAGCTGCTGCCTTTAGCTCAAGCCCCTGATCTCAGGGTCCTGGGATCGAGCCCCGCATCAGGCTCTCTGCTCAGCAGGGAGCCTGCTTCCCTCTCTCCCTCTGCCTGCCTCTCTGCCTACGTGTGATCTCTTTCTCTGTCAAATAAATATTTTTAAAAAAATTAAATTTCCTTACAACTTGCAGCCCACTGACAAAAACTTGGGACGAGTAGAGTAGAACGGTCCTCAAGGAGTTCACAAAGGAGTTAATGCACTGCTACAGGCAAAAAGCAACCTTAGCTTGAGAACAGCCAAACCTCCAGGATCCTGTTGTAAGTTCTTTTACACAGGAAATTCCTTTTGGAAGCTTCCTTTATTTCCACCCGTCCCCGGTAACTTGAAAGTATACAATCAGTCACTCCTCACAATCACAGTGCTGCTCTTCCTGCCCACCCCTCCATCCCCGTGCTTGAATAAAAACCTCTTTGCACCAAAAATGTCTCTTTGCACCAAAAATGTCTCTCAACAATTCTTTCTTGACCACTGGCTCCCAGCACTTCCCCGTGCATCCTGACAATGCCATCACCTAAAGGCTTCATATGAAAGGGTTTTTCCATTTTCTTAGAAAATAAGTGGAATTAATACTATTTTTCTTAAAACAAGTACAGCGAGATCTGCCCTTTTGCGTTAGGGTAGTTACACTTGGCAAGAGGAAGACTATCTAAATTCTGCAAATTCCCTTTTCAAAGTCCCTCTTTATTTAGAAAGAGCACTTGCTGACCATTTTGTTTCTATTAGAGAATCAACAGAAATATACTCCTTCACAGGCCCAAATAAAATAAAAAAGCCTATGGAGTGACAATTTCTACACATGGAAACTAAGAGTCAAAAGACCTCTGTCTTTCCACTTCCTCCATTCCACAGAAGACTGGTATGGCTCGATCTCCTCTCAAAATCAAGGACTCTGGATCCAGAAGTATTTAGGAAAAAACCTCAAGTTTAGCAGACAGCTGAAAGTATTAACAGAAATATCTGAATGCTGCATGGTATGGTCTTTCATAAAAATCAAAGGAGCTGGAGCACCTGTGTGGCTCAGTCAGTTAAGCGTCTGCCTTCAGGTCAGGTCACAATCCCAGGGTTCTGGAATTGAGTCCAGCATCAGGCTCCCTACTCAGCGGGGAGTCTGCTTCTCCCTCTGCCCCTTTCCTTGCCTTCCCGTTTGCGTGTGTGCATGCTCTCTCACAAAAATAAAAAAAAATCTTAAAAAAAAAAAATCAAAGGGGTAAAAACACTTTGGCTGACTTCACCCCATCCAGAAACTTCTATTCCTTTCTAATTAAAAGAATCCACGTTAAGGCCTAGCCCAGAAAGGAAAATCATTTCTAATTTTTTTGTCAAGTGCTAGAATATTTTAATTCAGATAGAATTAACAGGACTGTCCATCCTTCCTGATTTCAGCTCAATAAATATTTATACCTGCCTACTGACATGCCAAGATGATACTCAGGATCCAAAGAAAAGGAAGATCTAGCTCCTGTGTCAAAAAACTCATGCTCTAGCAGGGAAGAAAACAAATAAGCAAATGACTGTAATACATCATTTCACTGTTTCTCCATTCTACTGATAAAGACCAAAAAAAGCTCACAAGGTATTTCTAACTAATGAGATACCAAAATAATTGAATTACCCAAAGTCAGTGTGCGACAGACCAGAATTCAAACCACAGTATTTATTACTGAGAGACAGTCACCTTTACATTATTAAAATTAGTAATATTATTGATCTTGAGCTTGCTCAATGTTGAACACACGGGAAGTCAAAGAAAACTTGGAAAGTATTGTCTTTTTTTTTTAAAGATTTTATTTATTTGACACAGAGAGAGAGAGATGACAAGTAGGCAGAGAGGCAGGCAGAGAGAGAGGGGGAAGCAGGTTCCCTGCTGAGCAGAGAGCCCGATGTGGGGCTCGATCCCAGGACCCTGAGATCATGACCTGAGCCGAAGGCCGAGGCTTTAACCCACTGAGCCACTCAGGCGCCCCGGGACGTATTGTCTTCTATCATCGAAAATTTAGTCGGACCATGAGTATTTTAGCTAGCATCTTTTTCTGTGAATTTTAAATTTAAAAGATGAATTTTAAAATGAGTCACCTAGGGCGTCTGGGTGGTTCAGTCATGAAGCATCTGCCTTCAATTCAGGTCATGATCCCAGGGTCCTGGGATCAGAGCCCTGCATTAGGCTCCCTGCTCAGTGGGAAGCCTGCTTCTCCCTCTCTCACTACCCCTGCTTATATTCCCTCTCTTGTGGTCTCTCTCTCTGTCAAATAAATAAGTAAAATCTTTAGAAAATAAAATTTAAAAAAAAAAAGTCATCTGTGAAAACAGATTAAATTTCTCAAGTCTTCAAAATTCTGTATGAGGTGTGTCTCTGGACTACTGTTTTTAGTTCCCCTTGCCCAAGGGGAAGGTACAAAACCAAACGAGCTGGTCCCTTCAAAGGGATTGGGAAAAGACAGAGTATACACTGGTCCACAGAAGCCTTGGATGAGAACTACACATAATTCAGCCCTATACTTGACAAGCTTTCAAGGATAAATAGTTTAAAATGACTTTTTTTTAATCCTCATAAATGTAACTTCAAAAGCCGGCAGGTTCACTTTTTAATAAGTGTTTGACATTTTATTCAGCTACAAGGCTGTCAAGATCTATGAGGAAGACTAGATTTACGCCCTTCTAATCTCAAACTTTGTATATTTCTTTTTTTAAGTTTTTATTTATTTATTTGACAGAGAGGGAGATCACAAGTAGGCAAAGAGGCAGGCAGAGAGAGAAAGGAAAGCAGGGTCCCACCAAGCAGAGCCCAATGTGGGGCTCGATCCCAGGACCCTGACCCATGATCCCAGGATCATGACCTGAGCCGAAGGCAGAGGCTTTAACCCACTGAGCCACCCCGGCGCCCTTCACACTTTGTATATTTCTAATAATCCAGGGACGTAATTGATGTGGGAAACAAAGGCAGAAGAAAAATTATTAAATTTCCTTACAAGCTACAGCCCATTGACAAGTTCTTGACACAGGCAGAGTGACATTCCTCTAAGGACTCCACTGCCCCAATGTTAACACTTTGCTAAGGTTAAAAGGCAATCTTAGCCCGAACCACAGGATCCTGTAAGTCTACTTTAACATACAAAAACTCTTCTGGAAACTTCCTTTATCTGTAACCCCCTAAGATATGCATTGGCTATCATCCCCCAAGTACATGACCCACCAATAAACATCTGAAGGGTCTCATGACTCAGGTTTTATCAGACCGTAATAAATGACCTTTTCCCAACAACAGCTAGTACCCTCAAGGTCCTGGAAACCTTGCTTCCAAAATTCCTTAGAGACTTGAGCTCTCCCTAACCCCCTCCCAAACTGAAAGTACATAACAGGCCACTCCTCATGACTCCAGTGCAGCTCTTTCTTCTGCCCACAGATACTGTGGGCAGAAACCATGTTTTGGAAACCATGCTTAAAACCATGTTTTGCACCAAAGACGTCTCAAGAATTCTTTCTTGGTCATCAGCTTCAAACCCTAATGTCTTTTCCTACATCAGTAATTAGCAGCTTTTAAAAGAGATGTTATCACTCTTCATAGCCATACACTTTTTTGCCTTCCACTCACCTCTCATATGTCATGTCCAAAAAATCTTTTATATTCATTTCATTGTTAGAGATTCCTGGTCAACTTCTGCCTGTCTGGATTTCCATTCATTAAGTATTTCCTAAGTATTTAACTATGCTTTATGCTGGGAAACCCAAACATCAGTAAGACATATGTATTTGGGAATGGGCTATTGCGAAAACGGGGCGCATTACTAAAAAAAATTACAGCAGATCTTGGTGAGAAAATCCCAGGGTTCTACAGAATCTCCCAGTAGTGGGTATCTAACCCTGCAACGGGTAAGGCTTCACTAATTATCTTTCAACCTAAAGGTAAAATCAGTGAGGGAATGGCCCATTTTGTCGTTCCAGAGATCCTTGGCAATAAGCATAGTGCCTGGCCCACAGCATAGGGCACATCATGTGAGACAACAGAATGGCAGCTAGAGAGGAAAGCGCCTATGGGGGATGCTTATTCCATATGATCAGAGCCTGTGTGCTTCTGTATGTTTGAAGGAGGAGGACATTTGGGGAATGAAGTTGGAGAATTAGTCAAATCTGATTATAGGGGCCGTGGATGCCACACGAGGGAGGGACATGCCTCAGAGCAATACCTGGGCCAGCAGAGCAGATCAGAGGACATGAGGCTACACAGTAACTGGAGGCAAATATCCTAAGAAACTGGCAGTGAGGCCAGAGAGAAAGGAAATGTCTGATCCATTCCACAATGGATCAGACACCTACTAGGAATAGGAGGGGTCATCAATGTAATGTGGTGAGTAAGTAACAGCCAAGTGGAGGGCAGCTCAGAGAAGAGCATGTTTAAGGGAATAAATTCAATTCTGTACACGTCATTTGAGGTGCCTGTAGACATCCATGTGACATTGAGCAAGCAGGAACCCATATCCACCTGGGATTGGGGTGGGGACCCGGCGGGGGGGGGAACGTCAAGGACAGGTGCCACTGAAGCCAGACAACATGAAATGACCCAGGAAGAATGGAGAAATTAGGGAGCAAGCCTAAATGAAGCAGAATTTAGGAGAGGAGCAAGTTCTAGCAGAGGTCCCACTTCCTGATGGGAGCCCCAGCTCCCAGCCCCAGTCACTAGACCACTCTAGCCCAAGTTCATCCCAGCTGATTCACTGTCCTCTCCAATCCAGCCTTTCCAACACTCTGGCCCTGTTATCTGGTCCAGTCTGTGCCAGCAGCTTAGGAAGTCATGGCATGATCTCCTGAAGCATTATATTTGAGCGATTTGCGAGTGGGCAAAGAGATTATTATGTTAGACAATGCAGTTATAAAGCAGAAAACAGAAAATCTCTCATTTTTAAAAGCAATAAGACATCATTTCAATAATGTTTTGTGCTTTCAACTCCTCAGGCTGTGTATTCTCTCAAGAAATAAGCATCCATCCCATGTACAACTTGAATTATATAATGGCCATCTTGTTTTGTTTCCTCATTATGTCTCTCATGTTTGGTGAAAAAGTACCTACATTCTTAAAAAAGTCACCCCAACCCCTTTACCCTCTCTCTCAAATAGATAACCAAGTACAGTGCTAAATTACCCTTAATTCAAACCCTAAATCTTACAATCAATTAATCTTCAACAAAGGTGCCAAGAACAATGAGGAAAGATAGTCTTCAAAAAAATGTGTTGGGTCAACTGGATATCCACATGTAAAAGGATGAAACTGAACTCTTATACCATATATAAAAATCAACTCAAAATGGATTAAAGACTTAAACGTAACACCTGCAACCCTAAGACTCCTAGAAGGAAACACAGGGGAAAAGGTCCTTGACCTTATGGGCAAGAGGACCTGAATATTTTTTCAAATAATATATTTTCCCAACAGACACATGAGAAGATGCTCAACATCATTCATCAAGGAAATGAAACAAAAACCACAACTAGAGATCACCTCACACCTGACAGAATGGCTAGAATCATTAAAACAAGAAGTAACAAGTGTTGGCAAGGATGTGGGGAAAAGAGAACCCTTGTGCACTGTTGGCGGGAATGTAAATCGTGCAGCTGCTGTAGAAAACAGTGTGAAGTTTCCTCAGAATGTTAAAAATAAAACTACCATAAGATCCAGTAATTCTACTGTTGAGTATTTACCCAAAGAAAATGAAATCACAGGGTGCCTGGGTGGCTCAGTGGGTTAAAGCCTCTGCCTTCAGCTCAGGTCATGATCTCAGGGTCCTGGAATGGAGCCCAGCATCGGGCTCTCCACTCAGTGGGGAGCCTGCTTCCCCCTCTCTCTCTGCCTGCCTCTCTGCCTACTTGTGATTTCTGTCAAATAAATAAATAAAAAATCTTTAAAAAAATTTTAAAAAATGAAATCACTAATTCAGGAATATGTAGGCATCTCTCTGGGTTCACTGCAGTATTATTTACAAAGGCCAAGATATGGAGGCAAAGTGTACATCGATAGATGAATGAAGTGGTGTATTTACACAACAGAATATTACGCATAGAAAAAATGAGATCTTACCATTCGTGACCACAGAGATGGACCTAGAGGGTATCATGCTAAGTGAAATAAGTTGGACAGAGAAAGACAATACCATAATTTCACTTTTTTTTTTTTAAGATTTTATTTATTCATTTAACAGAGAGAGAACACAAGCAGGCAGAAAGGCAGGTAGAGGCAGAGAGAGGAGCAGGCACCCTGGCGAGCAAGAAGCACGATGCGGGATGCGGGACTCGATCCCAGGACGCTGGGCCGAAGGCAGCCGCTCAACCAACTGAGCCACCCAGGCGTCCCTTCACTTCTATATGGAATCTAAAACACCAAATTAACAAATGAAAAACAAAAACAGACTCATCAATACGGAGAACAAACTGGTGGTGGCCAGAGCGGAGGTGGGTGGGGGATGGGTAGAATAGGTGAAGAGGATTAAGAGGTAGGAACTTGGGGCGCCTGGGTGGCTCAGTGGGTTACACCTCTGCCTTTGGCTTCAGAGGCTTCGGTCACGATCTCAGGGTCCTAGTATCAAGCCCCGCATCGGGCTCTCTGCTCGGCGGGAAGCCTGCTTCCCCCTCTCTTTCTGCCTGCCTCTCTGCCTACTTGTCATCTCTGTCTGTCAAATAAATAAATAAAATCTTAAAAAAAAAAAAAGAGGTACAAACTTCCAATTATAAAATAAGTAAGTCAGGGGGATAAAAAGTATAGCAGAAGGAACACAGTCAATACTGTAATAATATTGTATGGTAACTATGTTTGTAATGGTGAGCATTGCATGAAGTGTAGAATTGCTGAGTCACCATGTTATATACCTGAAACTAACAATACTCTGTATATCAATTATACTTCAATTAAAAAAGTAAAAAAGCAAAAAAGAAATTTACAAAACTGAGACTTGAAGAATTCTGGTTTCAGAATGTTAGGAAAAATTGCGAAGGTGAGATTCAGAATTGTGAAAGCCAAGTTATTAAATATTTTCATGTTTACAGTGGAAACATAAACAGAGGGGACCACATCAAACTAAAAAAGTTTCTGCACAGCAAAAGACAACGACAAAGTGAAAAAACAACCAATAGAATGAAAAAAAATACTCGCAAACTACCTAATAAGGGGTTAATATCCAAAATATATGAGGAACGCCTACAACTCAATACCAAAAATCATCATAATCATCTAATCTTAAAATGGGCAAAGGACCTAAATAGACATTTTCTCCCGAAGACATACAAATGGCCAGCAAGTGCCCAGTATCACTAATCCTCTGGGAAATGTGGACCATGCTTGCTCTGGCAGCACATACACAAAACCACAGCTTCCACACCCTGATAGACAGTACTAAAGTCAAAAGGGAAGTGTTGGAGAGGACGTGGAGAAAAGGGAACCCACTGTAAAGTGGTACAGTCACTCTGGAAAACAGTATGGAGAGGTCTCGAAAACTTAAAAAACAGAACTACCAGATGATCCAGCAATCCCACTTCTGGGTATATATCAGACAGAAGTGAAATCACGATCTCAGAGCGTTCTTAAGTTCATTACAGCATTGTTCACAAGAGGTAAGATGGCAGAATAAGCTAAATGTCTGTCAGTGGATAAACAGGTAAGTAAAATATAACACGTGTGTGTATACAGGATATCAGCCTTAAAAAAGGAAATTCTGCCATTTCGGGCATGGATGGACCTGGAGGATATCATTATACTACGTCAAATAAGCCAGAAACAAAAAGACAAATACTGTTATTATCTTGCTTATAGATGGAATCTAAACAAATCAAACTCATGGAAAGAGAATGGTGGTTGCCAGGGATGAGGGTAGGGTAACTGGGGAGATGCTGAACCAAGGATACAAACGTTCAGTTAGAGTGAGTTCTGGACATCTAATGTACAGCATGGGGACCACAGTATCCAATTAGGTGAGGCGATAGATGTTAATTAGCCTGACGGTGGTGTGCATTTCATGTCCACATACACTGAAACACAGCATTGTACATCTTAAATACACAAAACTTTAATTTATAAATCATAATTCAATAAAGATGGGGGGAAATCCTGACTCTTCCATTTCCCATGCAACACTAGGCAGGTCTCGCAAGCTGTGAAAGGGGAACGACTCCTGTAGGACACTGTAAGGAGTGAACTGAATCCATTCTAGAGCCCAGGAAGTGTTTCTGTCATCCTCTATGTGTGCAGTGAACATCAAAAAGCACAATGAGATGCAGAGGTGGAGAGAGCTGGCCTGGTATGCGGTGCTCATTCTAAGGTGAGAGGCGAGATCTACTTTTCCTGAGGAGCTAACAAATGCCACTAATGCTAATCCAAGTTGGGTCTCTATACTTGCTACTGGAGTCATAACCAGAGGACATTTCTGAAAACTAGCATAGGGCTCTACAAAAATGGTATATTGGTGTAATTGGTTTATAAAATCATCAGTCTCTGAGACCACAAAGTTGTCCTCTTCAAATGCTGAGTAGGGTGAGCAAGCGCATGCACAATGTGAACACTGTCAGAGGTCACCAAGAAAGCTGTTTAACCTGTCCAGGGACTCGTCTTGTGTGCTACTCCGGGTCAGAGGAGACAGGTTCTGGTTTTAGAACTTCACAAACTTACCCAATCTACTGAGGTACAAACTAAAAGGGCCAGCTCAGTTCGGTCCATCTACTTCCTCAGGCAACAAAGGAAAGGCAGGGCTACACGGATTTTAAGATCTCAGTGAAGTTCCAGTGGGATCCGGTTGTTCTCCCTGAATGAGCAGATCACGTCCTGGCACGTTCCACATGGAGGCACCACTCAACAACAGGTCCATTTTTGTCAGATCGAGGTCCAGCTTAACCACAGCCTCTCTTAAACCGTTCCTTCTCCCCTCAACCCCTCAGCTTCTATACCCCTATGACTGCAAAGTATTTGACTCCTCTATCAATACCAGTGGAAATTAAGAAAGGATTTAGCACCTCTGCAATGCCTCCTGGACTGTTTCCAGAACACAGCATTCCAGAACACTACATACGCAGTATGTAGCCATTAAAAGTGAAGGAGGGAGGCCTGGGAGGCTCAGTTGGTTGAGCGACTGCCTTTGGCTCAGGTCATGATCCCAGCGTCTTGGGATCGAGTCCCGCATCGGGTTCCTTGCTCCGCGGGGAGCCTGCTCCTCTCTCTGCCTCTGTCTGCCTCTCTGCCTGCTTGTGTTCTCTCTCTGTTAAATGAATAAATAAAATCTTAAAAAAAAAATTTAAAAAAAAGTGAAGGAAAAAAATTATATACATAAAATGTCCTGGAGACTCTATCTAAAAAAGAGAAAAATCTATTTGATTTGCCCAAAGACACAAATATGAAATAAAAATTTTGAAACTCACAACTAAAATGGAGGACTAGGGAATGTAATTTCTGCTTAACTGGTATGTCTAGTCGATGGGCTGTTCACAGAAAAAAATCCTTAAACACATTTAAATGGACTGGCCTATCTTGAACAAAAAGTCTGATAACTGATGGTCTTTATGTTTCAGATCATTAGAATGAGTACTAGGGGTTCTTAAATAATCACGTTCTACCACCGGTTAGCTGCCTTTTTAATTACACATTTCATTTTTTAAAAAAATTTTATTCATTTAAGAGACACAGAGACAGAGCACAAGCAGAGGGGCAGGAGAGGGAGAAGCAGGCTCCCTGATGAGCTGGGAGCCTGACATGGGGCTCGATCCCAGGACCTAGAGATCATGACCTGAGCCAAAGGCAGACACTTAACCATCTGAGTCAGCCAGGTGCCCCTACACATCTCATTTTTAGAGTAGAGGGCTGAAGTACATCACCCGTGACATTAACATGGCTGCTATCCTGTAACAATTTCCTGTTTCTCCATACCACCATTGAGCGTTGCTGGCTCACATTCACAGCAAGGCCCCAGACCAAAACCTGGAGACTTACTAGAAACACTAACATGGGGCACCTGGCTGGCTCAGTCAGTGGAGCATGTGACCCTTGATCTTGGGTTCCTGAGCTGGAGCCCCACACTGGAGGGGTAGAGTTCACTTAAAAGAAAGTAAAAATAAAAGTATCTTGGGAGCACCTGGGTGGCTTACTTGGCTAAGCATGACTCTTGATTTTGGCTCAGGTCATGATCTCAGGGTCGTCAGATAGAGCCCCATGTTGGGCATGAAGTCTCCTTGAGATTCCCTGACTCTGCCCCCTCCCCCTGCTCGTATGCTTTGTCCAAAAATAAATAAATCTTTAAAAACATATTTTATGGGGCGCCTGGGTGGCTCGGTCGTTAAGCATATGCCTTCGGCTCAGGTCACGATCCCAGGGTCCTGGGATCGAGCCCTGCGCTGGGCTCCCTGCTCAGTGGGAAGCCTGCTTCTCCCTCTCCCTCTGTGTTCCCTCTCCTGCTGTCAAATAAATAAAATCTTAAAAAATATATATATATGCACATTTTGATTAAAAAAAATACTGGTAATATGCTCCTGGCTCAGACATACAGCCCAGCGATGTGTTTCAACACTCCTTCCAGGCACCTGCTCAAGTTGGGGACCCACTATCAACAGGACAGCACTATTACACAGAGTCCTCACCTACTGACAGGAAAGCACCGGCTCTTCATCTTCGATCTGTCCATCTCTTCAAGTCAAGAGCAAGAAGCTGCACAGATGTCAACATCCTCCAAGGGATATGAACCGAAAAACAGGGCAGGGCCACCACCAGGAATCAAACTGAGAATTCACTTCTGCAAATATACACTGAACGAAAATTTTCTCCAAGCCCTTTAATATTTAAACAGCTGAGACACAAGCAATAAAACTGCATTTTTTTGTTACAAGAAAGAAAATTTTGTGTAACATTTGCATGATATACTAATTTTCTCAAAATCTTTTCTGTAATATTTCATTAATACACTGGTCCGTAGGTTGGTTCAACAAGGTCAGAAAAGCAAGCACAAAGATGGTAAAAAATACCAACCTTATTGAGGGGTAAGAGGGCTCAAACATTTGCTGACTGGCTACTATGCCCACTGTACTAGGTTTTTATGTATTTTACATAAATTCAACCTGAATGTAAATTCTAGTTTTCTATTAACAGGACAGCGCAGACACTGCCAGGTAGGCCCGTTTTAAGTGCACTTTCACCTTATGTACACATTATGGAATCAAATAGCTCCTTCCCAGGGAAGCACACTAACCGTGCACTAATACATATATTTCCATTTCCAAAGACTTTATACAAGTGTGCAACATTAGCACATGGGCACATTCAGGCACTTATCACTCTAATTAAATCTTAGCTTGAGCACCATTTGGCCAATATCATCCCTGCTGCCTGGTTCCTTCACCATGTAAAACTTTATAGAGAGGAAACCGTGTTCTGTAATTATGCGCTTGGGGGAAAACCTCGTTTGGACTTCTTTCTTTTTTTTAAAGCCAAACCTTTCAGAAGTGGCACCTAATTTTAAAGCACAAAAGCTGTCATCTAAATAAGAAAATGACCCGCATAATCAGTTCCACTGGGCAGATAGCAAGCCTTTTCAACAAGTATTAGATCAAAGCCGATTATCTTTCAGAAAACCCAGTGATACCCAGCTTAGACTACACGACAGTTCTCAAGGGCCTACAGCCGTCTTACCCTCTCCCAAAACAAAGCTGACTGCTCACTCCTGCAGCTAGTCCTTAGCTTCTCTGGGTCCATTCCTTCCTTGCCAAGCTGTCTGCCCCTTGCTCTTTTCATCTCCTATGTTCTAACTGTGACCTATACCCTGAAAGCCCCTGGTCTGAATATTCCCCTCTGGGATAGGGGGAGTATAGAATGAAAAGACTGTTTCCTGGGGCGCCTGGGTGGCTCAGGTCATGGTCTCAGGGTCCCGCCTGCCTCTGCCTACTTGAGATCTCTCTATCAAATAAATAAATAAAATCTTAAAAAAAAAAAAAAAAAAGACTGTTTCCTAGCTGTGTGACCAATGACCACTACATGGTTTTGGATCTGGGATCTATGAGTAAAACTGACTAACCAGCATGTTTGCACTGGTCACTTCCTTATCCCAGACAAGAGTAGGCAGGCTACCATTGAAAAATTTCTTAAAGATTAAAAAACCACACTCTTTAAGGGTACAGGATCACAAACCTGGAAGGTACACAAGGAAGAGTCCTTAAATGTCTCAGTTACATAGTTCGATGTTCTAATTTTATAGATGAGAATACTTGGGGTAAGTTCAGAGATGTAATGTGACCTGCCAAAGGCTATGCAGCTGTCCAGAAGCAAAAACTTAGAACCATACTCCAAACTCTTTCCTCTATATCCCACCACAACAAAAACCCAAAGTTAAGGTTAAGGAAAATTTGTAAGCACATTAAGTAAAATACGTAAGTACATAGGAAAAGTCTTCGGGATCACTCCAGATTTTGAGACAGAATAAAGGCAAAGTGTATAGGGAGGAATTGTTATTCAGCTCAACAGATGACAAGTAGGTACCAAGGATCTTTATTCTCAGACCTAATGTTCAACCTGTGACTGCAGATAACATGTCACCATTTTAAGAACACCCCCATTCTTTCCAAGTCTTCAGCCACAAGGTTACACCTTATTCTCATCATAACAAGATAAATGAATCAGATTGAAAGAGGATTAAGGAGATACACTGAAGATAAAAGCAAAGAGGAATAAACATTTTATAAGCTTATCATCCCAGTTACCCTAAAGGTTAAGTTCAGATTTACAAGAGTAATGACAGAACCGTATGATTTCAGTGAAAACCAACACAAGTTAGATCCTTTAAAAAAAGGGGGGTGGGAATCAATTCAGAAATACTAAGTCAGGCAAGCATGCAAACTTCAGAGTATAAAAAAATGCAAGACCTGGTTGTCCAAACAAATATATCCTCTCTCGGGAGGAGGTGGATTTGAAGATGCTTAACAGAAACAAATGAATTAAAAGCTGAAAGGGACACTTCTCTGAATTAGCAGACCAATTCCCTCATTTTTTAAGTGAGGAAAGAGGGCAGATAGTAATTGGTGAAACTTACATGGCTAGATTAAGGATGTACATAGATCTAATTCCCGGTGCTTTTTGCACTACACATATCTAAAATACAAGGAGATAAATATCCAGAACACATTAAGCCCACCGATTTAAATGAAACATTTCAAGACAAATACACAGGGAGGAGGTGAATTAATACAGCACAGCAGCACATCTCACATCATATTTAAGAGATTAAATGGAAAAAATAATCTCTCGAAGATTTTAGTGCTCAGTTTTGATGAAGTTTCCATCCAATTCTTTAATGTAGAGCAAATGTACTAGCTTAAAAAAAACGTGCATTCTTCAGCTTTCTCCTATACTTTTTCTGCCTATCTTTCAAAACTAAGCACGGAGTATTTTTAACATAAGTAATGTGATGTTATATGTACACTTTAATTGCACGTTTTAGGAATAAAATAAATCCATGATATTTTGGTAACTCATAGTGTATTTATAAAATGAAAAGCTTTCTATCAAAATACACTTTTCACTGGGAAAAATAAATAAAACAGACGAATGGATCTACACAAAGTAAAAATTAACTTTGGTAGATTTCAGTGTAGGACAGTCCCAACAAGCCTATTTGCCCTTTTCCCCCCAGAGCTGCTCATCTTCCGACTTAAGATTTTAAAAATATTTTTAATTGAGATTACGTTGACATTTTCTCATTCCACATCATCTTCAGCCAAGCTCTGAGCACTTACAATTCTCTGAAAGAGAAAAAAAAGAAAAATTAATTTTTAGAAGTCCTTTGTAGGAGGCAAGCATATCCAATGGAAAAAGACAGTCTCCTCAATAAAGTGTTGGGAAAACTGTACAGCCACATGCAAAAGAATGAAACGGGACCACTTCCTTACACCATGCACGAAAATAAACTCAAACTGGATTAAAAACCTAAATGTGAGACCTGATACCATAAAAATCCTAAGCAGTAATCTTCTTGGACACTGGCCTTAACAATATTTTTCTAGGTGTGTCTCCTCAGGCAAGGGAAAATAAAAGCAAAAATAAACTACTGGGATTACACCAAAATAAAAAGCTTTTATATGGCAGAGTAAATCAACAAAATGAAAAGGCAACCTACTGAATTAGAGGACATCTGTAAATGATACATCTAATAAGGGGTTAATATCCAAAATATATAAAGAACTCACACAACACGAAGAAGAAACCTAATAATCCAATTAAAAATGGGTGGAGGACCTAAACAAACATTTTTCCAACAGATGCATGCAAAGATGCTCAACACCACTAATCAAGGAAATGCAAATCAAAACCACAATGAGATATCGCCTCACACATGTCAGAATGCCCAGAATCAGAATGACAAGAAGTAACACGTGCTGGTGAGGATGTGGAGAAAAAGGAACTCTCATACACTGTTGGTGGAACTGTAAACTGGTGCAGCCACTGTGGAAAATAGCCAGAAGGTTCCTCAAAAAATTAAAAAAAAAAAAAAAAAAAAAAAAAAAAGGGAATGCCATATGATCCAGTAATTCCACTGTTGATTATTTACCCAAAGAAAATGAAAATGCAGGGTGGCTCAGTCAGTTAATCATCTGCCTTCGGCTCAGGTCATGATTCCCCTGGGCTCCCTGCTCAGCAGGGAACCTGCTTCTCCCTCTCCCTTTGCCACTCAGTCATGCTTGCTCTCTCTCAAAATTAAAAAAAAAAAAAAAAAAAAAGAGGGCCGCCTGGGTGGCTTAGCCGGTTGAGCTACTGCCTTCCACTCAGGTCATGATCTTAGGGTCCTGGGATTGAGTCCAACATCAGGCTCTCTTCTTAGCATGAAGTCTGCTTCCCCCTCCCTCCTAGCTCATGCACATGCTCTCTCTCTCTCACTCTATGATAAATGAATGAAATCTTAAAAAAAGAAAAGAAAATGAAAATACTAATTCGGAACTATGTATGTACCTCTAGATTTACTGCAGCATTATTTATAATAGCCAAAATATGGAAGTAACATTAATGTCCATTAATGGATGAACAGCTAAAGAAGTGGTAATCATATACAATGGACTATTATTCAGCCATAAAGAATGAGATCTTGCTATTTGCAACATGGATGGACCTAGAGGATGTTATGCTAAGTGTTATTTCCCTAAGATAAAGAAAAACATCATTTGATTTCACTTATATGGAATCTAAAAACCAACAAATGAACAAACAAAGGAGAAAGAGACCCCTAAATATGAACCAGCGGTTGCCAGAAGGACGTGGATGGGGGCAAAATGAGTGAAGGGGAGTGACAGGTCCAGGCTTCCTATTACGAAAGGATAAAAAGTTGTAGGGGATAAAAAGTACAGCATAGGGAATATAGTCAGTGATCATGTAATTCTGTAGTATAGTGAGAGAGTCAGTAGCCACATTTATGGTAAGCAGACCATAAGGTACAGACCTGTCAAATCAGTAAGTTGTACACCTGAAACTAATGTAACATTGTGTGTCAACAATACTTCAATTAAAAAAAAATTTAAGGGGAAAAAATGTATGTCCTTTGTATTCAAAGAATCAAATCTTGCTAAAGTTTACCCATTCTGAGATTTCAATATTTAACACTTCTAAACATTGTTATCAAAGAAAATAATGATCATGCTACTGTCGGTCCCATTTCAAAATCCAAGGAGGAATTACAATATAATGTTTTACATGTTAATCAATTATATAACTACAACCAAAAAGAATTCAAGATATCTTTTTACTCCCATATAAACAAAGAATACTGATTAGCACTTTCATACTGAATGACCACATTCTATACTCCAAACATTTCCCTTTTTGGCCTGAAAATGCTCAGTCATCATACAAGAAGGAATACAGTAATTCCAAAATTAGCATTTGAAAATATTTCCAAATAACATGAATTAACTGAGTAAAGGAGGTCATTTTTATAAAGAGGCGTTCAGGTTTCATCCTGAACTCATCCACATTTCAAAAGACCTCATATCCTCAGGGCCATCTTCCAAAAGCACTATGCTATGCTGCCTTTCCAAGAGCAGATGACACTAAACAGAGGATTCTGGGGTGCCTGGGTGGCTCAGTCGGTAAACATCTGCCTTCAGCGCAGGTCATGATCCCAGGGTCCTGGGATCGAGCCCCCATCAGGCTCCCTGCTCAGCAGGAAGTCTGTTTTCCCTCTCCCACCCCCTCGCTCATGTTCCTGCTCTCGCTCTCTCTCGCTGTCAAGTAAATAAATAAAATGTTTTTTAAAAATAAAAAAAATAGAGGATTCTGATTTAGATAGACTAGCAACCACGTTAGTCTAAATAAAAAGGGTTAAGATCAAATCTTTGGTTTTTTTTTTAACTCTTTCTCTTAAATATTTGGGGCCTTTATTTTCTCTCTAGTCCCTTTTCAAACTGAGGAAAGATCATTTTGAAGAATTAACCAATTTTAAATCACACCAACTGTGGAAATTCACAGACGAGTAAACAAACTATTTCAAAAAATAGATACATTTTCGAGGAAGGAGGCAAAATGGCGGAGGAGTAGGGGTCCTCGTTGCCACCAGTCCCCTGAACTGAGCTGGACCATCCTGAACACCTACAAAATCAACATGAGGTGTAAGATTATCTATCTGGATCTCTACACGAAGAAAAACTCCACTGTGGAGTTTTTTGGTGGCTTCCAACCACTCCGGATTTTCCTCGGGTTCATCTTGCCTGAGTCGTGGTTGATATTTTTGGACTCTGTACATTCCCTCAGCCATCCCTCTAGAGAATGACTAGGAGGAGGAACTCCCAACAAAGAAAAGAACCAGAGACAATGGCCTCTGCCACAGACTTAATGGATATGGATATAAAGAAGATGTCAGATGGGCAACTGCCTTCGGCTCAGGTCATGATCCCGGAGTCCCAGGATCGAGTCCCACATCGGGCTCCCAGCTCCATGGGGAGTCCGCTTCTCACTCTGACCTTCTCCCTTCTCATGCTCTCTCTCACTCTCTCTCTTTCCTAATAAATAAATAAAATCTTTAAAAAAAAATACAAAAAAAAATAAAGAAGATGTCAGAAAAAGACTTCAGAATAACATTTATAAAGTTGCTGTTTAGGCTTGAGAAAAGTCTTAACGACAATAGAGAATCTCTAAGGGCAGAATACAGAACTGGTTTCACTGAAATTAAAAATGTTATAAAAGAGATACCATCTAAACTGGATACTCTGAATGCCAGGGTAAATGAGAAAGAAGAACGAATTAGTGATCTAGAAGATAAGCTGATAGAAAGGAAGGAAGTCAAGAAAGATAGGGATAAACTACAAGCCCATGAGATCAGACTTGGAAAGATCAATGACAACATGAAACAGTCCAAAGTCAGAATTACTGGGATCCCTGAGGGCATGGAGAGAGAGAGAGGTATACTTGAGCAAATCAAAGCTGAGAACTTCCCTAATCTGGCGAAGGAAATAAGCATCCATGTCCAAGAGGCAGACAGGACCCCTCCCAAGATCAATAAAAATAGACCAACGCCCCGGTATATATTAGTAAAAGTTGCTAATCTTAGAGCCAAGGCAGCTATCCTGAGAGCAGCTAGGGGGAAGAGATTTCTTACCCATGGAGGGAGAAACATCAGAATAACATTAGACCTGTCCGGAGACCTAGCAAGCCAGAAAGGGCTGGCAAGACAAAATCAGGGTACTAAATGAGAAGAACATGCAACCAAGAATACTTTATCAAGTAAGGCTGTCATTCAAAATGGATGGAGAGACAAAGAGCTTCTAGGACAGGCAGAAAGGAAAGGATATGCGACCACTAAGCTAGCTAGGGAGTTCTATAAAAGAAAAAAGACCCCAAGAATAATACAGACCAGAAAGTAAGAGAGACAATCTACAGAAACAGGGACTTTGCAGGCAATATGATAGCACTAAATTCTTATCTTTCAATAGTTACTCTCAACGTGAACAGCCTGAAAAATGAAATGACACAGGCTTTCAGATTGAATAAAGACAGGACCCATCCATATGCTGCCTATAAGAGACTCATTCTAAACCTAAAGACACATCCAGATTGAAAGTAAGGGGATGGAGAACCATTTATCATGCAAATGGACCTTAAAAGAAGGCTAGGGTAGCAATTCTCATTATCAGACAAATTGGATTTTTAAACCAAAGACTGTAGTAAGAGATGTAGAGGATATCATACTTAAAGTATATCATACTTAAAGTATATCATACTTAAAGGGTCTATCCCACAAGAAAATCTAACAGTTGTATCTATGCCCCCAACATGATAGCAGTCAACTACATAAGCCAACTGTTACCCAAAATAAAGAATCATATTGATAATAATACATTAATAGTAGAAAACTTCAACACCTACTCTCAGCAATGGACAGATCATCTAAGCAGATCAACAAAGAAATTAGAGCTTCGAATGACACATTGGACCAGATGAACTTCATAGATATATATAGAACATTCCACCCTAAAACAACAGAATACTCATTCTTCTTGAATGCACATGGAACTTTCTCCAGAATACATCACATACTTGATCACAATCACTTGATACATCACAAATCAGGCCTCAACCTATACCAAAGATTGAGATTATTCCTTGCATGTTACCAGACCACAATGTCTTGAAACTGGAACTCAGTCACAAGAAAAAATTTGGAAGGAATTCAAACACGTGGAAGTTAAAGAGCATCCTACTAAAGAATGACTGGGTCAACTAGGAAATTAAGGAAGAACTTAAACAATTCATGGAAACTAATTAGAATAAAAACACATCAGTCCGAAACCTATGGGATACTGCAAAGGCTGTCCTTTCAGCAATGTGGCAGGATACAATTCAAAACCACAATGAGATAATCACCTTACACCAGTGCAAAATGACAGAAATTAACGAGACTGGAAACAACAAGTGTTGGCAAGGATGTGAAGAAAGGGGAACCCTCCTACACTGGTGGGAATGCAAGCTATACAGCCACTCTGGAAAACAGTATGGAGGTTCCTCAAGACGTTAAAAAGAGAGCTACCCTATGACCCAGCAATTGCACTACTGGATATTTATCCCAAAGATACAGGTGTAGTGAGAAGAAGGGGCACATGTACTCCAATGTTCATAGCAGCGATGGCCACAATAGCCAAACTGTGGAAGAGGCTGAGAGGCCCTTCAATAGATAAATGGATAAAAAAGATGTGTATATACAATGGAATATTCCTCAGCCATCGGAAAGAATGAATACCTACCATTTGCATCAACATGGATGGAAGTGGAGGGGATTATGTTAAGTCAAATAAGTCAGGCAGAGAAACACAATTATCCTATGGTTTCATTCATATGTAGAATATAAGGAATAGTGCAGAGAACCATAGAGGAAGAGATGGAAACCCGAAGGGGGAGAAATTGAAGAGGAAAATGAACCATGAGAGACTATGGACTCTGGGAAACAAACTGAAGGTTTCAGAGGGGCGGGGGGTGGAGGGATGGGGTTGCTGGGTGATGGGCACTAAGGACGGCACGTTTTGTGATGAGCACTGGGTGTTATATGCAACTAATGAATCACTGAACACTAGATCGAAAACTAATGATGTACTATATAGCAGCTAACTGAACATAATAAAAAAAGTGAAAAAAAATAGATTCATTTTGATTCCTTGGAAAAAATTAAAAATGAACAGAATGCATCTCAATCAATTATTTAGTTATATATAATATTTTATACAAATGGTGCTGTGTTCAATATAGATTTGGAAATGTAGTCAAATAACTCCAAGCTCAAAGCCCACCTTAGCAGAAGCAAAGGCACCGGGGCCTTTAGACAAGTGAGGTCAGAGGGTATCTAACAATCCTTTAAGATCTAATTATTTCAGGCTAGGTCATCTCAGCCCCTCTGCCCTCTGCCAGGCCACGTAACTGAATGCATAGGCTCACGAGAGTCGACAGAAAGCTAGATTCAGAAAGCAGCTGAGAGTGGCCCAAATTTTAGTGAATACCAAGGCCTAAGATTTCAGAATATAAGATGTACTTCCTGAACTACAAATAGGGCACAATGACTAGATCTTATGATCACTCACGCCAATATTGTTAGGGAAGAAAAATTTCAAGCATTGCTATCTCCAATTCTACTCTGATTCCAAGAATGAGTTTTGTAATTCCATCATGTTCACTAGATTAATTTTTAAACATCAATGTCCCTAAAACATTTACTTCTCAGATTCTACTCACTTTTACCAACATTTCAAATCCTTACCTGACTAATTGTTGGAAGCTTGGTCAGAAGCATCTGGAACACTGGTGGTGGAAGAGTTTGCTGTAACACTTGCAGCAACTGCTGTGGCTGTCCACACACAGCAATCGCATTTGTCAGATGGTCTACACCTTTCTCATATTCGCCTAAAAGAGTTACATAAAAGTAACACATGAGCCTTTGCCTTTGTCAAAAATTCAACTCTAGGGCCCCTGGGTGGCGCAGTTGGTTGAGCGACTGCCTTCGGCTCAGGTCATGATCCCGGAGTCCCGGGATCGAGTCCCACATCGGGCTCCCAGCTCCATGGGGAGTCCGCTTCTCACTCTGACCTTCTCTCTCTCACTCTCTCTCTTTCCTCATAAATAAATAAATAAAATCTTTTTTAAAAAAAAAATTCAACTCTAAATCCTTCACTAAATCTCCCAAGAGATACTGACCAAAAACATACCACAAGTAAACATGGAAATAATCTACAGTACATTCATATAACTGAGTGTTTTGAAAGCATTAACAAAAATGAGTCAGATCACAGGTACTGATATAAAAGTGTCTTCAAAACACATACAAAAAGGGAGAAATTAAAGTGCAGAAATGTCCAAGTATATTACTATTTACAGACTTAGAATATTTCTGAAAGATTTTATAAGAAATTGCTAACTATGGTGCGCTTAAGTGGCTCGGTCAATTAAGCGTCTGCCTCCGGGCCCAGGTCATGATCCCACGGTCCTGGGATCAAGTCCCACATAAGGCTCTGTGCTCATTGGGGAGCCTGCTTCTCCCTCTGCCTGCCACTCCCCCCTGCTTCTGCTTGCGGCACACGCGTGCTCTGTCAAATAAATAAAATCTTTAAAAAAAAAAGGAAAAAGAAAAAGAAATTGCTAACTATGGAACACTTACTTTTCTGAGAAGAACTGGAAGACTGGGGACTGAGGTGGAAAGGAGGCCCAAATTCACTTTAGATTAATCCCTTATACTATTTTGAATGTTATCGTATGCAAATTCAAAAAAGAAAACAAAGACCTTTTTAAAAAAGTTATGCTAGTAGGAAAACAGTTACATTAATGGAAGTGGCAAGCAGCAGGTAACAAAACAGTGATTATCTCTGAGTGGTAGGATTTTCTTTTAGTTTATCCTATAGGGGACACATTACTTTTGAAAGAAAAAGTTACATAAAACACAAACTGAGCAAATTTTAATTATGTCAAAAAATTGTTTCTTGAACTTTCTGGGTTGGTGAACACATCGAGGTACTAGGAAGGTGGTGCATCCAGAGACAGTGGAAGATTCTCATATCCTGCCCATCCCCACCCCCACACCTTGCCCTACATGATAAATCAGTAAACACAGTTTTCTGACCCTGAATAAGAATGTGACTAAATAAGGGACTGAAGGATGGTATATGAAGCAAAGGAACTGCTTACTGTAACATTTCACTTGAGAAAATCTAAGGACTGAGTTATTCAAACTGAAAAAAGCAGAACTCTGCAAAGCATTAAAAATGGAAAATACAAAAGATTTAGTTCTTCTGCATGAGGTTGGACTTCCATGGGGGAACACAATAGCTCCACTGACTTGGAAATTAAGTTGCCACTTGGCCACTAAATCCTCATACCACTGAATTTACAGGCAAT
This sequence comes from Nasua narica, assembly GCA_028533885.1. NCBI lineage: Eukaryota > Metazoa > Chordata > Mammalia > Carnivora > Procyonidae > Nasua > Nasua narica. Next base: position 13,974,857 of record CM052812.1, read on the forward strand.
TTGGGGATTACAACTCTGTTGCCTGAGGATATCAATTCCAACTATTAAATGGAAACAGAGCTGCTACTGGGTTGTTGTGTGTAGAACATGGGATCCCGAGACACCTCCCAGTATTTCTAAATACACTGGAAACAGTTAATGTACCACCACAGCAACTCAACGCAGTTTCCTCTCTGCACCTGCAGACAGGAGCCCGTCCACATCATCCTGAGATGAGATCTGGCTCAGTTAACAGAATTATGCTTACAGAAAACCCCTAGATGGAGACCACCAAGCAATGAAGTTCACTGCCTAAATCACTCATGCCTTCACAAGACTTACTTTGATGTTGACTTTTCCCCTAATTCTAACCACCTGAGTCCTCAACATCAGGTTCGGTTGGTAGTTTCCACCAGAAGAAAGGCAGCTTGGCAGAATTGAGTAACCCTCTGGATGGTGCTGAGCTAAAGTGTGAAACATGAGCTTGGGAAAAAGAGTAACTCCTGCCTGTCCTTCCTTGGCTTTCCTCCCAGCCACCATGAGTTACTGTCCTTCTCAATCTGGAGCTGACAGCTCAAGTTGCACAGATGCACAATGCACAGATCCCCAAGACAATCCAAACTAAAGTTATGAGTGTACTTTTTTCTGATATGTTTGACTATGAGTAAAATAATTTAAAATAGTGATTCTAGGGGCACGTGGATGGCTCAGTCAGTTAAGCATCTGCCTTCAGCTAAGGTCACGATCCCGGGGTTCTGGGATCGAGCCCGACACTAGGCTCCCTGCTCAGCAGGGAGTCTGCTTCTCCCTCTCCCTCTGCCCTGCTCGCTGTCCCTCTCTTTCAAATAAATAAATATAATCTTTTAAAAAAATAGTTATTTTAAAAAATAGTTAAATAGTGTTTCTATTTTGGAAGACAGAAAATCTTGACAGTATCAAACAGACCTCTATTTAGGAGCATGAACAAAATATTTTGAGAATGTTTGCATGAAATGAAATACAATCTATACCTTAGATATCCCTATACATGCAGATTTTTCTTTTCAAATACTAAAGTAACAGTCTCTCAAATGAGCTCTATGAAGATTTAAGTGCTTTACTATTACCCCATGATTAAACCTCGTGTTTCTTAATGTAATAGGGTAAAAAAGCCAGAATTCTTTTCTAGTAGCGCATTTCCATTTTTATTTATAAATATTATCAGCCTACTATGCCATCCAAGTAAGATAATTATTTCCTAAAGAGAAAAGCAAAGCAATTACTGGGAAGGGGGAGACATGACAAGAAGTCACATGTCACCACTACCTCAAACCTTTAATCCTTTCCATAAAAACAAATAAAAAGCCACAAATGACCTCCCTCGTGTAGTTCAATACTATCTAAATCTATGATACAGCAAAAAGCATTAACAAATACTTGATACCTGATATCATTATTATTAATGATAGCAAATACTTCAAAGCTACTTCTGAAATGAAACCTAATTTGGGGGCACCTGGGTGGCACAGTTGGTTAAACATGAGACTGGATTTCAGCTCAGGTCATGGTCTCAGGGTCCTGTGATGGAGCCTGAAAGCTATGCACTGGAGCATGGAGCCTGCTTTAAGATTTTCTCTCTCCCTCTCCCTCTGCCCCCTCCCAAACCCCATTCCCCTGCATACATACACTCTGTCTCAATAAATAAATAGAAATCTTTAGGAAAAAAAAAGATAAAAGCTAATTTGTCACTAAAAATTTACAAATACACTTAAGACTACTAAATTCTAGTTCTCAAATTTGTCATTTTGATCATTTTAACTTCATAATAGTAATGTTTTTAAAAAAAGAACTCTTAATCCTTAATTAAATATGTAAAGTACATAGCCTAAACTCTAGATAAGATTCAGATCACTAGCTGGTCCTGAAATCAAGCACCATGAACTCACTGTGTGAACCTGACAGGTAAATTAACCTTCTCCGGTACTTATATTAGCCATAGACTTCCTATAAATGTTAGAAAAGACCTGAAGATTAGATGAAGAAGTTGAGAAAGTATAAGCCTAGAGCACATTCCTTCAGTTACTATTTACATATTGCATTATGACTATATTCTCTAAACCGCTAAAAAAATAACCTCATTTGTAAAGATTACTTATCTTCTCTGTTATCATGTATCAAACAAACCTAAAACTCAAAACATATTATGGACAATGATAACTCACAAGAAGTACTTTTCTAGAGCCAGTCTTTTTTTTTTTTGAGAGTGAGCAAGCATGCTTGCTGGCACAGGAGGGACAGAGGGAGAAAGAATCTCAAGCAGGCTCCCGGCAGAGTCTGAGGCAAGGCTCCACCTCAGGACTCAGAGGTCATGACCTGAGCCAAAATCAAGAGTCGGACGCTTAACTGACTTAGCCACCCAGGTGCCCCTAGAGCCAGTCTTGAATAAAATCATTTTCCCATTACTAAATCACTTGTCCTGAAATATTTAGAAGAACTTTTTTAAAAGCTGCCATACCATACCAAAAAAAGCCCCTTATTACCCTAGATTTATATTTATTGTGAAGAATTCTAATTTCCTAGTCTCTTAATGACTTACCTTGGGCTAGCAACTCTTCCCCAAGCTGTATTTCTTCAAGAAAGAATTTCTGAACAGCTTCAGCATCTTTAAGGTCAGGTAACTGTTTGGAAATAGAGTATTTAATAACTGATACCAAAATTATGCTGGGCACATAACCAATACACAGAAAATCATGCCACTAAAAAACAAAACAAGAAACCGAGTAACTCATTATAAAAAATGATAAAAAGAAATTTACTCTTCCAAGACTTACAAGCATTACTTTAGTATCTACATTTAAATGAATACAAGAAAAAATACTTATTGATCAAAGTGATACTAGAACAGTTCTCAAAAAGCTGTACATCAAACCTAAAGTAAAAAATGAAGAATACAATTATCTCTATCATAAAATACACACTTTACTATTCATACTATTTTGATTGCTATTTCTATAGCTTTTTATGTAACTGTAATCAACTTTCTTCTAATCCAACATTATTGTGTATAGATTTTACATTCATCTAAGACTATTTTTAAATAGTAATAGTATATTCCACTGAGAAATATATGACTGCTTAATCACGATCTATTTGTTGCACATGAGCTACTTCTAATTTTTTTTGCCATTACAAAGCAGCTTTATTTAAATAAGTTGGCATTTCTTGTTTTTGTTTTGTAGTTTGTTACATATTACCAGACTATGGTAATATACAATGCCATCAGCTATATGACTTATTAAAAAATATAAACCTATTAAAAAGTCCTATTCTATTTAAAAACCTAGACTTCTGTTAATGGAAGTTTTTGGTTCCTGATTATTATATACACTCTCATTACCAACACAGATGAAAAAATTTAAATTTCTGAAAGTAAAGGCATCTTTCATCAATTATCTAAGCATAGGCAAGAATTTGCTTATTCCTGATCTAAAAATACACACTGATGCACGTCTACATCTAACTTCCCATGTCCTTGGAAAGAAAAAGGCTACTGCAACACTAAGAACATATATTTCAGAAAGGTAGTTTAGACATAAGGAAACAAAGTGGTTGCCTCTTAGTTTCACTTCATTATTACTGTGTGTCCAGTCCTGTTAAATTACTTGATTGTTTCAAAATAACAAAATGTAACATTATCTGATTTAATTTTTCTTTGCCTCAACTTGCTTTAAAAAGAACCACTACTGATCCTATATTTCAAGTCCTGGGAATCCAGACAATGGAACTAATTTTAATAAAAAAGAAAAGCTGTATGTGCGATGATTAACATTTACTTACACATGTCACAGAACATTTTTTTATCAAGCAGAGAAACCTATGTAGTGATTAAAAATAATCTTGAACACAGGATCTATAAAAAGAAAAAAGATTTTTATCTATGTGTACACATATTAAGGCAAAAATTTGCCATGTGGTAGGATTCTGGATCAGTGGGTATGAATAATCCTATATAATTTCTGAAATAAATAGCAGGTGTTTCTTTTAAAAGAAGCTGAAGGAAGGAAAATTAAATTAATAAATTTTTTATTGTATTATTTTGAAGCAGCCAAGAAAGCTTGAACCATTTGGTAGAACTGTCTTCTGGAGACTATCAGCTATTTCCCCTTAAAAATTGCTCATGTATTAAGTTGTCTCCTATTTGGGCCAACACTGGGGAAAGTAATGATGGACCAATCTGCAGCTGAACTGAGCAAACCAGTCCAAAAAATAAAAAATAAAAAAAAGTTGTATTTTAAAATAGAAAATGTCTGGTATCAACTAGCTTTCTCAAAACACATTTAAAGTACATTTTAAAATCGTTATTTCTCACAGACCTGTACCCTGGGGTAAATAATACATTATATGTTAATAAAAAAATTTAAAAAAAAAAGAAGGAAAAAAAATCGTTATTTCTGGGACGCCTGGGTGGCTCAGTTGGTTGAGCAGCTGCCTTCGGCTCAGGTCATGATCCCAGCGTCGTGGGATCGAGTCCCACATCAGGCTCCTTGCTCAGCAGGGAGCCTGCTCCTCTCTCTCTGCCGCTGCCTGCGTTCCCTGCTTGTGTTCTCTCTCTGTTAAATGAATAAAATCTTTAAAAAAAATTTTTTTAAATCGTTATTTCTATAACACATATAAATACAATATAAAAAAAACCAAAACAGATTACCTTGCAAAGTCCAGCTCTCTCCTTGGCAAGCTTTTGTTTCTTTCTTCCTGCAAGAAATGGAGTATTTCCATTTTACCATTATTAAAATGAGAATCAAAAGAAGTCAAACTGCTGTAGCAGTCTTTCATTCTATTTGTAAAACATCCCAGAGGAGGGCTCCCTATTCTCTTGTCTCCTTGTGATTTGTCTGGGTCAGAGTTCTGGTCAATGAGCCACAGACAATATAACATTTCTGGACAAGAGCTTTTTCTTTCCCTCTGGGGCACCAAGATCAGCAATTTTGAAGATGGAGACAGTTCTCTAACAGGTGATTAATTGCCACAAGCAGAGCAACCCTGCGCCCCCTAAAGCTACACAGGACCTGAATTAAGCCACTGCTGTTAGAAAGAAAGCTTTATTATTGAAATGTAACAGATTCAATCTTTACCAAATGTGGAAAGCTATTAGACATTCCTAGATGAGGGAAAAAAAAAAGTGGGTAGGAGGACAGTATTCAGCCCTGCAAAATTCTTAACTACTGCTGGCTGGTTAAGAAAAAAACCCTCTGCCTACACTCTCTAAATTGTTTAGTTTTTTGTCTTGTTTCTGATTCAAAAAAGCAACACTACGCATCTCAGAAGTAGAAGATGTTTAAAATCTTAAAACCCTTAAGTCAAATCAATACAGGACACCCAACAATATTTTAAATTGCTATATGGGCACCTGGGTGGCTCAGTCAGTTAAGCTTCTGACTTGGTTTTGGCGCAGGTCACAATCTCTGGTTCATGGGAAGGCCTGCCCTGGGCTCGGCACTCAGTGCAGTCGGCTTGTCCCTTTCCCTCCACTTCTGCTCCTTCTCCCTCCCACAGGCTGAGCGTTCTCTCTCAAATACATAAAATCTTTAAAATTTTTTTCAAAAAACAAATTAAATAAATCGCTACTTAATGCTATACTCCATGTGAAAGGGTGTTAGCACAGGGGTAGCATAAACTTAGTTTATATCCCAGCTCTTCTTAGTGTCAGTGTGACTTTGGGCAAGTTACAGTAACCTGTACCTCTCACTTTCCTCATATGTAAAACTGCCCTAAGAACAGGTATATGCTTCACAGAGCTGTTGTGAAGATTAAATGAGTTAATGCATGTAAAGTATTTTTTAACAGTGTTTGGTTTATAATGTGCCATATGAGGGAGTTGGTGATGAACCACGTCAACAGCATCTGGTATTGCGATAGTTCACTACCAGCAACTCCGCTAAGGAGTTGTGCTATGCTAAACACCTAAAGTAAGTTTCCCTAGTCACTAAAAAGTATCAGTGACATGGAGACTGTGGCATAGCTATGAAAGGCGTGGGGCGCCTGGGTGGCTCAGTGGGTTTAGCCGCTGCCTTCGGCTCAGGTCATGATCTCGGGGTCCTAATATCGAGCCCCGCATGGGCTCTCTGCTTAGCAGGGAGCCTGCTTCCCCCTCTCTCTGTCAAATAAATAAAATCTTAAAAAAAAAAAAAAGAAAGAAAGAAAGGTTAAGGCTCTAATACTTATTACTTTGGTGATCTCTGGTAAATAAAGTTCTTAAAACTCTCTAAATAAAGGGCATGTTTAACTTTACCACTGTGAGAAACAAAAGCTTCATAAAACAAGCAAATATCTTCTGAAAACCTTAAAGTGTTCTACAAGTCCAAGTCTCAATCACTGCATGACTAGAGACAGTGATCTGTTTGCCTAACCACAGTGAGATGGGTTAATGTATTGTGGTCCAGGAAACTTCTTTTCTTATCTACCCTAACAAAATGGGTTTAACCACACCCATACCTCTTGCCAACTCTAGCCCCCAAAACACCTAAAGTGCTACAATCTAAGGCTTAAATATAATTCTAGCAGTTTTCAACAACAAAAAATACATTAAACAAACTGATCTTATATACACATCTGAAAACTGCCTATTTTTCTAACAAACTACCTTTCCTAGGTGTTCATCTTCAGGCAACTAACTGTAGGGAAACAGAACCATAATATTCTATCCTCAATTTCTTCAAGGGTTTTATTTGGCTGTCTTTAAGCAGAAATAACGAACACTACCATGCTACATTAACTAATTACTAAATATCAATAGTGCCAGAAGGAGACTCCCAAGACTAGAAAAGACATGGAAGACTTCACAGAAGCAGCAGACTTGAAGACAAAGGAACACGGAAATGTTAGGGTAAGCACCCAGTAAGTTTTAGATGTTATGGGCCAGACACCATATTCTAAAGGTTAATTTGCTTACTCAATCCTCACAGTAACACTAAAACAAGTACTATTCATGATCTCCATTTACTAAGGTCACGACTTATAAAGTGGTAGAGGGGCAATCCAAAGCCAAGCAGCTCAATTTAAGCAGACGCATCCTCCAACATTACTCTGTATTGCCGCTGCACGCTGTAGAGAAACTGAGGGTGCAAACAATACTGACCCTGTCTTTGGCCTTCCAGCTTGCTCAAGTGCGCCAGATGACCTCTCTTGGGGGGTCTACGTGCCAGGTCCCTTGGAGATTCCTGCACATACCTTAGAGAGGCCCAAGGCCACGACTGGGGGAGGCTTTCTTTCGCCTGGGACCCATGAATCTGTGAGAGGTAACAGTCTCTCTCCTTCCTGACACAAGTAGTGCCACAATATCTAATAAAAGATTAGCTGTCGTTAGGTGCACACAAATCCTTTGATCCTGCAACAGAACTCTTCTGTTAGTGCCCTCAATCTAGAAAATCTGTGGACTCAGGTCTGGACTTTGTGGAGAGTAACTGTGCAGATGGATCGTCATCGAGCGAGCGAGTAAGTTACGCTGCATGAAACTGTCAACTCTATGGATCACCTGCTTCCAGTATCAAAAGTACCTTCTCAGTTTGGGAAATACGTCACTAGCCCTCCGCTATCTTCTAACAGAATTGAAGGCATGTCCATAAAAATAAAAAGCACCTCAGGAGTGAACATGGCAAGTTTGTGGAATAAACAGAGAAATACAGTTTGCTAAGCCAGATTTATGGAAAATGACAAAAATAATAATGAAACCCAATAAAGACAAATTTAGTTTCCATTACTATCCAATCTTAGTTGTTTTTTTTTAATATGGAGTGATTGTTTTTGAATGTTTGATACAATTACCAAATTTTAAGATTGATTAGATGCTTTAAATTTCTAGCAAACGATTCAAATTCTAGCTTTAGTTTCATAAGACAATTTACTTATTACCTTATCAGTGTATTATATTATCTCTATGATAAAGGGAAAGATGGTAACAGACTGAAAAATCATAGGTACACATTCAATGAGCAAAATTAAGCCTTGACTCAGTATTTACTAGAAATCAGTCCCAAGTGCTACTGCGTAAACCTAACAAGTTGAAATAGACTTTGTCGACTTTCAAAAATACAAAAAACATCAACTTACAGATAGCAGAATTACTCTGAACAGTTTTACTTCTTAAAGAAAACATCAAATAATTATACTCATAAACAATCTTTAGCAACCATCAATTACCATCTGTCAGGGACTTACTAAACTCCCTATGTATTGTAATATTTTATAAAAGAGAGAAAGGAATGCTTTAAGTTGCTCACCTAGGTTACTCAGCTAATCATTCAAGACTGACCACCAAGATCTTTAGGCCACTGCTAAAGGTAGAAAAAAATTTATGGATTGAAGAGGATGGAAAAGAGATTTTGAAAATAATCTCTCAATCTAAAATGACATATTTTATGATTTCTTCAACCAAAAAATTAGCTCTCTCAAGATTCCTAACAACAGGATTGCAGTGTCTCCAAAGGAAGAAAGGATTAATCCATACCACTACCACCACCCCTCCAACTATTTTGAAGCAAGCAAGAAACGATCTGAATTTCCAGCTATGCTTTCAGCTGGTATTTATGAAGGGGCTAGCTCTCTGTCAGGAATGGTGGTGGGCACTTCAAACAGCTCAATCTTCACAAAAACAACCAGAGGCAGGTGACATTACCTGATTTTACAAGCTAAGAAAAATAAGATTCAGAAAGTCTAAAATTATGCAGCTGATCTGTGACTAACCTGGGCCTGGAAAACCCATGGTCTGAATCCAAAATAGGATTCTTTCCATTAGTCTATCTAACTGTAAATAAAATAAATTCTCCATATCCCTTCCTTCCTATAACTAGAATTAGATGTCATATTCTAGATGGTATAAGATCATCTTATACCTATACCCCCAAAAGGGTAGGTGGCTAGCCACATGGAGCTCAAAACTTAAAATGAATTACTATTACTTCATTAAATAGTAAGCATTCATTAGTATAATCACGCCTTCATACCTTCTGGGCTTTAATAACTTATGTATCAATTTTATTTTTTTAAGATTTATTTTAAAGAGAGTGAACATGTGGAGGGGGACAAACTCCCGGCTAAGCAGGGAGTCCCACGACCCTGATATCACAACCCGAGCTGAAGCCGACCTGAGCTGAAACCAAGAGTGGGATGCTCAAATGAGCCACCCAGGTGCCCCTAAATTTTAATTTTAGAAATTATTTTGACTGAGCAACCTAGATGGGTACAAAAATACTTATAGCAACAGATTTACTATTCCATTGCTGCGAATAAGGAGGCCTCCGAAATTCAAAAATCACGATGGTTTTGGTGACATGATTTCCCTCATGTAAACTCTCTTAAAAAGATGTCGCAGGTATGAAATAAGACTGAGCCATCGGAGAAGCGCAGCCCTTTGGACTCCCCTGCAATTTCTATAGCATTCACTCATATCTTGGAAGCATTGTCAGGGAAGCCACCAAGAGGGTTTAAGAATGCAACAACGATACCGCTGGTTTATGGGTCTGGTTTCAAGCAAATTTGTAAAATACAAAACACACGACTTTCGAGTTAAGAACACAGGTTTAAAAAGGAGAACGGCAAAAAGAGCCCCCGACCCAGACAGACAAATTATACAAACGAGAACGCATGCAAGACCGCAAGCGGTTGGGGAAGACAAAATGGGAAAATCCATCCCTCCAAAATGGAGGGAACCCTCCAGGGCACCAGAGGCAGGAGCGGCACCGGGAGCGCGCGGCCGGGTGGCCCGTGGCCGCCGGGCACCCCCGACGCCCCTCAAGGCCCCACGAGTGGGCAGCGGGGCGGCCGCGAGGCGGCCGCGGTGGCGAAGGAGAGGCAGGAGGACGCTGAGAGCCCGGGGCCGAAGGGACCCACTCACGTTCTCGAAGCCTGTTCTTGAAGTTGGGGTCACTCCGTCTCTTGCGGTCGAAGTAAATGCAGTACCCGATAAAAAGAGCCCCGCAGACACCGGCGGCGATGGCGCTGTTCCGGCCCACCATCTTCCCACGACCGAGAAGCTGGAGGGAGCGCGGCGGCGTCAGGGCCGGCGAAGAAGCAGTTGACCGGGAACCCCCAGCGCGGACCACGCCGCTGCGACCTGACGCTCGCCGCGAGGGACGCGGAAAGGCCGAGCGCACGCACTTCCGGCCCCAGCCGCGCGAGGTCCTCTGGTACGTCCGCGGCAGTGCCTGAGCAGCGGAGTCCGTGCCGCTTCTGCGCCTGCGTAGGGGGCCTAGGTGCGGCCGCCCGGGCGCCTCCTGGGGTGGGGTGTGCGTTGGTGTCAGGTTTTGCGGGTTGTCTTGCACTTCCTTATAAGCCGCTGAGCGTGACGCGGCGAAGGTGGTGCGTGGACATCGTGCACATACTCAAAAGACTTGGTAGCGGATGTCCTTGCTTGTGTCAGACAAAGATGGAAGAGGGTGACGACAAATGCTTCGTCTTATTCTTGTATAATATAGGCAACCTGTGATTCGTTTGAGTTGAACTGACTTTGCTTTTCAAGTTCACTCACAATCTGCTCTGCGGCAAACAACATAATCTAGTGATTCAGTGTCAAAGAATATTACAATATGGTTTCCTGGGGGTGGAAGAAAATTAAACTGAGCGATTCCTGGAAAATTAACGGATAAGAGAGATTGAAAAAAATTGAAAACATGAGTTGTCTTATAGTCACTGGAAACCCGTGTGGTAGTTTAAATTTAAAAGACGGGGGCACGAGGGTGGCTCGGTCGGTTAAGAGCGTCCGCCTTCAACTAAGGTCATGATCCCAGGGTCCTGGGATGGGGACCAGCACGGGGCTCCCTGCTCTGCGAAAAGTCTGCTTCTCCCTCGGCTCCCCCCCCCCCCCCACCGTCATGCTTGCGCTCGCTCTCGGTGAAATAAATAAAAATCTTAAAAATAAGTTTCAAAGACAAAACCTTGGTCAGAAAGCGGACATAAAATAACTACAAATTGAGAGGGATAAGAGAAGGTACATACAAGGCTGTGTAATAAAAGTGGCCGCCTCTTTCCCCAGTCTTTGGAAGGGGTCCTCTCTAACCTTTGGAGTGACAGCGATGGCTCTAACTCATGTTGAATCCTGGCAGTTTATGCTAAGGAGTCGCCTCCTGATGGGGGCTGGCCAGGCCAGAAAGATCCTTTGATCCTGGTAATATCCTTGGGGAGGAAGGGGATTCTAGGGGAGGAGAGCGTGAGATTGAGTTGAACTTCACGATGTTCACAGTGAAACCCAATTAAAAACTCAGGACCCAGAAGCGGGTGAGTTTTCCAGGATGACAATGCTCTGTAGTGTCTACACCAACGTGCCATGTGCTAGGAGGGTGAGGTTTTCTGACTCCATTGGGAGGGGACAACAGAAGTGTGTGGGACACTCCCAGACCTCTCCCTATGCGTCTTTCCCTATGGCTGGTTTGGTTTGTATTTTTTTCAGCATAGTAAAATTGTAATGCTAAGTGTAACATGTTCCTGGGGTACCTGACTGGCTCAGTCAGAACATGCAACTGGATCTCCCAGTTGTGAGTTCTAGCCCCACGTTGGGTATAGAGATTACTTAAATAAAACCTAAAAAAAGGGCGCCTGGGTGGCTCAGTTGGTTGGGCGACTGCCTTCGGCTCAGGTCATGATCCCGGAGTCCCGGGATCGAGTCCCATATCGGACTCCCGGCTCTGCGGGAAGTCTGCTTCTCCCTCTGACCTTCTCTCCTCTCATTCTCAGTATCTCTCTCTAATAAATAAAATAAAAAATCTTTAAAAAAAAAAAAAAACTAAAAAAAAAAATAGTAAGTGTAAGGGGCACCTGTGTGGCTCAGTCTGCCTTCAGTTCAGGTCATGATCTCAGGGTCCTGGGATCAAGCTTGGTGTCAGCCTCCCTGCTCAGCAAGGGAGTCTGCTTCTCTCTTTCCCTCTGCCCTTCCCCTGCCCCCACCAGAAACACCACTACTTGTGCTCTTTCAAATAAATAAAATCTTAAAAAAAAAAAAGTGTAACATGCTGAATTGTCTTTATAAATTATTGAACCTGAAGGAGTAATGGGAACCCCCAAACTAGTAGACAGCTGGTTATAAGTGACCTGGAGGACCCCAGGTCACCCCAGGTCACAAGTGACCCCTTGAGGACCCCTCAAATTTTTATCTGGGGTCTGAAGGAAGTCTTGTAGGAAGCTGTGCTCTCTGTGCTCTTAACCTATGAAGTCTGGCCTAACTCTGGGTAGCTGATGTCAGAAGTTATTGCAAGGGTACTTATGGAAACATTCAGAGGCCCTAACCTAGTCCAGGAGTCGGGGGAAGTCCTTCTGCTTCAGTGATGATGAACTTGAGGCTCTATGGAAGACTGGAAATTGGACCAAAGGTATGTATGCTTTGCCTAGACTGGGGTGGAGGAGGGAGGAGAAGGGTGCAGACATGCATTATGTACCAAAGCAAAGCAAATAATTGAGATGTACACAGAACCGAGTAACACAGGAAACTTCTCCTTATGCACTGCAAATGTACATTCTCATTCTTGTCCAAAACAGTGCCAGCGAACCTCAGCTGTTAGAAATATATCCTGAGCCTCGGGTGTGTTGGAACAAACACACAAGGCCACACAGATGACACGAGGCCTAGCATTCCACTCTCCTGACAACTTGAACAGACTACATGGCTCTTAGATTAAGATTCCTAGGGGCATCTGGGTGGCTTAGTTAGTTAAATGTCTGCCTTTGGCTTGGGCCATGATCTCAGGGTTCTGGGATGGAGCCCTGCATCAGGCTCCCTGTTCAGGGAGGAGCCTGCTTCTCTCTCTATGTCTCCCTTTGCTCATGCACTCTCTCTCACTCTCCCCTCCAAAGAAATAAAATCTTTTTTTTAAAGATTTTATTTATTTATTTATTTGACAGAAAGAGATCACAAGTAGGCAGAGAGGCAGGCAGAGGGAGGGGGGAAGCAGGCTCCCCACTGAGCAGAGAGCCTGATGTGGGGCTCGATCCCAGGACCCTGAGATCATGACCTGAGCCGAAGGCAGAGGCTTAATCCACTGAGCCACCCAGGTGCCCCAAATAAATAAAACTAAAAAAAAAAAAAAAGATTTGACTCCTGAATGAACAAAGAACTACCCCTGTGTTGTGCACGGTAAACATGAGGTAAATGTTCAGGTCACTCCTATGAGGTATGATATACCAGGAACCATGCTTACAGAAAGCACAATTGGAGCAACATTTGTGCTTTCTTGGCCCTTAACCACTCTACATTTTAAAACACTTGTTGTACAACACATGCACAGAATCCTGAAATAGAAACAGCCTGGAATCCCCACACTTGTTTGTGAGTCAAATCATTAGTGAGTTGTAATACCCTTAGTGGATCATAACCAGTCTTTTTAATAAAATAGAATTTAAAGTATCCAAAAGCAGGGCATCTGGCTCTTGGTTTCAGCTCAGGATCCTGGGATCAAGTCCCGAATCAGTCTCCCCACTCAGCAAGGAGTCTGCTTGAGATTCTCTCTCTCCCTCTGTCCCTCCCCCTGCTCATACACTCACATGCGTTCTCTCTCAAATGAATGGAATGAATGAATGAATGAAAAATATATATATATATATCTCAGAAAGCAACATGTGTAATAAGGACCAATACTGCCATGTGCAACTTTCATGTCAGTTAAATATATCCATGTTTGTACTGGTTGCAAAGTAAAGTTAAAGCTACTACAACAGATCATAATCAAAAGGTATGAGAATACTGCTCTAGTCCATGCCCCTTACTTCACCAGTCAAGATATTTAGAAAAAGAGGTTGAGAGGCTTGTCCAAGGTCATGTACACACAGCCACAGAGCTGGGTCAAGAACAAGATGGCCCTACACTCCAGTCCAGGGCTCTTTACACAAAAACCTAGAGACCAAAAGGAGCACTCTATGTTGAAGACTGAAATCATACAAAGACCCATTTGGTTTTTCCTGGTGCTGTGCCCAAAAGAGATTTTTTAAAATAATCAGTAATAACTCACTGTCCCTTAATCCCCTTATTCACCTTATTCACACGGTATCATAGATTCTGCCTGCCTCAGATCAGCACCCCTGGATTTCTCCCAACTCTCCCTCCTGGGCACAGATGCAGCTTGGTGAGATTTGTGAGATGGGCAACAGTCATAGCATGAACTCGAGCCCCAGCGGGATGCAATGATACTCTCTTCTCCTTGTTCAATTTTATACTTTGTGACTTAATTACCATATTTTATCAGAAAATACCCTTTAAATGGTATTTTTTGGAGGGATGTTTCATTCTGCGTGATACTAATTTAAGAATCATAAGTTTTCCTGGGAAAATAGTTTTTCAAATTAAAAAACAGAAATAAAAGTAGAAATCTGCTTGATAGTTTGCCAGGGACTTCAGTAACAAGTTTAATTACTGGTTAAAAAAAAATCAAAGCAACATTTCATATAATATGCTTGAGTGAGTTTATTACTAGATTGTTGAAAGAAAATAAAAACCCAGAACTCCACTTTTCCCAAGTTCAAGAAAACGGGAAAAAAAATTAGTGGCTATTATATAACAGCCCTTAAAACCCTTTCTTCTTAGGGACTGGGATTTGTATTAGATCAGTATTTCAACTCTGTCTAGGTCCAGTCAGTATTAAGGGGTGTGTGTGTGTGTGTGTGTATGTGTGTATATACAGTATGTATATACATATATATATGCATACATATATTTTTTAATTTACTCACTTTAGTCTCATCCCAAATAATTCACAAAATAACCATCTGAAATGTTAATTACATATTTCTAACTTAAGCTAATATATAACTACTAACTTACACTAATACATAACCACTAAAATTCTAAGTGTTTACCCTAAGTCTAAAATCTTTAAAACTATACATATATCAGAAAGCAACAGGTGTAGTAAGGACTAGTACTGTCATGTGCAACTTTCATGTCAGTTAAATATATCCATGTTTGTACTGGTTACAAAGTAAAGTTAAAGCTACTACAACAGATCGTAATCAAAAGTATGAGAACACTGCTCTAGTCCATCAGCAGAAACACATAATCATTGGTGACTAATCTGCCTACATTTTAAAACAAAGGCTTCAAAGGTGCTATTACAATGTGAACAGACTGAACACGTTTCCATGTTTCACACGCGCCATCCATAAAAATCTCTGAAACTCAATTCATGGGGTTACCACACTTTTATTACCAGTATTCAGTGGCAACAAAATAATCTTCAGGTGGTTACTTCTTTTTTTTCTCTTTCTTAGCTTGTCCACTTTTCTTTTGTCCTTTCTTTTTCTTCTTAAGGAGAACAGCTTTTTCTCCAATAAACAAACTTTTAGAAGGTCCTACATTTTTTGAAGCAAAATTAAGTCCCAGCTTAGGTTTACCGACATTCTTCAAGCTGGGAGTTGAGTTTGGTTTTAGTTTTTCTTTATTAACAGAGCGCATGACTCTGAGTTTTCTTCCCATCAGTTCAGAATTATTTAATTTCAGAGCAAGATGAACAGCATCTGTATTCTGCAACAAAAATTAATATATTAATTTCCACCAGAAATTCCTCGGCAAAGGAACTGGTAAATTTGTGACCTGAATGGATTAGAACAATTTTCCACCTCGCCCAAACCCCTCCCATTTCCATCTCCATGAGATCTGATCCCAAGGGTTTCAGCAACTGTGCTCGAAGTGTTGTTTTCATCATGCTCCTCACGAGTTTTCCCCCATGAAGCACTCAGCTGCCTTGTCACAACCTGATGGGCTTCATTTTTCTCATTGTAAAAGGGGAGTTTCAGCCAATGACCTTGGTCACATGCAATCTGTTAAACCACTGAACCTTCCCTCTCAGGGGCTCTTTCTGCAGAAGCCCCACTGTTAGTTGACTTGACAGAAGGGAACAGTCTCTGAGATGTTCAACTAGATGCCTTAGAGGCCTCCATTTGGATCCCAAATTCTAGTACTCTTTTACTGTAAGATAAAACCACCAAATGCTAACAGTCCTGAATATTCATGAGATATTTGTTAAGGACCTCACCAACTTATCAAGTAAGAGCAGACAGCAGAGAGACAGTAAGGTAACCCCAATGCAGTCATGACAGAAACAAAAGGCTATGACCACCTCTGTCAAAAGCTCTCTGGTAACAAAACACAGCGATTGTGTTTTGATGGTCGCATCTCTTTGATGAGGGAACAGAAGGCAAGCTGAGGACAAAGTACAAGCTGAAACCCATCAACCCCAACCCGTGGCAGGAGGAGTGTGACATTCCTCAGGCATTCCTGGTTGCATGAGGGAAGGCAATCCATGGAATGGGAGAAGGTATTTGCAAATGACATCTCAGATAAAGGGCTGGTATCCAAGATCTATAAAGAACTTCTCAAACTCAAGACCCAAAAAACAAATAATCCAATCAAGAAATGAGTAGAAGACACGAACAGACACCTCTCCAAAGAAGACATACAAATGGCTAACAGACACATGAAAAAACGCTCAACATCACTAGCCATCAGGAAAATACAAATCAAAAGCACAAGGAGATACCACCTTCCACCAGTTAGAATGGCAAAAATGAACAAGATAGGGAACAACAAATGTTGGAGAGGATGTGGAGGAAGGGGAACCCTCTTACACTGTTGGTGGGAATGCAAGTTGGTGCAGCCACTATGCATAACAGTATGGAGGTTCCACAAGACGTTAAAAATAGAGCTACCCTACGACCCAGCAATTGTACTACTAGGTATGTACCCCAAAGATATAGATGTAGTGAAAAAAAGGGACACACGCACCCCAATATTCAGAGCAGTAATGTCCACAATAGCCAAACTGTGTAAGGAACCGAGATACCCTTCAACAGACGAACGGATAAAGAAGATATGGTTCATATACACAATGAAATATTACTCAGCCATCAGAAAGGAGGAATACCCACCATTTGAATCAACGTGGATGGAACTGGCGGGGGTTAAGCTGAGTGAAATAAGTCAAGCTGAGAAGGACAATTATCATTTGGTTTCACACATATGTGGAACATAAGGAATAAGAAGGACCACAAGGGAAGGGAGGGAAAACTGAATGGGAAGAAATCAGAGAGGGAGACAAACCATGAGAGTCTCTGGGCTCCGGGAAATAAAGTGAGGGTTACAGAGGGGGCGGGTGTGAGGGAATGGGGTAACTGGGCGATGGGTATGAAGGAGGTCACGTGTTGTGATGAGTACTAGGTGTTACATGCAACTAATAAATCGCTGAACACTACATCATAAACTAATGATGTACTATATGCTGGCTAACTGAACACAATAAAAAAAATAAAAAGAATAAAAACTAAGGGAAGTGAAAAACAAATGGTTAACTGACTGAGATCACAGTCCCACAGGACATGAGTGTCCTATCAGTTTACAAATGTCTTAGTCATTCACAAAGAAAAAGCATTCTTATCAATAGCCTAAATTCCGAGACCCATGGAGACTCAATTTCCAGGAGCCCTAACATTACCCTCCCCTCCACAGTGATGTGGGACACAGAGGCAGAAGGGGATGTAAGTAAAATTAAATTTCTTTTTAACTTGCAGCCTATTGACAAATACTTGAGATAGGCAGAGTATAACATTCCTCCAGGAAACTCTCAACTACCTTAGTGTTAATGCCTCACTAGAGGGAAAAATAAACTTCCTTAGCTTGATAACTGCCAGGCCTCCAGGATCCTAGGAGTCTTCTCTACCATATGCAAGTCCTTTTGGACACCTCCCTTTGTCTTTTCCTCTCCTAACTCCCAAGTATTTAATCAGTTACCTCTCACACTTAAAATGAACCCCTTTCAGCCTTCCTGTCCCTTGCTTTCATAAAATCACCTTTCTGCACCAAAGACGTCTCAAGAATTCTTTCTTGGCCATCAGCGCTAGACCCCAACACCAACACTCCAAAAACTACGGGGCTCGGTCTTTTCATCTGGACTCGATGAGTTTCAGAGCAAACTTGGTGAATACTTTCTCTTCTCTTTCTTTACTCTCATTTCAAGGGTTTTAAAGGAGTACAGTCTTACTGGAACACTTTCATGCCAATTGCTCAGGCTGCCATTCTTTAGCCTGTGGCTACTCTACCGGGAGGAGAAAGACCAGTAGTTAGTAGTTAGACCGGGAGAAGTTAGTACCCTGGCTAGAAAGGTAATAAGATCCAGAAACCTGATGTCTTCTCTTTACTCCTGTCCTCCTACAAAGTTGTCTGTCTTGGGCATGGGACAGCCAATCAGTGACTGGTATGGCTGCCAATCTTGAGACCGGTGTGAGGTTTCCTCCTCATTGGTCTAAAGTGACACCCTCCACATCTCTGGTCTAGTAGCTTCTGGCCAGAGATCTCCACCAGGAGCCAGCAGAAACCAGTACCTGACTGAATTAAAACCCAAATGGGGACGGTTTCCTCGAGAAAGGAAAGGACTATATGTGTTGGAATGTCACTTAGATCATGATGGGATTTCAGTCTTTCCTGTTTTCTGTCAATGTCCTCTACCAACTACTTAAATCACAAAATTGGGTAATTTCCCCTCGTAAAATTGGTTTTCTAGTGTTTTCCATAGGTCAGAAATGATGGGTTCTTCATGGCCTTAACAGCGAGGCAAACTCAGTGCATACACCAGGCACCCATCTGTTGCCTAGGATGCAATGGGGAAGCCGGGGGACGCTAGTATCCCTCCTGTAGGGCCTTTTGCGACCGGCCTGTCTTCATGACAAGTTAGGATGGTGATCAATAACGATTTTCATTTGAGGGATGCCTCTGGTAGCTTCCACACACGGAACCTCTGACATACCCTGTGCGGGCCGCCACCTGGGAGTCAGCCGAGGTGCAGGGTAGGTTTGCAGGGTGTTTGTGCTTTGTCTTCAGCTTGCCTTCTGCTCCCTCATCATCCTGACCTAGTTGGTAATAACCTGTTGGGAATCTACCCTAAAGAAGTAATCAAAGGGGCGCCTGGGTGACTCAGTGGGTTAAAGCCTCTGCCTTCAGCTCAGGTCATGATCTCAGGGTCCTGGGATCGAGCCCCACATAGGGCTCTCTGCTCAGCGGGAAGCCTGCTTTCCCCTCTCTCTGCCTGCCTCTCTGCCTACTTGTGATCTCTCTCTGTCAAATAAATAAATAAAATCTTAAAAAAAAAAGAAGTAATCAACTGCTAACAAATATTTGAAGAAAAAAAAACCAACCACTCCAATTTCATTATTACAGGGAAAAAGAGAGAACGCTGCAAATTTCCAACATTAGGGAAAGACAGAATAAATTATTTTACATCACTCGATGGAACATACTTACATGATAGAAAACAACACAAAGCAGGTTGCAAAATATGTTTATATGTTGACAGAAGTTCAACTATATATAAGAGATAGAAAAAACTGCAAGGAAACATATTAATGGGTGCTTGTAGAGGGAAGAAAAGCTTAAGTGCCAACAGGTAGTATGTATATTCTAATAGTATGTATATTCTAATAATAATAGGCATGAAACATTGGGTAATAGCTAAATAACCAATTTTGTACAAACACTAAAATTTCCTTCTACCTGCATGAACAGTCAATTCTTTTCTCCATTTTGTGGAAGGAAATTTATAGAGATTTAATACCTTAAATGTCCAATATCTAAAACATTATTTAGTAACATTAATATGGAGAAAAAGGGAACTAGTACAGCTTTTGGCGAGGTGCCTTGTTACAGGAACAAGTCTCTAATATGGTAAAGTATGAGTTTAGGTTTCTGAAGATGGAACTTGAAGGTGATGGTGACAGTTACGTCTGAGTGATGAAAGAGCAGTGACAGCCTGTCCAACACATTTCAGAGGACAGTGACAATGCACTAGTCTCCCATACCTCAAAGAGCACATAGCCGAACCCTCTGCCAACTCCAGAAACTCGGTCTCTCACGATCCTTACTGCCACAATACTCCCACAATCCAAAAAGTGCTCCTCAACTGCAGATTCTTCAACTTCTAAAAACAAATTCAACCAAAGTGCAAGTAAGGACGGGATTGCCTTAGAAACAGCTGGAGATGCTAAATAATATAGCAAGTTAATATAATATAGTTAATAGAGCAAGCCCCATGAAAATTAGTCAAGTTAACATTCTATGCTTTTTCAAGTTAGTCTTAAAACATTAAGTTCTACTCAATTGTTATTTTAACAATAAATGGGTACTTTATTGGTTTAAACAAACTTACTGTATGGGAGATTCCCCACAAACACTGATCTCTTGTCTCTCTGAAACATAAAGAGAGTTGATAAAAATCACTGAAGCAGAAAATGGAAGTCATCCTAAAATCCACTCTTTCCCTCACCCCATGTATCTGACTGGTCTCCATCTCCTGATTTAACTACACACCAGTCCCGTTTGACTGCTTCTTCCGTCTTCCTGCCCGAAAGTGAGTGAGCATCAGAGGAAGTAGTTTTCTGTTCCTAGCTCGCACTAACACGTGGCAGTGCTCACAAAGGGCGTGCTAGATTGGCCAGCTCTCTCTGTGCCAGGCCAGACAGCGAGTATGTTAGGCTTTGCCAGCCATGTGGTCTCAGTTTTAACTACCCCCCCTCTGCCCGTCACAGCACATTAACACATAACCTGATGGGTAAGGTTGTGTGCTAATAAGACTTTATTTCAACAATACAGGCTGGGGTGCCTGGGTGGCTCAGTGATTAAGGGTCTGCCTTCAGCTCAGGTCATGATCCCAAGATCCTGGGATCAAGCCCAGCATTGGCATCAGAATCCCTGCTCAGCGGGAAGCCTGCTTCTCCCCCTCCCACTCCCCCTGCTTGTGTTCCCTCTCTCACTGTGTCTGTCTCTCTCTCTGTCAAACAAACAAACAACACAGGTGGCAGATGGATCTGGCCCTCAGGATGGGTCAAGGATCAAAGCCAGAGAGGACTACCAGGCCTTGGTCATTTCTCAGCTAGGTCACTGACACCCAACTCTCAGATTCTGTGCTGAGCTCTTGTAATGCAGCCTTCATTCACTGTGAGAGACTTTTATAAATCGCCAATCTCCTGCATTTAAACCTGTGGGACTGCTCCTGGACAAAATCGACTCCTCAGCATGGCGAACCCCAGTCTTCATGATCTGGCCCCTCCTATTTCTCCAAGAGCAACTCTTACTGCCGCTTCTCCTCATACTCTACCTGCTAATAACTGTATCAAGCTCTTGCCCTTCCCTAAGCAAATTAAGTTTTGGCTCCCACCACATCTACTGTTTAAAATTTCTTGGGTCTAGGTAACACTGACTCATCTTTCAAGTCTGACAGATCACCTGTTCTCCTGAAGCCTTCCTTTGTCCCTTCTTGCTGGCACCTCCCCAAGTCAGGTGTCCCATTCCTAAGCTGACAAAGCATCCTGTGTATTTATCATAAAATAGTGTCACAACCAGCCCATCTGTTTGTCTTCACCTTTCATACCACGAACCTCTAGAGAACTGAGACTATATATATGTCAGCACTGCATGCCTGACACCGGGTAGGGACTCAGAAACTGTTTAAGGAGCAGTTGAACTTTCTCGATTCTCAGTATATGAAATAAGGTGCTGGCCCTGATGATCTCCAATCCCCTGCAGGCCATCTCTCTCTGATACTTGATGGGGGTGGGGGGTGGGGGGGTAGGGGGAAGAACTGTGCTCCCAGAAGCTGCTGACTAAGGTTCCTGTGCCACTCTGGGCACCAATGCTGTGACCACACAGGGCAAAAGTGTTTCCTTCTCGGCTTTCCTCACACTCACTGCTGATTCCACTCCTCTCTTAGCCAAAGCTCAGAAGAAAATGTTTCTCTCTCTGAGACTCCAGTTAAGTTCTAACAACTCCAGTACTACTTACAGATGAAGTCTCAGATGCAAGATCAACTCTAATACGAAATCCATCGGCAATTTGGGCGCCATTCCTGCATTATAAATACGAAGGGGGAAGATGGCTGTTAAAATGAACACCAAATATTAATTGTAATATTCACTCTTAAGTCAAACCAAAGAATAAAGCACGTGTACTCACACATAAACACAATCATTCTGCTCAAATCTCAAAGAAGTAAAATTACCTTTTCAATGCTTTTGTAGCAGCACTCTCGTCCTTAAACACAACATAAGCATTAATATTTTTCTGATCAGGATGAATTTTACGTCTACACAACAACAAAAAAAAACAATATAAAATCTGTTAATCTCAGAGTCACTAAAACAATACAGCTTGTTTCCTACTCACTCTCAATCAACACATATGACAAGAATTCCTGGGGGAAGTTTCATCTCTTAATAAATCTTTGGTAACAACTCAAAAATAACACACAACTTTATACATGTTGCCTGTGCCTTATTCGTCATCAATCACTATGAGAGAGCGAGCAGGCCCCCTGTGCCATGCTACAAAGCTAGAAATGAGAATCTTAGATGCAGCTCTGTACCTAACACACAGGTAAGCAGATGTGACAGCTAACTTGATCTCTCCTTTTTACTGCAAAATGAAAGCTACACAAATGTGTACAGCAAGAGAAATATTAAAGATCAATATCCTTGCAGCCATTGCCCACCCCAAAGCCTCTGTCAAAGGTAACTACCACCCCCACTTTTACAGAAACCATTTTCTCGCGTGGCTACACAGTTTCATCATTCAAGTGTGGATTCCTTTTTATTTTATTTGAGAGAGAATGAGCAAAGTGAGAGAAAGGAGGAGGGACAGAGGGAGAGAAGCAGACTCCCCACTGAGCAGGGAGCCCAACGTGGGGCTCGGTCCCAGGGCCCAGATATCATGACCTGAGCCAAAACCAAGAGTCAGACACCCAACCAACTGAGCCACCTAGGTGCCCCTGCAGGATTCTCCTTTTCTCTCTCTACCTTACTGTTCAACTTATCAAATTTTCCAAAGCCTGGATTTTTTTTTTTTTAAAGATTTTATTTATTTACTAGAGAGAGAGAGACTGAGAATGAGAGGGGAGAAGGTCAGAGGGAGAAGCAGACTTCCCGCAGAGCCGGGAGTCCGATATGGGACTCGATCCCGGGACTCCGGGATCATGACCTGAGCCGAAGGCAGTCGCTCAACCAACTGAGCCACCCAGACACCCTCAAAGCCTGGATTTTGTTGAGTGCAAGCCCACAGTATAGTTCAACGTGTACCTCTGTCCCCCCTATTTCTTGGCAAATTGGCAGCCAGATCCAGAGGTTTGATCTGACTCAGACTGGACCCCTTTGCCAGGACTGGAGGCCGTGCTACGTTCTTTCAATAGGAAGCACGTTATGACTGTTTTTCGCTCTTTTGCAATGACTGCAGCTATTGCTACTTAATGCCTACACCCACTAATTCACTAGGTTTGCAAAATGGTCATGTAATTTAGATGTGAACAATCAGCAAAAAGGGCCTAGTAATGACCACAGATTCTTCTCTGAAGACATGAACCTACTGTCTTTGAAGTAGCAAAAATGCTAATAAACAAATGAGTACCATCAAAAAAGGTAGTGGGAAACGTCAGGGCATTTCTCCTGGCATTCTGTAATAATATGCTACACTATCTGATAGTTTTATATTGATAAAACCAGCTACAGTTTATTGACTGCCTAATACCAGGTAGCACGTTAGACATTTTATGCATTTCATTTAATCTCGCATCTCTGACATGGGTGTTACTTTCCTGATTTTATGGATAAGGAAGCTGAGACTCAGAGAAGTGCCATGATCACAAGGCAAGGAGAGGCCAGCCTAGGACTTAAAGCCTAGCTGACTCAGAGACCTCCGCCTCGGGGCCTGCAACACCGGTAACATCCTAATCACCATGTCCTACGGCGATCCTAGTGTTGTAATGTTAGCATCCTCCCCAAATTTGTAATGTAGGGAAATCTATTTAATGCCCAATGTGATGGTAACAGAAGGTGAGGCTTTTGGGAGTGGCTGAGGTCATGATGGTGGCGTCCTCATGAATAGGACTAGGGCTCTTAAAAAAGAGACCCCACAGAGCTCCTAGCCCTTTTTTTATCTTACAGTTTAACCTAGAAAATGTGAGGGCACAGTGAGAAGGCACTGGCTATGAGTCAGGAAGCTGACCCTCACCAGAATGCAACCATGCTGGCATCCGATTCTCTGACTTCCCAGTCTCTGAAACTGGGAGAAGGAAATTCATATTGTTTGTAAAGCCGTCCAGTGACATTTTGTTATCATAGCCCCACGGACTAGGACAAATCCCAAGACAACCTAAATGGAAAGTGACTTTAAAACTCTTAATTGTACTGTTACTGCATGATAAAAGACCCTTGGTTGGCACAGGGAATGAAGAAGGCCAAGAATGCAGTACTGCTCCTTTCTACGTGGTAAGAACATGTTTTGTATCAAAGCCTGATGGAGGATTTAAAAACATTAATGACATCTAGAGTTCTACTTCTACCTAGAAGGTAGAAAGCCAGGAATGGCATCATTCCCACCCTAACAGGAAGAAGCCAGACATCCTACAACACTGTGACTTTTGTTGAAGGCATCAGAGCTGAAGACAAAGGAAAACCAAGCAGCCTGAAAGCTAAGCAAGGAGACAGGAGGCAGCTGTAGCTCACAGGGCAAGCGCCAGACAAGCCAGCTGGACCAATTTCAGCTAGGATTTAATAAATTGCTAAAGCCTAGTGTGGGCTGGGCCTGAAATGGAATCTCTGGAGGCTGCCAACACAGGGGTGCACACCCACTAGCAGTCTCTGCTCCAATGATCTCTGCCAGTGTCCCCGGGAATGACCGAGGGCAGGAGAGAGCCCAAAAACATTCATGAGGGTGTGGGCTGGAGAAGGGCCAAGGCTCGCATGGGAAGGGCATGTCGACTCTCCCTACCGAGAGGGCTAAGCTGCTGGGGCAGAGGCAGCTAACTCTATTACCCCCCCCGGGGACAGGGACTACCCTTGTGGCCAGAGGCAGGGAGGCCTCCTACCACAGGGCAAAGAGTGGGAAATGTTCTCCAGCACAAGACACCCCAAAGGCAGACAGAGCGTGGCTCTCATATTCCCGTGGCCGGCTGGGTGCACTGATACACAGACAGGGCCTGCCTGCATCTAAGGCTGAACCGGGACAAGAGAACCGCACTGCCCCCGACCAGACCACCCCAAAACAGCACTCTCTACTTTGGATCTTCAATAAAATTTAAAACTTTTGCTCTTTAAAAGACACCCTTAAATAAGTTAGCCACAGAGTGGGGCAAAATATCCAAAACATATATATATCAGAAAAAGAAAGGCCTTCCATCTAGGGCGCCTGGGTGGCTCAGTGGGTTAAAGCCTCTGCTTTGGCTCAGGTCACTCTCTCAGGGTCCTGGGATCAAGCCCCGTATCGGGCTCTCTGCTCAGCAGGGAGGCTGCTTCTCCCTCTCTCTCTGCCTGCCTCTCTGCCCTTGTAATCTCTCTCCCTGTCAAATAAATAAATAAATAAAATCTTAGGAAGGAAGAGGTCTTACATCCACAATAAAGAGCTCTATACAAGTCAGTGAGAAGCCAGGACACCTGGGTGGCTGAGTTGGTTAAGCATCAATTCTCTCTCTTTTTTTTAAAGATTTTATTTATTTATTTGAGAGACAGAGAAAGTGAGAGAGCATGAGAGGAGAGAAGGTTAGAGGAAGAAGCAGACTCCCGTGGAGCTGGGAGCCCGATGTGGGACTTGATCCCAGAACTCAAGGATCATGACCTGAGCTGAAGGCAGTTGCTCAAATAACTGAGCCACCCAGGGGCCCAAGCATCAACTCTTGATTGCTGCTCAGGTCATGATCTAAGGGTTGTGAGACTGAGCCCTTTATCGGGCTCCACACATGGAGCCTGCTTAAGATTCCGTCTCCCTCTCCCTCTGCCCCCCCCAAAATAAATAAATAAATAGATAGATGAATAGATAGATAAATAGATAAATAAATAAAATTAATAAGACAAGCTGCCAGAAAATGGGCAAAATTTTTTAACTGATGCTCTCCAAAGAATAGATACAAATAGCCCATGAAAAGACACTCGGTATCTTTTGTCATCAGCAAAACAGAAATTGAAAAAAATCACATGACGAACGGCTTCTGAATGGCTAAAATTAAATGACTGACAACAAGTGTTGGCGAGGATGTGAAGCAACTGGAGTTCTCACACAGCGGGTGGAATGTAAAATGATGTGGCCACTTTGGAAATTAATTTGGCAGCTTCTGAGAAAATTGACATACACCTACCACAAGACCCAGTAATCCCACACCTCCAGATACTTTAGCAAGAAAAATAATTTGTATACCAATGTTTTTAGAACCTTTGTTCGTGACAGCCCCAACCCGGAAATAACCTGAATATTAATCAAACTGGTCAATGGATGAACATATTTTGGTACAGCCACACCACGGAATACTACTGGGCAATTAAAAAAAAAAAAGCCACTGACCATCCGATAGTAGGAGTGAATCTCCAAATCATCATGCTGAGCAAAATAAGAGTACCTCCTGCATGATGAGTTCATTTACATAAAATTCTAGAAAATGCACACTAATAACAGAGACAGGGTGCAGGTCAGTGGTTGCTTGGAGATGGGTGGGGGTGATGACACCCAGAGTGAAGTAGTCAGTATCTTGGCTGCGGCAATCATTTCATGAGCACACACATATGCTAAACTCATGAAATTGTAGATTTCAAACATATGCAGTTTACTGAAGGTTAAGTTATACCTTAATGAAGTAGAAACAAGGCTAAAAGAATTGACTATATGAAAAAGCAAAGTATGTTTTACATGGCAAAATCCTCCAAGCAAAAAAGCAACTTAAAATAAGGAAAAATATTTGTTAACTCAAATCACTAAAGGCTCTGGGGTGCCTGGGTGGCTCAGTGGGTTAAAGCCTCTGCCTTCGGCTCAGGTCACTCTCTCAGGGTTCTGGGATCGAGCCCCGCATCGGGCTCTCTGCTCAGCAGGGAGCCTGATTCTCTCTCTCTCTCTGCCTACTTGTGATCTCTCTCTCTGTGTCAAATAACTAAATAAAATCTTTAAAAATAAATCATTAAAGGCTAATTTCCTTAACATTCCACAGATCAATGATTCAACAACAAAAAAATGGGCAAATGATAGTAATAAATCAGATAAAAGAACGCACAAAAGACTCCTGAATATATGAAAAGATGCCTGCTCATAAGAGAAATGTAAATTACAAGTATCACTTTTCAACTATCATTGAAAAGCTCAAAAACATGTATTTATAAAGATGTAGGAATACACACAGGTTACCATCTCTAGGATAGCAGTCAAAATTACAAATGAAAATAGCCTTTGACCAAACAATTCCACTACTAGAAGTTTATCCTACAGATAATGCTCACATGTACAAAGTCACATGCGAACAAGGTTATTCACTCAAGCATTATTTGTAATGGCCACAAAACTGGAAAAACACCTCAATGTCCATGAGTGGAGAGTTTGTTGACACAAGTTATCATATACCTTACAGAATACAGAGAGGCTCTGAAAAATAGGGAAGCAATTCGTACACTGATAAACTGATCTTCAGTTTATAGTAAGTGGAGAAAAGGAAATGTGGAGTAGACATACTGAATATCACTGCATCAAAAGTTATGTGTGTGGGGGGAAGAACCTATATGTGTATCAACTTGTAAATACATAAAACGTCTCTAGAAAGTTATACAAAAAAGTAAAAATAGCAGCTGCCTGGGGCTGGAAATTGGCTGATAGGGAAAAGGTCTAAGAAACTTTTCACTGCATATGCTTTTTTTTTTTTTTAAAGTAGGCTCCATGCCCAGTGTATAACCCAATAAAGGGCTTGTACTCACAACCCTGAGATCAAGAGTCGGACGCTTAACTGACTGAGCTGCCTAGGTGCCATGAAAGTACATTATTACATTCTATCTAATATAATATAACTCTATCTACATAGAGATGTAATCTGTATATCTATTAACATATCTATATCTAATATATACAACTCTGCTTGTAAAATCTATTATTTCATGTCCTAGTTAGAAAAAAAAAACACCAACATTAGAGATTAATAGGAAACCCTGCATAGAACTGAAGGCAAATGAGAAACAAAGGTTGTATACTTTGAACTGGCATGTTATATGTCAATTATATTTCAATTTTTAAGATTAATGAGAAATAAAGGAGGAGTAAAGAAACTTAAATGTCTCAACTTTGGCATCAGGTAGATAGGAGAGTAGGGGAAAATCCCTGAGAATATGAACCACAAGCCAAACTACCTGCATGGCCCGCAAACCCTCAGAGAGCCTGAAGTGGTCCTGGGCTGGCAGTACCCCCAGGTGACTGACAGAAGCAAACATGAATTCCCTCTGGAAAAGCCTGACCAGCCAACAGCAACTATGGGGCATTCCTGATTTTCAGATGCATCCTGCTTCAACATGTTAAGATATGGGAAAATGTGCCCCTTAGAACTGATAACATATGGTATTTATGATTTACACTAAAGTATCTGGGCACAAAACTTTCTTATTCGCTTCCAAACACTATGCTCGATTAAATGTCCTTGCAATTTCTCATGGCACATTTTCTAATAAGTTGTTTTATAATACTTCCTGTGACTCTACCATTTCTGTTAGGGCTTAAAGACAAACATCTGAGTTTATATGGTATTACAAACATAAGAAAATGGTCTAGTATGATGTCTTACCCAAATATAAAAATCCATGAAAACATGATCTCAACCTTTTTTTTTTTTAAAAGATTTTATTTATTTATTTGACAGAGATCACAAGTAGGCAGAGAGGCAGGCAGAGAGAGTGGGGGAAGCAGACTCCCCATCAAGCAGAGAGCCCAATGTGGGGCTTGATCCCAGGACCCTGAGACCATGACCCAAGCCGAAGGCAGAGGCCTTAACCCACTGAGCCATCCAGGCGCCCCGTGATCTTAACTTTTAACCAAAATTTAAGAGAGTTTAAAACTGCTTGCTTTCTGTAATTATAAACTTACTTTATTGCTGCCAACTTTTTGGACAAAGTTCCCTCTGCTGGAATCTTTTAAGAGAAAAAAAAAGAATATTAAAGAAAATACATGATTTGAAATATTACTCTACATTAATTGTATTTTAATTCATTGAATTCTAAATATCTTATTCTGATGTGATGTGATTATCGCTTCTCGGCCTTTTGGCTAAGATCAAGTGTAGTATCTGATGTGATGTGATTAAAAACATCAAGGGAAATACTGCATCCTGTCCTAATGTTCTATGAATGGCACCTGTACCTGGTGGCTTAGGACAAAATCTTCCAATGATAGAGGACCATATTCAGATTTCACAGGCATTAACTTTCCATCTAGATGGAAGTACACATAATGTGCCCTCCAACTGTGTCGGATGATTCAAGGGATCTCTGGTCATGAGGGGGCACTGATGTTGAAGATGCGTATGAAAAATACAAGGAAAACATTTATAAAATAAGCTTGGGAAAAGGCAACATTTCTAAATTAATATTTTATTGTATTATTTTATTGTAAATTCTATAGGATTTTAAATATGTTGAGGTAAATAATGTAAAGACATACTATTTCATCCATATGCTAAGAGTTGACATATGCCATATGCCAGCTAGCAAAAAAAAAAAAAAAACCAACAAGGTATCTTTAATTGGGCAAATACATTCAAGCTCACTTATTTTCAGTCATATACAGTATTCCTTTAGTACTACTTAAGAGTGAAGGGGGTAGGGAGGGACAACTTTATGGAGGAGATGGAAACTCAAGTCAACAACTGTGACTGTCAGCGATGTGCCAATACAGCTGGGTACTGAGAAGACGAAGGTGAAAAGATACAGACCCTGTAAGTTCACAATATGAATGCCAATTTAACTTAGGGTAGGTAGTAACTATAAATCTCCTCTGGAAATCTTTCTTAGTCATCCGATATGTAGCAAAAGTAAGAAATTCTCAGTTTGTCCTGTTCAAACTGCTAACATATAGTCAACATGGACGGTTTAACAGTACGAGACATGAGAAATGCCCAAGTGAATAATCAACAGGTGAATGACAATCTTCAAAACACATTTACTGGGTGCCTTCTAGAGGCCTGCAAACTAGATCTTGTTGATGAAGATACAAAAGAGTAACTGTAACATAAGGCAATGAGGTACAGGAACAACTTAGAGGAAAAAAATACTTGATGGCAAAAAGTATCAGGAAAAACCTGAATAAGTGACATTTTATTTATTTTTAATTTTTAAACTTTTTTTTAAAGATTTTATTTATTTATTGGTGAGCCAAGAGTGAGAGAGAGAGAGAGCACAAATGGGGAAGGAGGGAGAAGCAGACTCCCCTCTAAGCAAGGGGCCCAATGCAGGGCTCGATCCCAGGACTCTGGGATCATGACTCAAGTCAAAGGCAGACACTTAACCAGTTGAGCCACCCAGGCACCCCTTTATTTTTTTCAAAGATTCATTTATTTATTTGAGAGAGAGAGCGCACGTACATGCACGTACATGCACGCAGGAGTGGATGGGGTGGAGCCGAGAGAGGGAGAGAGCATCCCAAGTGGACTCCACGCTAAGCCCTACCCGGGGCTCGATCTCAAGACCCTTAGATCATGACCTGAGCCAAAATCACAACTTCCCAGCCACAGGGAAGAAATCCGGCCAGGGCAAGGTGTGGGTGCGTGTGTGCACGTGTGTGTGTGCACACACACATGTGGTGTAGTGTCTATATGTGTAATGATCATGAATTCCATTAAGAAGAATTTTTAGGAGGGGCGCCTGGATGGCTCAGTGGGTTAAAGCCTCTGCCTTTGGCTCAGGTCATGATCCCGGGGTCTTGGGACCGAGCCCCACATCGGGCTCTCTGCTCCGCAGGGAGCCTGCCTCCCCCTCTCTCTCTGCCTGCCTCTCTTCCTACTTACGATCTCTCTCTCTGTCAAATAAATAAATAAAATCTTTAAAAAATAAAAAAATAAAAAAAAAGAAGAAGAATTTTTAGGAAAATTAAGTTGACAATGGGTATGTTGAACAGAGGTAGACTGAAGGTAGGAACCCTAACAAACCTCTGCAACTATTCTGACAAGAGGTAACGAGAACTTTGGTGGAACAATGCAGCAAGGAATGAAGGACTCGTTTTGGGAAAAAACGATAGCTAAAACACAGGCAGGGATATAGGAAAAGGCTGGATGGGCCAAAGAGTCCAAGGCACTGAAGAGGCTTGCAGCCTAATTCATCTAGAACATCAGCACACAGCTCGGGACAGGGCTGGGGAGAGGTGGAGGTGAGCAGAGACATGCTGAAACTGGGGAGCTGAAGACAGCCAAGTGGATTTATCAGGGAACGTTCTGATATGGGGAAATAGGACTCTGAAGGGCAGACAAAATACATATGAAAAAAGTGCGTGAGAAACAAACACCATGACAAAAATTATGAAGACTGTCCAAAACCTTGGGAAATGTCTACTTTTTTTTTTTTATTAGAGAGAGAGAGACTGAGAATGAGAGGGGAGAAGGTCAGAGGGAGAAGCAGACTTCCCGCAGAGCCGGGAGTCCGATATGGGACTCAATCCCAGGACTCTGGGATCATGACCTGAGCCGAAGGCAGTCGCCTAACCAACTGAGCCACCCAGGAGCCCGGGAAATGTCTACTTTTAAGATTTATTTTAGAGAGTGAGAGCTCGCACACAGGGGACAAGCGTGCAGGAGGTTGGGGGGCTGGGCAGAGGGAGAAGGACAGCGAATCTTAAGCAGACCCTGCACTGAGTGAGGAGCTCGACTCAGGGCTCAATCTCATAGCCCTGAGATCACGACCAGAGGTGAAAGCAAGACAGTCCTATAATTAACCGACTGCACCACCCAGGCGCCCTGAGAAATGTCTACTTTTAGAGAAGTGGGCAGTTTTGCCCTCTAGGAACACTTGGCAATGAATGGAGAAACCTTCCATGGTTACACTGGGGGTAGGGAGGGTGCTACCAGCATCAGGTGGGTAGAGGCCAAAGATGCTGCTAAACATCCTCTAATGCACAGGGCAGCCTCCAACAGTATCTGGCACAAAACATCCATAGTATCAAGGCTGAGAAATCCCATCTTAGAGAACCACATGAGAAAGAACAGTTAGAAACAAGGAATAAACATTTCTTATATTTTAATATGCACTAATTACATTTAAAAAATATGAATGAGGAAAAACAAAGAATGATGCTATTTCATACTCCAAGGAGTATGGGTATAACTGGTCTATAGAGTGCTTGGTGGGTGAAATCAGAGACCATCTACTTCTCTAAAGGTTTAACACTAAATTGAGTTTTAATTGATTTATTAATTTTTAATATTTTATTTATTTATTTGAGAGAGAGGGAGAAACAGAGATAGCACCAGCTGGGAGGGGAGGGAGAAGGAGGCTCCCTACTGAGCAAAGAGCCCGACATAGGAGTCATTCTGGGTTCTTCAAGATCATGACCTGAGCCAAAGGCAGACACTCAACCGACTGAGACACCCAGGTGTCCATTTTTTTTTTTAATTTTATCTATTTATTTGAGAGAAAGAGAGAGAGCATGCAAACACAAGTGGGGGGGCAGGCAGAGGGAAGGGGAGAAGCAGACTCCCTGCTGAGCAGGGAGCCCGATATGGGGCTCCATCTCAGGTCCCCGAGATTAGGACCTGAGCCAAAGACAGATGCTTAACTGACCGAACCACCCAGGCGCCCCTTGGTATATTTTTTTTCTTTTTTAACTTCGTCTGCCAGGATGCCTGAGTGGCTCAGTTATTTAAGCATCTGACTCTTGATTTCGGCTCAGGTCATGATCTCAGGGTCATGAGATCAAGCCCTGCATCTGGCTCCAAGCTCAGCAGGAAATCTGCTTGGGATTCTCTCCCTCCCTCCCTCTACCCTCTCCCTCCCACCTCGGTGTGCGCAAGCCCTCTCTCTCTCAAATAAATAAAAATTTAACAAATAATAAAACTTTGGCTGCCTATGCTCAGAGTGTAAGTACTATTTGTGAACTTCTGTATCGAATGCTGTATCGAATGCTAGGATTCTAGAAGTGTTCCTCAATGTGTATTAATTTTTTTTAAAGATTTTATTTATTTCTTTGTCAGAGAGAGAGAACACAAGCAGGGAGAGCAGCAGACAGAGGGAGAAGCAGGCTCCCCAATAAGCAAGGAGCCCAGTGTGGGACTCGATCCCAGAACTTTAGGATCATGACCTGAGCCAAAGGCAGACGCTTAACCAACTGGGCCACCCAGGCATCCCAACATGTATTTATGTGCTGCAAACAAAAGTCACATATCCAACCTCCAACAATGGTATCATTTCACTATGTGAACTCACTAAATTATGAGCAGAGTCCAAGTGTCAATACTATATACTAAGAACACTGCTTCTCTTGGGCTAGATTTGAACCTGTTGATTCAAAAGGCTATGTTTCTAAATCTCACTAATACCAACATGTTAGTAAGTGTGACTTAAATGCAATACATTTTAAGATTTGCAACTTCAAGGTGGGGAGAACACATACCAGAGAACGAAATCGTACAGATTCTATTTGTCCGTATTCTCTGAAAAATGACTTCAGCTTCTAAAACAAAAAAGTATATATATACTTTAGTTTACTTTCAGAACATCAATTAAGTGTTATGAAAAGGAATTAAGTACAATTGTCTGATAATCTTTTACTGCCAGGTTTTATTTTAATATTTCAGGAATAGCTGACTATTTAGTTGGGAGACAAAAAAAAATTCTGAAATTTATATATATGTGCATGTTTATACATATATATGTTCATATAAACACAGCTCAAGTTCTTGTTACTACCCATAGGTACACAACACTTCGGTCCTTCAATCTTTTATAATCTTTACCACATATAAACTATAAAAGTAAAGGGGTTTATTTTGTTTATTCCACACAACGGAAGAAACTTAAGATGTATTCACTCATTTACATAACATTCATTGAACCTGTTACTATGCGCTAGGCACATTTCAGGCTTACATTCTAGTTACATGTAACAGAAGAAAGAAACAACTAGGATAGAAGGCCACCACAATATGCCAAGTAAGATTTGCAAAAGCCTGAATCAGGGCAGTGACTATGGGAATGCAGAGGGTGTATACTGGAATCAATCTATAGGATGATTAATGTAGTCATTTTAATGAAGTTATATGTTAATAACTTATTAATTATGCACTTATTCAATAAAGGAAGAGTATTAATAAAGGAAGAGTAAACAAAGTTTCATTAATGTCTCTGAATCTTTACAACATGCAGGTTACACACTCACCTTCTTGTTACATGTGACAGGCAAATTCCCAACGAACACAGTTCTCTCATTCTTTAATCTCTCCTCTTCTTGGTTGATTTCAATTTTCTTTCTTTGATTTACAACTGTGTGATCTACATCATCAAGTACTTTTTTATCTGCTACTTTAATATCAGGTTGAGAATTACTCCTTTTTTGTCCCTGGTTTTGATGAATTTCTTCTTCTAAATCAGCACTTGCTAGAGCATTTTCCCTTCACAAGGCAAAAAAAAAAGAGCAAGCAAAAAGAAAAGAAGAAATAAGAGTCATGGAAGTTAGGTGTAGTATTTGGCAAACCACAAGGATCAGATATATTTTCCACCTGTGGCGCCTGGGTGGCTCAGTCAGTTAAGTGTCCAACTCTTGATTTCTGCTCAGGTCATGATCTCATGGTCTTAGAGTTGTGAGGCTCTGTGTTGAGCAGGAGGCTGCTTAAGATTCTCCCTTTCCCTCTGCTCATACCCTCTCCCTAAGCACACATGATCTCTTTAAAAAAAAAAAAAATTCCCACCTACTTCTGGCTTTCCCAAATATAAATGTATGATTCATAAATATATCTAAATTGAAAAAGCAGCATTATCAAAAAGTGACTGGTATTCTTAAAAAAATTCAAGATTAGAAAAAATCAAGCTCAATTTTTTGAAGATATGTTAAAACTGCCAGGTTAACAGCAGAGCAACGAAAGTTCATTTCAACAGAAGCTCGTTCAATTAAAGCTCCTGGAGATTTAGTTTATGCTCTATGAATACCTAGCTTCATTCTTGGCTCTAGAACTCTAGGGGGAACTGCAGAACTCCCAGAGGGTCTATAAATACTTCATAAAAAGCAATCTGGTCAAATGACAACCTGGTCAAGCCAGATTTCCTATTTATAATAGTTCTGTAATAGCTAAAGGACTGCTTGTCGAAAGTACATTCTGAAATGGTGCACGTGGATAAGTGAGATCTGAGCGTCACTCCTAACAGAGAACAGCGCCAGGATCTTCATTTTTTAAAGTTTGTTTTTAGTAATCTCTACACCCAGCATGGGGCTCAAACTCACGACCCAGAGATCAACAGTCACATGCCTTCAACCAAGGCAGCCAGCTGCTCCTGGACCGGGATGATAAGGAGGGGAGAGAACGGATAGCACGAGTCATGGGTAGTAAATGATGCATTCAATCAGTAAATATTTCCTGGGTTTCTACTCAGTTCTAGCCTCTGGAGAAAGAAAGACGAAGAGACTAATTAAAGGCCTTTCAATAGCCTAGCCTCTGAAGGGATTGGCAAAGTTCACAATAAAATGGGAATATGGTGTAGAAAAATAAAAGAAACAAGAAAGGTTTTTCAGAAGAGGAAAGGCAGTGTCTGGCACATAGTACTTGGTAAATTCTGACCATTACTACTCTCCCACTAGACCGTTAGTTCCACTAAGGAGAGGGTTTATGTCGAGTTTTTTTTCCACTATGGCATATAAAGTACTGAGCAGGAGTGAACGGACCCAGAAGAGTATGGTGAGGAAGGAACCAGGTCAAGAAGGACCGAGGCTATTAACGCAAAC
Source organism: Nasua narica (assembly GCA_028533885.1). NCBI lineage: Eukaryota > Metazoa > Chordata > Mammalia > Carnivora > Procyonidae > Nasua > Nasua narica. Next base: position 14,010,525 of record CM052812.1, read on the forward strand.
GTGCTTACGTCGTAACCCACAGAGAATAAAGAGCCACTGAAGACTTTAGAGACTGAGTAAAACAGATCATTTGGGCAGCAGAGCAGAAGATAATTAGGAAGGGGGCAAAACTGGATAGGAGATCAATAAGGAGACAGTTATAATTGCATGTATCTGAGAAGACAGCAGACCAACTAGAGAAAGGGAGGGTAGAAAGGGAGAGAAAGATCAAAGAGATTTAAATTAAAAAAGAGCATCATTAGGACTTAGCAGCTGATTAGATGTCCAGGGAAGAGAGAGTATTAAGATGACTCCCAAGTCACTGGCTATGGCAACTGAAAAGCTGGTGGTACCACTCGCGGAGAGGAACGGGTTTGATGAAGATAAGCAGCTCGGTCTGAAGCATTCTGAACTCAAGGTGCAGCTCGAGGTTTGAACTCCGCTTACAAATGCATTTTTTTCCGATAAATACGGTACAGTACCATAAATGTATTTTCTCTTCCTTATTACTTTCTCAATACTTTTCCTCTAGTTTACTGGAAGAATATATACTATATATAACATAAAATATATATAACATATATAATATATATAAGATAAAATATGTGTTTTATCAACTGTTTATGGTAAGGCTTCTGGTCAAGAGTAGGCTCTTAGTAGTTAAGTTCTGGGAGAGTCAAAGTTATATATGGATTTTTGACTGTGGGGAGGTCGGTGCCCGTATCCATTCCACTGTTCAAAGGTCAATTGTATATAGAAGATACGGTGCAAATCCAGCAGGCAAACAGATTCACCGGTCAGGAGTTCAAGACAGAAATCAGAACATTGCAGCCATGGGAATAAATGACATAGCTCAGAATGAATGGTAAAAAAGGCCAGAGACGATGACCAAACAGAATCCTGAGGAAAATCAACATTTACAGAGCAGTCAAAAGAAAAGGTACCCACAATAACACTGAGAAGGAACAGACAAAGAGAATCAGAAGAGATTGCTATCAAAAAAACTAACAGCTGCAGAAAGAAAAGCAGCCGTGTGAAATGCAAGAGAGGACTCATGAGACAAAGGCTTACTGTCTATTAAATACGGCAACTAGGTCAGGATGGCTCCATCGAGCACTGTTTCAGAAGTTTGATCAGATCATAGAAAAACAAACACAAAAAGCAAACAATCAGACTATAAGTTCATGGAATATAAAGCAGATCCAGAAAAGGAAGAGAACACAAGTAGCACGTTTTTCTGAAAGCTTGACTATGAAGAGAAGGACCAAGGGAATGATAGGTAGCAAACAGGGAAGCATAACTATAGAAAGGGTTTGGTTTTGTTGGATTTCTCTTTTTAGGATGAGAATCTTGAGCACATTCGTATGGTAGACAGAGGAAAGATACAGGAAAGAGAAGAAAATGCATATACCTGATGGCATAATCCCGAAGGAGGCAGAAGTCTGTGGTATACACAGTACAGGTCATTGAATTAATCTTGGACAAAGAGGAAGACATCTTTCTCTAAGAGAAAGGAAAAGAAATTAAGGATGTGCATAAATACACTAAGTAGGAGGTTGGAAAAGTAGTGGTTAGTAACTGCTAGCAATTAATAGCTCTCTGACTAGGTAACATCACCTGGGGAGAGAGAAACAAGAAATAAGGGGTTTGAAGACAGTGACTTCACGAGGAAAGTTACCTGGGAACCTGTGATGTTACTGCTATTTGGATCTTCTTTTTTTTTTTTTAATTTATTGCCAGAGAGAGAGGAGAGAGAGCACAAGTAGGCAGAGAGGCAGGCAGAGAGAGTGGGGGAAGCAGGCTCCCCGCCGATCAGAGAGCCCGATGTGGGGCTCGATCCCAGGACCCTAAGATCATGACCTGAGCAGAAGGCAGGGGCTTTAACCCGCTGAACCACCCAGGCGCCCCTATTTGGATCTTGATCAAATAAACTGTAAAGAAAATTTTTCTAAGCTAATGGCAGAAATTTGATCGCTGACTTAGTAAGTTTAAGAAAACAAAACTCATCTTCTTCAGGCTGAAATATTTACAGATTTAGATTAGAGATCTTAGGTTTCTTCCACTTAATGAGGGAGCTATGAATGGGGTAAAGATGAATTAAGACTGGCCAAGTATGAGTAACAGATGATGCTGGGTATATGAGATTCTCCTCATCCTTTTTAAATTTTGAATATACATGAAATTTTCCACAGTAAGACTTTTTTGTAAAAATTAGAACTATGAAATGAGAAAAAAATGAATTTTGCAGGTCGAAGAATCTTAATTCCCTTACCATCTAATTTAACACCAACCTGTTTGCCAACTTTTTATCTGCATCAGAAAGTTTCTTCTTCGCTTTCATTTTTTTTGAAAGTTCTTGCAAGAGTGGTCTCTGAATTGGGGATGTATTTTCTTGCTCCTCATCCCGTTTCCTTTTTTTGGTGGTTTCCTTTTAAAAATTGGAAGTTATGTTTGAGAACTTGAGAACTTATCTTTTTCAATAATTTAGCAGTCTTTCTAAATTAGTAAATTTTCTCCCCCACTGGATGTCCAGTAATGAAACGTTACTTAAAATTAATCCTATCTGCCCCACTCTAGAAACCAAGCCCTGCGAGGCAGACTGCTTGTTTTAAAGGCCTTTCTAATAGGCCATTCGGAATAGAACCCGGTGACTTACTTTCGGCACAGGCACATACACGGGTTGAAGCTGAGGCTCTAAAGAGCTGAAGAGGGACGCCAGCCGAGCTGTGCTGTTTCTGGAGGGCCGCTTGCCCTGGAACAAGCTGCTGGAGACTTGTCCAACCACATAGTCTCCTGTCAGATTCCCGCGAACGCCGTCATCCAGGTGGTCTCTAGACACCGACGCCACAAACTCAGCCACGCCGCGCCACGCCCCACCGTTTCGCCCGCTCGAGCTCCCAAACGCCCACCTCCGCCCAGGTAACCGTGCCACGCGCCACTCACCCTTCCTCCGCACCTCCCTTTTTCTTTCGTTTGTTCTTCCCTTCCACCGGCATTCTTATTCCAAGATTTCCTAGACTGCGGGCAGCACGCGCACTCGCACTTCCGGCTCCTGGCTACGTCCGCTCCCGGGCCACGCCCCTTCCGCTCTAGGCAGCTTGGGAGCCGGAGACACCCGGCCAGTTGGGGCAGGGCTTCCGGCACCGGATTGGACCTCTTCAGGTTTGAGAGAATCCTCCCTTGGGAGTGAAAGAAGTCTTCGAGCGTACTTGAGACCTAAGTATAAATAAGAATCAGCCAGACTGGGTGTGGGGTGTCAGTCCAAGTGGAGGGAAAACACGGTCGTAAACCCCTGAATCACTGACGAAGCGGGAGAGAGGTTTATCAAGAAAGGCGGTTACAGGGATGTCGGCTATCTAATATTAACAATTGGTGAATTGGTATGAAGCATATGTGGGTATTCTTTGCATTGCTCTGGCAATTTTTCTGAAATTTGACACAATTTCAAAATTAAAGTAGTGGAGGCCCGAGGCCTATTCTACGACATCCTTGGCACTCAAAACTCTTTGCTATTTTCTCAGCCTAACTTCCAGACTCCTCTCCCTCCAAACCGGGACATTATAGCCTTTTTTATTCCTTGTTATTCCCCAAAATTCTCTTTTTACTCATTTTCATCTGCAAAATCATGCCCATCCTTTAAGGCCCAGCTGATACCTCGCTTAGGAAAATTTCTCAGCTATTTGCAATAGATTTTTTCCAATCCTTCATCAAACTCTCTCTAGATGTCTGAATGGGTGTCTTATTTATCCTATTTTTGTATCTCTATTTGCTGTACCTAGTGAATGTCAGTAAATTGATTTTTAGGTAACCAAAGATAAATATTAGATTATAATTAGATAATTGAATTCAGAACTTTGGTGGTTAAATCGGATTGAATTTTGACTGAGTATAGACCTGCTTTTTGAAAGCTGCTTAACAGAAGTCATTGATAATATAGCTGACCTTTCATAGACTACCTCAGAAAAATTGATGAAAAAAACCTTACGATATTCATCTGCTTGGCAGTGGTTTTGTTTTCTGAGTCTCTTATTAGGTTTCCCCTAACTGTGACCTCGCGGTATTTCACAGAAGAGGGGACAAATCAAATTGTCCCTATTTGCAATTCAAGCATCTCCCTTCATCTATCATATACAGTCCCATGAAGAAGTTCTAATTTTTCCTTCAGAATGTCTCCCAATCCCATTCCCTCCCTCCTCTCTTTAGCATTATTCCAAGAACCATTTTATCTGTAGCGCTGCAACCTCATCACATCTGGCCTTTGCTGACTCTTCCTCTCCATTCTTGACTACACATTCCATTTCCAGATGAACGAACCTCCCTTGAATGTTACTTCAAGGTTTTCATCTCCCCTTTGTCATCCTCACATCTGTCATCACAATTCCTATATGCTCATTCATCGCCCCCTTTAAACTCGTATGCACTGGTTTTCCCTGACCATCCGGTTTAGCAACATATTTTATTAGGTCTTACATATAGTACTTAAACAACTAAACCATGAAACTATTCCTCCAGGGTATCACATCTAATATACACAAAACCCATCATAATGTTAGCCAAAAATCTCTAAATAGTAGGTTAAAATTAAAAGAAAGGTGGAGAAATGGACTCAAAAAGAATGAACAGCAGCACACATTCCTAGAGGAAAATAATTAGTGAGGATGAAAAGAAGCTGTGGTTGGAGAGTTAAAAAATGATCCCCACTGCCATTCAGAACTGGTTTTTAAGTGTTTGGAGATCCCTTAACTCCCTTTGAAGAGTTTAAATTATAAAAACTCGTTTCAGAGGAAAGAACAGACAAGGGATGCCTGGGTGGCCCATTCTGTTACGTGTCCAACTCTTGATTTCAGCTCAGGTCTTGATCTCGGGCTCCACCCTGGGCATGGAGCCTACTTAAAAAAAATACAGACAAAAACACTTTGTAAAACATGTTAGTGGTCTTACGTATGCTGCTTCAGCTTCCCCAATTTCCCCAGGTTAAGAAAATTAACCAGATCTCACTCTCAGGTTATTTCAGTAGGGAAAAAAAAGTTTTGGAAAACACTGCAAAAAAAATCGCCTCTTAATTTTACCATACACTGTAGCTAAGTTGATAAAACATAGTTCAGGAGACCAGATGAAAACTTAAGTCAAATTCTGGTAATACCAAGAAATTCTCAAACTCTCCAGAGGAGCTGGGGAGAAGGGAGAATGGGCAGGAAGGCAGAAAGGCCCGAGTGTAAACCTCGACTCCAACAAAGTTTGGAATCATTCCTTTTTAGAGCACTGTTTCTGTAACATACAAAGTAGGTTGTATTAGTAGTTCCTTGAAAAACAAGGTTTCATGATCAGGCGAGATTGAAAACAGTAGGGTAAAGGAAGTTACCCAGGTGTCTCTTCATAGGCCTCCTCAGTTTTTAATATGCTAACAATTAATCTCTGCAGAAAAAAGTGCTATATATGGCATATATATTTGACAACTCCCAAAGCATTTTCAGAAACCAGTATTCTAGGAGTTCATTTTGAGAAGCACTGTTACACAGATTTTAAAACTCATCCCTAAGAAGTTAAACAAATTTATGTAAAAACAAAGGGTCATCCCAAATGTGCTTTAAAATGATACATTTGAGGTTTTTAGGCCTTAAACATTGTTTTAGGAAAGGACTGTCTTTTGGTGGAAAGTTCATTAAATGGGGCAAAAAACCTAAATACCGATTTTTTAAAATGGAGAGAAAAGCAGTGGTTCTCAACTCAGATGCATATTAAAGTCACTGGAGACCTTTAAAACAAGATCGACATCCAAGTCTCATCCTAGACCAGTTAAGTACGACTCTATGGGGCAACAACTGCCCCACCACTAACACCGTGGGCACAGTATGAGTGTTGACTATTGTTTTAACAATGCCCAGATAATTCCAATGTGCCGTGGGGCAGAGTACACTAAAAGTCAAAGTCCAATGAAATGACAAGACAGAAAAAAGGAAAAAATCTGCTGGTGATGGTTCCACATGTTAAAGAAAATAATTTTTTTCTTCTCTAGACAAACGCCCAAGTCATAAATATTCATATTCAGACTCAAGCAAAATAGTCTAGAGTGTATATACAATGATAAAAAATGCCTAATCCTGTGTCTGGTTAATGAACTTCCAATTTTTATAGGTATAATATTTCCCTTTTTTGGTATGTCAATTAACCCCCTTCTGATAATACAGGCTGGAGATGTATGTTCCAGTCAGTCATCATATACAGAAATAAACTAAAATTACTTAATCTTTTAGAAACAAAATCAAGGATTCACAAACTATGGCATTTTATTTCAGAGCCTTTGCTTACATTTGTACAATATATTACATAATTCTTCATTGTTTGCAGATCCTAATATATACTTTATAGCTTTTATTCTATAAGCTTTTTCTTCAACGTTTTGCTGTCAACAAATCTTTACAGTCCTGTACAAATTTGAATAACTTGAAACCATTTTCAACAAAATTAGTTACTGTAAGCACACACTACAAGACTGAAAATGCTTTTCTTAGAAAAGTTGAATGTAAAGGATTCTGACACGTTAGCATCTACAACAAAACGCTTCGAAATTCTCACATGTCGTATTGCCAGAAAACAAATAAAACATGCCAGCCCCATCCAAAAAAAGTACACAGAACTACAATTAAAACGGTAAAACAGTCTGTACAGTAAAGTACTGTGTATTAACAGTGCCAGGTATTAAATAGCTTGAATGAACACATCCGCAATATACAAATGTCTTACAAAGGTGTAGAATTAAATACAAGTGCCAAACAGAACAGAGATTGGAATCATACAACATAAACTCAATACAAGTGAAAACAATTTTGCGTTCATTTTGGATTTTATACAAGGCATTTAATTTTATAGGCCTACCACCCCGATTAGCTATTTATACTTAAAATAACAACCATCCTTTTGAGACAGTTCATATCAACAACCTTGAACCATACTAATACAGTTTACTTGTTCCTGAAGTCCTCTTGTAGCTCATAATAAAATAAGCAATACAAATGAATTATCTGTATTTAAGGGAAAAGAAACATTTACAAGAAAACACAAAAATATAACTGTTATAATTCATTATGAATAAATATACACTTTGAACTGGCTAAGTACAACCTTTATACATTGTTTAAGATTTAATACAGTTTATTAGCCATTTTCTTTTTTCACACAATGTATTATATCAAAATTAAAAAAAAATACTGATTTATAGAAAAATGGCAAAGTACAGTAGTTCCATTCCAATTTGAAGGGGCGTGAAAAGCCACTGCAAGACCTTTTAGCCTAATTCAAACCTGTAAACATGTTCAGTCTTTTTTAAAGAGAATCTTTAATATTTGGTTACCAGGATTGATGTCTAATATCCTGTTAACTGCAGGTTTTGAATTTATTACATGTGCTTGACTTATACAATTAAAGCCACCCTAAGGTGACTTGCTTTAAAAAACAATTAGCTCGTACAAATGAAAATAGGTTCATATTTTTTCATAAATAAATGGAAAAATATCAAATGTTCCAGCTTTAACAAAATACAAGGGAATACATATACAGTAAGTTATCTTAACATGTTCTGGCCCACCGAGTAACTATGCTTACTGTATTGTCTCTACAGGCAGTGAAAAGCCTCCATTTGCCACAGTGGAAGGCCTTCAAGTTACCAGACACACAATTCCCAGACAAGTTGGAAACAATTATTGCTTGAGGAAAAGCAGTTCATTGTACTTTTTCTTCATAAAAAAAGTGCACTTAAGTGCCAAGTCAGCTTGTCAAGAAACAATTTTTAAATATAAAATAGTGCTTGTCTGATTTTTTTTTGTGCCACTGTGCAGTATAAAAAAGACGTGGCCCTCAACAGCCATTAAGTGCAAAGTGCTTTAGCAAGTCCTGCTGTCACCTGCACTCAACTGACATTCCATTTTGTGATGCGCTGGACATTGACGGTTCAGCTAACGTTAACATAACAGCAGCTGTTATGGAACTGGATGAAGGGGAAGAAGAGGATGAGGATGTAGCAGCACCTGAAGAAAGGGAAGACCAAACCAAAGGCTTAATAAACATATATACAACAATAGAAAGAAAGAAAACACCAGTCCTCTCAACTAAAATTCTGTTGTATTCTCTAATATCATTTAGCTGACAATAAGAGCAGTCTAAATGTCACAATACCATAACGTAAAGAAAGGAAAAACTAGAGTATCTGAAGTAGCCAGACCATGCCAAATTACAGAGTTGATGAAAAAGGACAGATAAGGGAATGCTGCTCCTACATAGATCAATTAGGAAGAAAAAAAATCATGGGTCCAGCCTACTAAGACATGGAAATAAAATCTAGAATCGACTTTATATAACAACAGAAACAAATGTCAAAAAGAACTTTGAATCCAGTAGGAAAAATCTGTAATCCACCCAAAAATCGCTTCCCTCCTCCTAATTTCCTGCATCTTCCAGTGTTGGGAATTTCTCAGGAATTTAAATGGTGATGAGAATGGGAGGCTAATTGATTCTGCATTTTCCTGAACTTCGTTTACAAAGCAAATAACACGTTTGTTATTTTCCTCAGGGAAAATCAGTATTTGAAAAGAAAAATGTTTTAAGGAATACATGCACAGGGTAAAAGAAATTCCTTCAGTACAGGAATATAAGGTGGAAAAGCAAATCGCCCCCTCATCAAAAACCCTCCTAAGCCCTCCAAATTCCCCTTCCCCATTGTTACCAGTTGCTTCATAGTCTTTAAAACTCTAGAATAGTGGCTGGCAAATTATTGCCCCCAGGCCAAATCTAGCCCACCTGCTTTTGTTAAGAAAAAAACGTACTGGAACACAGCCTTGCCCCTGTATTTGCATCTTGCCTATGGTAGATTTCCCACTTACAATGGATAGGGCCAAGTTGTTCTAAAGAGAGGACCTGGCCAACAAAGCCCAAAATCTTTATCATCTGCCTCTAGCGAAAAGGTTTCTGACCCATTCTGGAGGAATGTCATCTCCAAAAGCTAGAGATATGATATGCAAATTAAACATGTATAGCTACAATCCTACATTAAAAAAACAAATGGAAGCATCATAGTACAGTGTTTGACTTGTTTTTTTGTTGTTGTTGTTGTTTTTAAAGATTTTATTTATTCATCCGAGAGACAGAGAAAGTGCGAGAGAGCATGAGAGGAGAGAAGGCCAGAGGAAGAAGCAGATTCCCCGCGGAGCTGGGAGCCCGGTGTGGGACTCGATCCTGGAACTCAAGGATCATGACCTGAGCAGAAGGCAGCTGCTCAACCAACTGAGCCACCCAGGCGCCCCTGACTTGTTTTTGTTTTTTTTTTTTTTTTGAACACTTTATCTTAGGAGACTGTTCCATATCTGTACATATACAAATTTACCTCTTTTTCTTTTTTTAAAAAGATTTTATTTATTTATTTATTTATTTGAGAGAGAGAAGAATCAATGGGGAGGGTCAGAGGGAGAGAGACAGAGACAGAGAAGCAGACTCCCTGCTGAGCAGAAAGCCAGATGCCAGATTGGATCCCAGGACCCAGAGATCATGACCTGAGCCAAAGGCAGATGCTTAATTGACTGAGCCATTCAGGCACACCAATTTTGAGCATTTTAAATAAAATTTTATTTTATTTTTTAAAGATTTTTTTTATTTATTTGACAGAGATCACAAGTAGGCAGAGAGGCAGGCAGAGAGAGAGGGGGAAGCAGGCTCCCTGATATCATGACCTGAGCCGAAGGCAGAGGCTTTAATCCACTGAGCCACCCAGGCGACCCTTAAATAAAATTTTAAATGTCTACTTTTTCTTCAATGTAATGTATCCCAATTTAAATAATTTCTGTTATTATAAATATACCCACAAACTTCTTTAGTTACTATTTTTCCTTGAGACCTATTCTTAGAACTGGAATTAGCTAGTTCTCCAAATATATAGTCAAATTGTTTTCCAAAATAATTGTGCCAATGCTTCCAGCAATATATATGCATTTCACTATATTTTCCTAGCACTGGTTCCAGTTACACTTTTTTTTTTTTTTGGCTAGGAATAGTATCATATTTGGCTTGCTTTTCTTTGACAACCAGAACAGTCATTTTCCTACTGGTTATTTTTTTGATTTACTTGAGAAAGAGCAAGAGAGAGAAAGCATGAGCATATACGAAATACTGTTTTAGAGGAGCAGTTTCTGGATAGAAATCTTCCTACATAAAAAACACTCTACAAAGGATTGGATGACTTAAGAGTAAGGAGCTCTAGCTAAACCTTTACAAAGTATGCTTATAATTTATTTTTAATTATTTTTAGACAGTTATATATCAAAGATTTTTAATTATTTTTAGACAGTTATATCAAGGGGATCGAAGGGATCTCCTTCTTTTGACAGAATGTTTCTGTATATACTTTCTATATATTAACATTTAATTTCTTTTCAAATTACTCCATAACCCAGACTTTCAGTTGGCACACAAATTAAAAAGCCTAGACAAAGGTGGAGAGAGTTATAGGACTTAATCGCAACAGCAAAAGAGGGAAGGAAGAACATTCATCTGAAAAAAAAGAAAATGAAAATCAAAGTTCTTCAGAGAATGGGAGCAGTGGAAAAAGAGGGTTGGGGAGGGACAATCATAAGCTTGCAATGACACTGTCCCCACCCCACCCCTAATGTCCCCTTTCTGCATTCACTACAAAACTACAAAACGTGACATTTTCCTAGGGTTCTCTTTCTCCGAGGGTCACCACCTCTACCTCCTACCACCTCACCCCCTCTTCCGCTTAATAAGCTTTAATCCAGCTTCTCCATCTCCATAGCCCACGGTAAATGCTCTTGAAAAGGTCACCAGTGATTCCGACATTGACCAGTCACTGGCCACTTCGCTGACCTTTCAGCAGCATTTGACAAGATGACAACTCTCCACCTCCTCAACTCTTGGCCAACTTCTCCTGGTTTTCTTCATTCAAGGCTACTCCTCAAGTCTTACTAGTTTGTTCCTCTCCCTCTCGGCCCCACTACTAAAAGTGGGCTTGCCCCTGCTTTCCTTCTTTTGTACCCACATTTCTTTTCTAGGTTATTTCCTCAAGTACTAGGGCTTAATAAACTATCTGCAGTAACTATGGTACTGTAGCTATGCTAATGACTTAAAAATGATCTCTCTAGTCCTGTGTTCTCCCCTGAGCTACATACTTACATATCCCACCATCTATCTGACAGCTCCACTTGGATGCCTAAATGGACATTTCAAAAAGGGACATGGCAAAGGGGCGCCTAGGTGGATCACTCGGTTAAGCCCAACTTCAGTTCAGACTATGATCTCAGGGTCCTGGGATCTGAGCCCTTTGCTGAGCTCTGCGCTCAGCAGGGAGTCTGCTTGTCCCTCTCCCTCTGCGATTCGCCCTGCTCCTGCTCTCTCTCTCAAATAAAATCTTAAAAAACAAACAAAAAGCAACATGACGAAAACAAAATGTCTAATCCTTTCTTTGTTCCCCAACCCACAATGTCATCTTTTCTAGGTCTTCCTCATTTCCATCAGCACCAAGTAGCCACGTGTTCCAGCTGAAAAACCCTACAAGTCATCCACTTTCTCGTCTCCACCCGCACCGAATCCATCAGCAAGCACTATCAACCCAGCACTGCCTGCTCTCCCTCTCTCCAGTAAGCACCAGTCCAGGGAATTGTCACTTGCCCCCGAAGCCACTGCAATGGGCTCCCTAACCAACATTGCTTCCCTCCACCACTGCCTCCCTAGAGTCTGCTTTCTACATTGCGGGCAGTGATCTTCAAAAACTATACACCACGCTGTTTCTGTCTAAAACTTTCAAGTAGTTGTCCACCTCACTTAGAATAAAATCTAAACCCTTCATCCTTGCCTGCAAGGCCCCGCATGATTTGGCATCTGCCTACCTAACTTCCATCTCTACCACTTTCACCACAGTGGTTTTCTTTTTGCTCCTGAAAGGTAGCAAGTGTGTCCCCACCTTAGAACAGCTCTTCTCCATCTGGGGCAATTTTGCCCCCTAGAGGATATCTGAAAAATGTCTGGAAACATTGGCTGTCAATAACTGTGGGGAATTACTGGCATCCAGTGGATGGAGGCCAGGGATGCTGTTAACCCATCCTACCGTGCACAGAAGAGCCCTCACAGAAAGGAATTATCTGGCCCAAAATGTGAATAGTTCCAAGTTTAAGAATCTCTATCTTAGGAAATACTTGCTGTATCTTAGGGAATACAGGATTCTTTTACAGACTGAACTGTGTCTCTCCAAATTTCTATGTTGAAGCCCTAACTTCCAATGTGACAGTATTTGGAGATAAGCAATATATCTCCTGTTGTTTAAGACCCCAGTCTGTGATACTTTGTTATGGCAGCCCTGGCAGACTAAGAGAACTCTTTACCCTCAGTTTTAACATCTCTCACTTTCCCTGGACATTCAGGTCTCAATGAAAAGGTCTTGACCATTGGTAATCTAACACAACTCATCCAATCCGTGCCTTAACATTATTCTTTTCACAGTGCTGTTCACGATCTGAAATCTCATTTGGGTTTGTTTTGTTTTATTATAAACTCCACAAAAGTGAACACTGTGATTTAAGATAATTTTTTTCTTTAGGTAACTTTTTCCATTTTATAGATGAAGAAAATAAGGCAGAGCAATTAAAGAACTTGCCCAAAGATACACAGACATAAACTCACATGAGTCTAACTGCAGTCATAAACTGCTTGCTTAAGTAGGATTAACACTTACTTTCTCTCTCTTTCTTCTTTAAACGCTTTCTCCTCCGATCAATGGAAGCTACTTCAGATTTTAATGACAGATAATGTTTTCTGATTTCCTGAAGTTTTTCTTGAAGAATTGTGATACGTTCAGCACTTGTCATATTTTCCAGGTCCGCTGTGAATTTAAAACTTTCATCAATATGTATTTTTGAACAAAATTATAGTGCATAAAAGAAAGCATATAGTGTGGTTGTAGAAACAGGTCAAATAAACTAAAAATAAGGCTTGTGGGTATTTGTTTCCCTGAGATTTTTTTTTTCCTAGCCTAGAACATAAAAAGCTATGCCTATATAGAGATGCCTGGCTGGCTCAGTCAGTTAAGCAAGTGACTCTTGATCTCGGGTAGTGGGTTTCAAGCCTCACATTGGGTATAGAAGGAAAGCAGGAAGGAAGGGAGGGAGGGAGGGAGGGAGGGAGGGGGGGAGGGAAGAAGGAAGGAAGGAGGGAGGAAGGAAGGAAGGAAAAGGAAAGAAAAGAAAGGAAAAGAAAAGAAAAATTATGCCTATATATGCCTGGTACATAAAACATACAATGGTATCTGTTAAATGAATGAGTGTGTAGAATTGAAAACCTGAGGACCTAAACACGTATGCTAGAAACTCCACATTCGTATACAGTATCACAATATATCACTAAAAATCATACTTAGAAATAAGACTAGAAAGACACCAAAATGTTAAAATCGTAATAAAAGTTTTGTATGTCAGGCCTGCAGATAAATTTTTCTCTTTGGCCTCTTTCTGTCCTCTTTTTAGATTTTTATGAGTATGTATAACTTTTTTTTTAATGTATAACTTTTAAATTGTAGGAAAATTTTTAAAAGCTCTAAAAAGCAGTTTTCAACTTCCTAAGAATATCTCCATATGTGAGGAACTCTGGGGTAATTTTTTTCAAGAAGTTTTTAATTATGGAGATTCTCATATAAACAAAAGTACACAGAATAATAATGCAGTCCCACATACCATCATCCAGCTTCAGTGATTAGCAATTCATGGCAAATCTTGTCTCATTTACACCCTATCGACTCCCACCCCCAAGGACAGATTATTTTAAAGCAAATTTCTAACATCCTACCATAAACATCTAGTTAATGTTGGTATTTGCCTGAATTGCCTTAAAATTTTTCTTTTAGGAACTTGTTCATTCAAATCAAGATCCAAGAAAGCTCTCTACACTGCAATTGGTTACGATGTGTCAAGTTTGGTTACAGCCTCTTTTTGTAGGGTTATTAGCCTCAAGAATTACCAGGCTGAAGCTTCTTCCTCGTAACTGTCAGTTTACTAAATGTCACTTACACATCTGAAAACTCCATTTGTAAACTTTGGGTAATCGATTACTGGGTTCCTTGAGATCAGGATCCTTATCTCCATTCTTTCCACATTTTCCTGGGGACTGTGTCCTTGCAGGAGATTTGGTACTGTGAGACTTCATTCCAGTGGAAACTGATTTGACTGGCTGAGTTTTAGTTACACTTTCCCCAGCAGAAAGTTCTTCACTATCACTACTGTTTGCTGAAAGAAAAATGAAAAGAAAAGCATTAGTAAACAGAAAAGTAACAAAAAATATGTCACTGATTTTAGTAAACAATTTAAAATGAACCACATGAATTTATTACTAAAGTAAATACCTTGCTTTATAGACCCTGCCTAGATCCTGGAAAGTCATCATATACAAATACAGCAGCATTTCAGTTAAGAAAAACAAAAACAAAAGCAAAAAAATTCTTCTTACCTGAATTGCCAATAATCTTTCTTTAAAAAAAACATTAAAACTAATCTTCCAATATACCTGATTGTCAAATGTATCATAATTACATATTTGAATGGCTTTTTATTCTATCATGTTACTATTTATGCAGCATTTTTTAGAATGACCCATTATAGGAACTTAAATTTAATATTTTAGGTTGTATACAGATCATGTTCACATAATGCTTTTCCTACTCCTCTGGCCACAAGGAAACAATGATAGATAATCATGAAATTCAATAAAAAATTCTTTGGGTTCCCAAACTCTAAACTTTGATGTGTACAATGATTTTTCTCCTCAAGTAACTCCTACGTCATAGCTTGTTGACTAAAATAAACCATCAGTTCAACTCTGGTAAATATATTCGGTATGAAGATGTCACAAATCTATGTAAGAACTATGTTACAAAAAAAAAAAAAAAAAAAAGAACTATGTTACATCTGTTTCTGCTGAGTAAAGTGTCAGTCCTCCAACAGGAAGGCTTATTAACCTTACCAGTTTACCATGTGAATAGGTGATGGGATTGATATTTCCATGAATTACCGCTTTCTGGATAAAAGTATTATCTGAGATTCCATTAGTTGGTTCCACTTTACTAAATTATTCTCAGAAAATGGTTTCCTCGTTCTGATTTACCAAGCCTTTAGCCCAATCATTAAAATGGGAGAATACAATTAACTATAACTGCTACAGAACAGTCACAAAATATAATCAAATGTAACTGCTGTACCTCAAAATTATAGGAATACATTAACTGACTTCTTGAAGATGAACCCTCTTGGAAATGTCATTTAAATGGTAAAGTCTTAAGACAAAAGTATCACTTTCAATATCCTGTCGGTTATTCCAAGTAACTGGTGATCAATTTGGCACGTATTTATTCTTTATTTGACAACAGCTACCCCCCAAAAAAGCACAGTCAGGCTCTCAAAGCCTGAAAAGTATTTAGATAGAAAAGGTACACAGCAACTCCTCCCACTGTGGCATTTGGAGAATTAAGAAACTCCGCCACTCCTTTACACACATCTTAGACAAATCCCCTCCCAATCCCACCACTGCTGCTCTGGAACCCCTGGCAACTCCTAGCTAAGCCACCCAAGGCTTGGCCCCACTCTGATGCAGTGGTCTGCCTCAGCCTGGCTTTCATGGCCTTGCTGAGCACAGCCGCCCGGGGCCCCGAGGGACGCCATATTCACCGCCTGGAAGTCATATGGGCTCAGCAGAACCTCGGGGAGCTGGCCGCATAACCCTTTTCTGCACTGAAGTGCAGCCAAGCCGGCCGATAGCAAAGGTCAGGCAGTGGAGGTGGCAGGAGTCTCCTGGAAGAGCAGCAGGAGGTCAGTGTGGGGCACCTGAAAAAAAATTCTTTACATATTTTCTGCTTCTCACTTTGTCTACAAAAGAGAGATAAAATGTGCAGCTCTCAGGAGAAATACAGTATATAAATTCCTGTTGGTCAATAAACAGAGCCATTACTAAAGTTAAGTCTTTAGTATTGTATATAGCTGCTCGTGGGACACATAGTTTGGGGTACCAAAGATAAAAGTAAGAGACTGGAGTTGTTGGAATTACAGCTCTAAAGCTTTCTTGATTATTCTCTTCCAGTCTGATTTTGCCTTAAAAGAGTTACAGAGCAATCAATTTAATTGTAATAAAAATAATATATAATTGAAGCATTTTCAATTATATATGGCACATATAATGGCAAGTGGAAAGAACTGTGAGACATAAAACTAACAAAGATGTTGAGCTTATATTATACTGGCTGTTATTTTAAAAAGGATTACCTGATCATCAGCAATCAATACCACTGCTGAATATCAACACCAAACTGCTTAATCCTAGAATTTACCTAGGATCAGAAGACTTCTGTGTGACTTTTTTGAGGGCAGAGACAAAATGAAAATATTTAACTCTCCCATATCCTGAATACCCTTTCCTTAATGGGGAAAAAAAAAAAAACACATCCGCCATTATTTTTATATTTAAATAACGAGAGGTTTCACACTTACTGCCTTTTCCCTTTTTTTTGTTGTTTACCACTGTTGCTTTATGGCTTCGTTTCTGCTTTTTTGATGAATTTCCTCCTCCCTGAGATTCTTTCCCTCTTTTCTGACCTGTACAGGCTATAATGGGAAAGAAATTATTAAGTAACACAAAATAAAATCAAGCTTTCCTAGGTATAAATTAATTCCACATTTTAGAAGCATAGAACAATTCTGAAACTATGCATGTTCTTTATGAGATTTATAAATTATCATAGAAATTACTGTAATTTTAGAATAAATTATCATTAATGAACTGAATTACTGCACAAAATAAATTTTTAAAAAAGCAAATAAAGTATGCATATCTTTCTTAGAAAAATGAGATATAAACTAAAAATAGTTCACAATTTAGTATTGGGAGTGTATGAGTCTAGTAATTCAAAAACAGGTAAATGCTGAAAATAAAAACTGAAATTTGTTAAAATTCAATAAAACCAAAATAAATATTAAGATTTAATTACAGGTAAAAATATTGATGTATTTTATGACGATATTAATATAATTTTAAAATGATATGGGATAAATTTTAGTAGTAATTCACGCTTAGTTATTTTACCAATTTATTTATTTCAAAAATAACTTCACTGCCAGAGCACTGGTTAACGCATATACCATTTACAAATCCAGCATAGTAGTTCTAAGAAACGTTTCATCTTCTTGGTAGGAAATTATCCCGAAACATCATAAATGTTTCCCTTTTCTTCAAAGACAAGCCCACATCCTACATCTTCACTAAGACCTCCCTTGATGGCCAGACTTCATGGCTTGACCACTACTCCCAACAGTAGTTTCGGTACATTTTTCTATACCATTAACTTGGTCCTCAGCATCTGCTGTTTCTGTGTGTTCCTAATTATATGTGTAGTCTACCAGACTTCTTCAGAGATTAGCAAAGTCCCATCTCTACTCAATACAATGTCAGATACTGTAATGACATGATAGAAATACGAATAAAAAATTATGTCACGTTTGCTACAAGAAATATTTCTTAGTCCTGTTACCAATGATGAAATCAGTCTTGAGCGTATAAGAAGACATGGCTTCCTTGGTCAAAAATGGAATAGGTTATTAACTATTTTGTTTGCAACTTCCTAGACAGTTTTTTAATTATACCTTACTGATAACTTTTCCCAATGCTCTTAAAGTTTAAAATAACAATTTAAATGAAACATAAGGTGATTAAGATAATGACTATATTGAAGCACAGAGTCTTAAAAATAATTTCAGATTTCTCCCTAAAAGGGTATTAATTCTGAAGCTTTCAGCTGCAAGAAATAAAAAGCTTAAGGGGCACCTGGGTGGCTCAGTGGGTTAAAGCCTCTGCCTTCGGCTCAGGTCATGATCTCAGGGTCCTGGGATCGAGCCCCGCATCGGGCTCTCTGCTCAGCAGGGAGCCTGCTTCCCTCTCTCTCTGCCTGCCTCTCTGCCTACTTGTAATCTCTCTCTCTCTCTCTATCAAATAAATAAATAAAATCTTTAAAAAAAAAAAGCTTAAGGTAAGTTAACTGGAGGGAAATCCTAAATCTAAATTGTAAAATTTACATTTTTACTTTTGATATAATGTGAATTCTCTGGTATTGGTAGACAAATTTCTTAAAATGAGGCCATATGAAATAAATGCTTAAGAATTTATTTCTAAAGAGAGATCAATTCTAAAAACTATTTTATGCTTTGATCTGATAAAGCAGATGGTCTCTGTTACCCTAAATTTGGGAGTGTTTCTGAAGTTGAATACTTTTTAACCTGGCCAAGATTAAGATTCTAAAGGGCAGTGCTAACTGAGTCCATCAGAAGACAAGCTCTTGTATCTCTTCTCCGTGGAACACATACTGTAGCTGTATGAATGTGAGAACACAGTGAAGATCCCAACTGAATTGCAACTATATTTTTTACTTAATATTTATTTTAAAGAGAAATGTTTTAAGTCAAGATTTATGTGACAACGTTACATCAATTATATCTCAGTAGAGCTGAAAAAAGAGAAAAAGGTAAAAAATATTTGTGTGAGAAAACTTGGAATTAATTCATTTGATCTCTATCATATCTCCTTAAGCTCAGCTAAAAACATAAGGCTAAGCATAATAAAAACTGCATGTATAAAATACATATCCTATCTTTATAATGGAAAAGTATGTTTCAAAGCCAAGTGTCAGCGTATATTATATTCATTTGAGGAGACCTGAATGAAGTGGTTTATAAGAAAAATGATGACAGAAGAATAGCCACGGCAAAATCAAAAGGCACTAATACTTTTGGAAGTACTAATTTGAATTTCCACTTTTAACAACTGCACGGAAAATCAAAAAAGTATTACTGTAGGTTATTAACATACACATTGGTCCTTCAATTTGGAAGCTATGCATCTAAGAAAGCATCAAATTCCTTTACAAACTCACACAAGTTAGTCAGGCTTGAAACTCAGTTTGACACGGTTGTCTGAGGAAAGCAGTGCCTGGACAGTTGGTTGCTCCAAACCCCTACATACAGTATTTGGTTAAGGGTGGAGGGGTCTGTCAATAAATCAAAATGTTTGTGAGAAACTGCATATTACAATTGCAAAAACAACATTACAGAAATATATTTAAGCTGCTCATACCATATAGTCAACCAGTGTATAATGAATTTTCAAAAAAGTCTGGATTTGTGCCTGGGTGCATTTCCAGCATGTGTTCTGGTCCACTAGGAAATGTAACAGACAGCTCAAGCAAAGCACATTAAATCCTCAAGCTTTTAAATTCAGTCACTATTCACTAACTCAAATTACCCTTCAAATTTCCATTTTTACCATGTTCACACAAGTACTTCACTTAAACACCTCACATTCTAACAGGAGATACCGTGCAGCCCTTGAAAACATAAGAAGGGAAATCCTAGAAGAAGGCAGCGTGTACTTTCTGCCCCTCACCTTTGTCAGGATGTTCTGGTTCTGGCTGATTACTACTGCTGGAGCTCACGCTTGCGTCAAAGCCTGCTGGCGAGCTGTTCCCTTCCGACTGCAGGTCTTGGAGCTCCCCTGCGACACTATCCACCTCAATTGTGCTATCTGTTTCGCTCTTGATACTTCGAACCTCTTCTTGGTTTGGAGCCAGCGGTTCTGATACCGCCACAGAAGACTGCTGCCGGCCGGCTTCTGTTACAGTGACCGAGGAAGGTGATTCAGGGGTCGTAGGAGGGGTGTTCAGCACTGAATTGCTGCCACTACTGGGAAATTCTGCTTTTTTGTCACTGACCTCCACTGGTTTTTCCTCTGCAGGTTTACTATCGGCACTGGCTGGAGGCGGTGTTTCGAGCTCGGCACCGGGTGAGCAGCTCTCCTCCTCGGCCACGGTTTGCAGGGACCCCTCCGACGGCCCCTCTTCTGGGGCAGGATGGGGCGGGGAGGCTGCCGCCTCTGTGTCAGAGTCTGAAAAAAGCTCCTTCAGTGTTTTTTTAGGCCATTGTCCCTGAATGCTTGACCAGACATCTTTTCGATCTTTAGCTCTGCTGTTCTGAAGTCTTTCGTCAGAGTTGTTTAAAAGTTTTATCCTTTTTTCTGCCACCTCTGAAAATCCTGAATAGAAACCAGTTGTCCGTAGAGATTTTCTCTTTTCCTCCAAACCGTTATATTTCTTAGTTGGCGTCATCTTTGTTTTTGATTTTTCTTCTTCCTCTTCATCCGAAGAGCTGTTGCTACTATTTTCTATGCAAAGTGATTCTTTGTTCTTGGCCTTATCTTCCTTTTTGCCAGGTGATCCGGTTTTTAAACACTCCTCTGTATTGCAATACCTTCTTTTACCACGTTTTACTTGTGGCTTTGAAGATTTCTCTGTGGTGTCCTTTTTAACATCCTTTCTCTTTTTTGTGATTTCATCTTCTTCTTCATAATCAGTATCTTCAGATAATCCTTCCAAATCTTTTCTTAATCTTTCTGGAGATTTTGACACTGGTTTGGATATTAAGTCTGCATGGACTTTGTTTTCTTCTAGCAAAGATGAATTGTTCTGTTCCTCTTTTGCAAGAAGATCATTTCTGGTGTGGGACAAATGACCGATCTTAGAGTCATCTTTGCCTTTGTTATCTATGTCTTGAGCACCTGTCTCATCCTCCTGCTCACTGTCTTCAGCAGAACTTTCAGAAGCTAGAAAATAAGAAGAAAAACTGATGAGTACGGTAACAACACTAGCAATGTCTTCCCTGTGCAAGGCACTTTATATATTAGCTCCTGTGTTTATAGCCCTTTTGGATTGCTAGGTTTTATCCCCATTTTGCAGGTAAGAAAATGGAGTTTTGCAGAGGGAAGATACTCACACAAAGACAGTAATGTTTTATACTGGGAAGGTGGCTGTAGTAACACTACTGTATACTTTTGCCCAAAACACAACAAATTATAAGCATAAAAGTTGTGAATTTTATTGCTTGTAAATTATACCTCAATAAAGCTGATCATAAAAAAGAAACTTCTCAAAGTTATGAGTAGAACATAATAGTGCAGTCAGGACACAGTCCCAGGTCCAGGTAATTCTAACTTCAAAGTCTGTATGACTTTCTTATGAAATTGTAGGCTTCATTTTCAGTGTAGCAATGATTATTCAAAGATTTGTGAACAATGCATTTCCACAACGTTTTAAAGAATGACACAACCTAAGTAACTGGTACTTAATATAAAAATATTTACAGAATTTATTTTTTTTTTAAGATTTTATTTACTTATTTGAGAGAGAGAGAAAGAGATAGCGAAAGAGAGCATGAGCAGGGAGGAGAGGGAGAAGAGAAGCAGGCTCCCCGATAGCAGGGAGCCCGATGTGGGACTCCTGGGATTGTGACGTGAGCCGAAGGCAGACACTTAACTAACTGAACCACCCAGGCACCCAAAAGTGATATTTATTTTCCCATTTTTTTATCTTCTTTTTTTAAGATTTTATTTTTATTTGAGAGCAAGACAGATAGTGAGAGAGATAGTGAGAGGGAGCATGAGCAGGGAGGAGAAGGAGAAGTAGGCTCCCTGCTGAGCAGAGCAGGGAGCCCGATGCAAGACTTCATTGATCCCAGCACCCTGGGTTCATGACCTGAGCCATAGGCAGGAGCTTAACCAACTAAGCCACCCAGGTGTCTCTGAGTTTATTTTTTTTTCCTGAGTTTATTTCTTAAAAATTAATTTTAGTAAATGAAATCAATTAAGTATAAAAAATAATTGCCAGGGAGCCGGGGTGGCTCAGTCAGTTGAGTGTCCAACTCTTGGTTTTGGTTCAGGTCATAATCTCACGGGTCCTGGGCTGGAGCCCTATGTCTTCGGGCTCCATACTCAGCAGGGAGTCAGCTGTCCCTCTCCCTCCACCCCTCCCCACCACTTGCATGTGCTCTCTCAAAATAAATAAATAAATCTTTAAAAATAATAATTGCCTTTGCTATGATTTTAATATAACATTTACTGAGAAAATGCTACATGCCAGATGCCTTGATATGCTTTATATAGATTGTCTGATTCTTCACAATAATGCTATGAGGGGCATGGTTTGTTTTTTGTTTTCTTAAGATTTAATTTTTTTATTTGACAGAGAGAGAGAGAGAGAGAGAGAGAGGGAACACAAGCAGGGGGAGTGGGAGAGGGAGAAGCAGGCTTCCTGCTGAGCAGGGAGCGGGATGCGGGGCTTGATCCCAGGATGCTGGGATCATGACCTGAGCAGACAGCAGATGCTTAACAACTGAGCCACCCAGGTGCCCTGGGGCATATTATTATTAACCCCATTTACAGTTTAGGAGACTGGGTTTTGAAGAGGTAAACTACTCCAAAGAGCTAGTAAAAGTCAAGATGAAATCGAAACCGAAGTCATTTGACTCCAGAATTTAGAATTGTAATTACAAAACTGTGTATGTTCTTTAGCTAAGTTTCCTAAAAGTAAAAAATAATTGACACAATTATGACAATTAAAAACATTTAAACTTTTCTGTATAACTGCATTTTTTTAAACTGATATCGAAGCAATGTGCATATGACTACAAACAAATGTACACTCATAATAGATAATCAACAGCTCTTTTTCTTTCCCCCTCAGCCTGCAGAGTCTCAATGCTGTTTCTTCAGACAGTATATTATTAAAAGAGGATAACTATTTGTTTAATTAGGAAGTTTAGCCTGCAATGAGCAGTGAGGATGTTTTCGTATCAATACTACCATTTCCTGCCATACTTTCTATATATAGTTATCTTTAGTTAATTAAATATGCTATTTGTAACATACATAAATGTGGTTCACTGCAGAAGTAGCGCACTTAATAAACTTCCTTCCTCATAGAGCCATTTATTTTTCCAAGTTTCCAAAAGTACTTTTCTACGTTATGTCTTCCTTTTGTAGGCCTTGCACATTTATTTCTTTTTAAAGATTTACTTGACAGAGTGAGAGAGAGAGAGAGAGCATGAGTGGAAGGGCAGAGGGCAAGTGAGAGGGAGAAGCAGACTCCCTGCCGAGCAGGGAGCCTGACACAGGACTCAATCCCAGGACCCTGACTTCATGAACTGAGCCAAAGGTAGACGCTCAACTAATTGAGCCACCCAAGTGCCCCTTTTCACATTTATTTCAAATGCTACATAAAGTCAAGCACTCCATCCAGTTCCCTTATTCACCAAATTTCTCTGTCCTAAAGGTCAACTTTCTACTCCATCTGGTTATTCTTGGGGTCTGCTCTAACAGCCATCATCCTAGGAATTCCCTACACTGCTTTCTCTTGAAAGAGACCCAGTGTTAAGTGAACTGCCCATCTTCTCCCTTCTTGGTTTATTCCCCTATATGTTGGAGCACATCATCTAGTACTTTCCTGAAAAAGGTACAGAGGAGATATTCCTTATCTACATGTCTAAATACATCCTAACCCTCAAACTTCATTGTTTTACGGATAATTTAACCAGGTATGGAATTCCAAGTTGAAAATTATTTCCCTTCAAAATTTTGAGGGTATTTTGCTTGTGCTAAAAATAAAAACACTGCTTTCATTTGTCTTTTCATCCTTAGTGGTGGTTTTTTATTCTTGGCATTTTAAAATTTCATAATAATGCACTGGGGCATGGCTCCTTCCTCACTAATTTTTCAGGTGTTTGATGGGCTCTTGGAATATAAAGATTCAATGTCCTGGGGTGCCTGGGTGGCACAGCTGGTTAGGCATCTGTCTTCAGCTCAGGCTTGGGTCATGATCCCAGGAATTGAGCCCCACATTTGGCTCACTGCTCATCAGGTAATCTGCTTCTCCCTTTCTCTCTCTCCTTCACTGCCACCCCCACCCTGCCAGCTGGAGCTCTCTCACACACACACATATTCTCTCAAATGAATAAAATCGTTAAAATAAATAAATAAATAAATATTCCTGTCTGTCAGTTCTCAAGATTTTTCTTCTTTTAGTTACTTGGTAATTTTTATACCAACCCAAGGATTATTCCAGAATGACTCTAGTGATTGATATGTATATGGGGGTGGGGAGATCACACCACTGTACAGCACTCGCTAAGGAGAGAGAGAACATAAGAATAAGCACCATATATAATATAGCACAAACTAAGAAATGAAGAACAAATCAATAATATAGTTTGAGACAGTTCGTACGAAAACCCTGAGTTTGTTTCTTGTTCATTTTTTCAAAATCCAATTGTTTTTTATAGTTACACATAACCAGGCACGCTGTTTCCATGACTTCTTGATTCCTCAGGCTGACTGATTCTAGAAGTAATGCTAGTGTTTCTCTCCCCATTATAAAAAACAAAGATACAAACATAGAAGTATACTCAAACAACAGTGGTGTGTGTGGTTACTTGTTAATTTCTTCTAATTTCACTATTCCTAGAATGATACTCGATATCACTCATCTTCTAACTTTTCCATCACTGCTTTCTTATACTTTCTGGAAGTTTTCCTCAATTTCAAACTCTGCTTCATTGAATCATAATTTCAATTTTTATTTCCAAGTTTTTCTTGTTCTCTGTTTCCTTTTCACAGTATCCTGTTCTTGTTTTACAGATGCTTATGGGTTCTCTGAGATTAATAATAACCAGAGATAATTAATAGTTTATGTTTGTTACCGTCATTATCTTTCTCCTCAAAGGTCATTTCTTCTGTTTGTTCTAGTTTCCATCTTTTATGCTGGAGCTTTCCTTGATTACTCAAACTGAAGGATGATATACTAAAACTTGACTATGTTGGTTGAGTTTATTAACGGGTAAACTTTCCATTTGGTGATTCATCAGGGATCTAGTTTACTTAGGGGATCTCTAGTACTAAAACGTGGAAGAGTATTCTCTAGAAACATTCAATTTCTCCACAGAATTTCAACCATCACCCACTCTCTTGTTCTGTCCTCAGCCCATTTCACGCCAAGGGGACAGACTCCTGTTTGTGTTCTACACTTCTCGGTGGTCTCACATTATTTCCTTTTTAAAAAAATTTTATTTATTTATTTGAGAGAGAGGGAGAGCACGGGGTGAGGGACACAGAGGAGGAAAAAGCAGGGAGCCCGACTGGGGGTTCTATCCCAGGATCCTGGGATCATGACTTGAGCCGAAAGCAGACTGCTTAAATGACAGAGCCACCCAGGTGCCCCTCACATTATTTTCTTTATATATATATATACTTGTACATATACATATAAATATACATATGCATTCATAGCAACAATCATTTTTTAACTGAAAATAATCTAAAATGTCTTGAATTTGATCTATGGCCAAATCTAAAATAAAATTTACCACAGAAAAGGGAAAATATGAAGGGAGTATCTGAAATATTACAAATATGCCAATGTGATGCTCACTGTTGAATTATGCACAATAAGAAAAATGATCGAAATAACCTAAATATCTTTTTTTATCAAAAACTCATTTTAAAAAATATTTTATTTATTTATTTATTTATTTGAGAGAGAGCAAGCATGAGCAGGGGGGAGGAGCAGAGGAAGAGGGAGAAGCAGACTCACCGCTGATCAGGGAGATGAATGTGGGACTTGAGCCCAGGACCCTGGGATCATGACCTGAGTCCTAACTGACTGAGCCACCCAGGCACCCCTAAATACTGTTCACCTAATGCTCCTTATGTTAGGCTGCCTCCTCTAGTTTTCATTTTCATAGGTGTATGGTATAGCCAATTATTCCTGAGTCTCTGGCAAACTGGTTTTATTCTCAGCCCCATTCACTGCTGACTTGATCATATTGATATTTTTCTTTAAATTACATATATATGTATATATTTTGACATACTGTCTGTATGTCTGATACATAATTACAGACTGAATTTAAGAATATTTATAGCATTATAAAATTGGTTCATGTAAATAACCATCTGAGCTAAACAAAACAATTTCTATTATATTCTAAATGAGTAAAAATCCAAACTCTTAAGTAATGAGAAATGTAAAATATTTTTATGAAGATACATACTTCACTTAATAGGTCATATTTCCCTCTTTCCCTGACAGTCAAATTTATTAAATCCCCTCTCCAGTCTTTTTTTTTTTTAAAAAGATTATTTATTTATTTGACAGAGAGAGAGATCATAAGTAGGTACAGAGGCAGGCAGAGAGAAAAGGGGAAGCAGGCTCCCCGACGAGCAGAGAGCCTGATTCGGGGTTCGATCCCAGGACTCTGGGATCATGACCCGAGCCAAAGGCAGAGCCTTTAACCCACTGAGCCACCCAGGCGCCCCTGGTCTTCCTCATTTTTATTATTTGATGGTTATGCTTCATTCTGCCTTAAATATTAAGCAATAATGCTATCATAAAAGAGATCAGAATAGATGTAATTGAGATAAGCGAAGTTTGGTATTCTTTATAAAAAATTCAGTGTAACTATATAGTCTAATATTGCACAAGACAAACCATGCTTTACCTGGCAAGAGAAAAGGACAGTACCTGAAAAACTCATAGTACAGTACTATAGAGTGAATAATAAATCATAACTAAAATTTAATGACACCTTTAGATCTACTACTAACAGAAATATTTCCAATTCTCAATCAATGGCTGATTTTATTTCACGTTAACAACAGACAACAAAATCATGGTCCAAGTAAAAAACAGTGAACTGTCTTTATAGAATTTGACCTACAACAACTAAAAACACAGAGTTGCACGCAACAGAATATTTATTTAATGTTTACCTTGAAGTCCATTAAGGATGGAAGTAATTTCTATGGATTTAATATGAGCTGTATCAGAATTTTTGGCATCGGTGAGATCCAGTTTGGATACCATTTCAGGAGATGGATTTGTCTGGAAAGGCGGTTTTGACAAGCGCCGAAGTTTACAGTTCTTAGGAGGGTATTTTTCGTCTTTGTCTTTTTCTTTGTCTAATTTATTCTAGGTTAAGAAAAAAAAGTACCTCATATTAACCATAATTAAGAAAAAAAGTATCTCATGTTAACCATAACTTATCACGAGGCATTTATTAGTAACAATGTTAACATTCATTTTAAATTCAAAGTTGTATTTTATATTATTAAATAATATGAGAAAAAAGAATACAAGAAGCTCCTCACAAACAGCCAGAGATGTTTTTCCAAAGTTTTAAACAAATACTACAGGATAAACAAAATGTTTTTGTCTAATATTTAAATGTTAATAGTGGAGGTAAATTAGCGATCCCATAAGCAATTCAGACTAACAAACCTCATACTACTAATAATTGACATTATAAAGTCTTTAAAATTAAAATCCAAAAGGCTTTAATATTCATAAAAAAATTCCAACCTGGCAGTTTTAAAACTTGTAACATTTTCAATATAAAATGTGGGTTGGGAATGACAAAATTCCAAACATCTTCAATTAGTTGACACTGGGAATAACTCTAAACAAATGATCTCTTATAAAGTGAAGTCGCAAGGCCTTCCTGCCTCATTGATAAATTAATGTTCATGGAGAAAAAACTGTCCGTTTACAACTACAATAAGAGGGGCTAACAAATGCTTCCTGGAAACTGTGTTTTAAATTTGTTTTGAAAATAATTTATAGGAAAAACCATTTAGACAAACTTCCTAAATGATGATGTAGAGCATGATGGAGCAGTAAACAACTCTGAAGTCCTACTTTAGAGACAGACTATAGAATCTCAGTGACTATTTTCACACTTCTCCCAAAGATGGTACATCAGTATCATCATTCGGGATGCAGAGAAGATAATTCATTACATATTACAGATTTTGGGGGTTAAGAGTTCTCCAAGTGTGGTCCCTGGACCATGAGCATCTTACTGGAATGTGTTAGAATTACAAACTCCTGGAACCAACCTCAGATCTAGTAAATCAGAAATGCTGGGGATGGAGCAAAGCCATTGGAGTTCCAAGGCCTCCAGGTGACCATGATGGGTGCTCAAGTTCGAGAGCCACTCACTTAAGACATCTGGGCTTAATTCTCAGAATGCAATGAAAAGCCTGATGTGCAGGAAGATGACCACAAACTATCAATAATTAGTGCTGCTCCATTTTTTCTCCTGTTGCTAGCCTTTTCACTATTGCATTATTTTAACCTGGAGATCATAAATGTATCCTGTATTCTGAGGGCACAAAAGGTCCACCCCATTCAGAAGTCAAATATGGCTTTTAATGGCTATCAGAAGATAGATGACACAGAGTGAGGGAGGGGGGTGCAATATCAGAATATTATCTAGAAAGCTTTTTCAAAATTCACATGCCTTTTTCCTAATGACCAGGAATTGTAATATGCCCTGGGAGGGAGCAAGCACTAAATTGAGAATAAATATTTAGGGAAAAAACTCCCTAGGGAATGAATATTCTAATATTTCTTCCTCTATATCTACCTTCTCCTCTACCTGAGAAATACTCCCTCCTCAAACTTGCTTTGTCTATGCAAATGGGCTTTTTAAACACCACTCACACGCAACTCTTCTAATAGCTAAAAATAATGCTAAAAATAATGCTAAATATCCTTATTTCCATACTTCCCAATAAAGACCAAAAGTGAAGAAGAAAGGGGTTTGAGAAACCCTCCAGGGCTACTATACCAAAACTTGAAGAACAGACCCAATTTTACAGTGAGAAAAGAACCACCACTCTGGGGCCCCACCAGCTCTCCTCTGCTTTCAGATACCCCCTCCTTTTTTGCCCCTGAATAGTTTACAGCCATGACACTAAGCCAGGTTCCCAGCCACACTATTCATTTACATAAAATATATGGCTCCTAGCTAGATATGAGAGGGACAAAAAGGACTGAAATAAGTAAATAAAACCTGGCTGGGTGGCCTTATACAATGTTGGGATTAAAAAAGCCTCA
The DNA here is from genome assembly GCA_028533885.1 of Nasua narica. Taxonomy (NCBI): domain Eukaryota; kingdom Metazoa; phylum Chordata; class Mammalia; order Carnivora; family Procyonidae; genus Nasua; species Nasua narica. Next base: position 14,039,302 of record CM052812.1, read on the forward strand.
AAGATCACTTAGTACTGTTTCCAAAAGACCTTTCCATAGCTGACAATATTAACTATACCCAAATCTAGCATTTGATAAATTCGCTGTTCTAGAGTACTGCTATCTCTACCAACACTAACGCACACAAATTTAATGTATCGTTTTAGAGGAAAAGTTCTTTAACAGCTATGATGTAGCAAAAAAAAAGCACTTTTAGCAAAATAAGCACTTACCTTTATTTTCTTCCGATGTTTTATCTTTGGAACATTTTTATCAGCAGGTCTTACTATTTTATCTGCTTTAATCCACTCGTCATATCTAAAATTAAAGGAAATTCATCTAAGTACACAAAATATCACTGAAGTAACTATGCCATATTAAAGAGAAATTCATAAATAGAATCGTAACGTTTTAGAACAGGAAAGGACCTTGGAGACCAGTTAGTTCAACTTCCTGGTTCAATGAATAAAGCTACCAAGGTCCAAAAAGAGATGCAGTGATCTGCCCAAGGATAATGTCAGCTAGTGGCTGATCCAAGACCAGAAAGATCTCTTGATGTCTAAATTAGCACCCCTTACCCTGCTACCATAGCTAGAAGAAACCAAATATGTATTGTAAAGAAATCACATTTTTTTCTACATTTTTTTGTTTTACTTTGTTTTGCTTTTAAGCAGCAAGTAGACCGTTTTTTCCCCCTAGACATATCAGGAAGCTAAGGTAATATGCTCTAGTTTTAAATGACATTGTGTGATAGGAGAGCATACTATTATAACTTACAGACAATGCAAAATGAATAGAAAAAAAAACCTTCTCATAAAATAGGAAAGCTTTACTCAGTCAAGTTTTGTAGGAGACGCTTGCTACATATACACACAGCTAAGAGTCAACAGCTCTGATGGCCTTTCCACTCAATGCCAACAGTCTATGTGAGTTTCACAGGGGGTTGCAACTTACTCCTGACCACAATAAAGCTACTTTGTTTAAGGCAAAAAAGACTGGCAGTTTACTTTTGTAAAAACTCAACTAGGAGGAAGAAACATTAAAAATGAGTTAACCTCTTTTTATGTTCAAAAGTTATATACATTTATTGTGGACAATGGAAAACTCACTAATGTTTTTAATGCCAGAACATGAAGAACTGAAAATAAGCTTTTAAATTAAAATGTCCTCATTATTAGAGGTACTAAACGAAGTAATAAAGGCCCTAAGCCAGGCAGTAAATGATTTGGGTCATTACCTGACTGATAAATTATATTCTTGCTCTAGAGTATGCCTGGGAAGTATGCCTATAACAACTCCCAGGCAAAGTGCTATACTGGCTGGTGCAAACACTGGCTTTCATAAAGCTGAGGACACAACCCCAGGCAAGGGATTAGGTCTGTATCTGCTGGCAGCTGTTGAGGGCCACAGTGATAATGAGGAAGAATGGAATGAGTTCTAGGGAAGTCTTCACATAATGCCTGCTTATGATGAAGGGATTATGATGAAGGGATTAATGATCAGACAGTGTATTCTGTATCAAAGAAGACTGTACATAAAAAAAGAAAAATAAAAAAATAAAACTGTATAGCACATCTAGTTTTCAAAAATCAAACATGGTAAGAAGTTTTTAAAGTTTTAAAACAAGTATTATTATTCTACTCACCACACCCCTTTTGGTATCTATTCTACTCACCACACCACACAGTAGCACCTACCTAAATATTTACAGTACTTTTAACTTTCCCATGAATACTGAAAATTGCGTTATGCTTGAGATGAAGCAACTTAGTCCCTTCCAAAACTGGAGTGGAGGTGGAAAACGAAGAGAAAATATAGTATCTCTGCCCTTCGCAAAACTGAATGTAAACGTCAAGAAGTGGCTCTTACTTGGATATAGTTATGGAAGTCAATGCTATCAAAAACAAGCTTTCTATCTTCTTATGAGATAACTGAAGATAGTTCATGATGGTTGTATATAACATCAATGTAAACTAAATAAGGATATAGCATTTTTTACCTTTCTTTACTGAAAGCTATCTGTTACGTAGTTTTGTAATATCAGACATTTTTATTACTCAACTTGGGTTTCTGATATGAATTATATTTCAAATTAGGGCAAAATAGTAGCTTTCAACTTAAGATAATCACCATGACATTCTATTCTTGTCAGATACATCAAATAAGCAAAAAAAAAAAAAACAAAACAAAAAAAACCCCACAGTTATTGCCTCCATAGTTGAAATGTTCATCGTGAGGCAGAAAGATTTATGACTCACAGAGAATGGATACTACTTAAATTCTCTTAGGAACAAGGTAGAAGAAACATACACATCAGTAAAATAACAGCTGCTGCCTTGGTACAGGCTGATGCCCACTGCCTAAGCTCCACCAGTGTACAGATGCTATCTGGTCATCATCTTCGGAAGAGTCCTATAAGAGGACTGGCTATCAGAAGAACTTAAAGTAGTGACTGTGGAATGTGTAAGGAGTGTTAGACCAGGCAGAAAAGAAAAAAGACAAATTCTGAAATTAGAGAAAAGGAACTACACACATTTCTAAAATACTGGAATAGTAGCACTTAAATGCTATAGTTTTACTATTTTGGATGACAGTTTTAAAATAATGGATATTCTGTCTGGTTTTAGGAGATCCCTTGGAAAATTCTTTAAATATGTTTCCTATTGAAATAATACATATTTCATACATGGTAACTTACAGTCCTATAAATATTAGTTAATATTATTAGTCCTTTGTTATTTGCCTATCTCTGTTCTACTTTCTCAGTGTTTTTTGCTTGTTCAGGCATTCTCCTGTTCTGACACTAATCTTCTAGATTTTTTTCTTTTCTCTGCCAGATTTATTCTCTATTTTTATAAAATGTAGTAACACAATATTTTTATTATTATTATAATTAATAACCTTTAGAAATAGAACATGCCTTAAAATCTATCAACGAGTTTACTTCACAGATTAAGAAAACTCAATCCATGGAAGTAAACTGACTTAGCGAGCAACAGGCTTGCCAAAAAAGCACCAGGTAGGGAGTTAAGAGAAAAATGGGAAAGAGACTGCCAATTAAGACATTCTAGTCAATACCAAAATAACGGTAGAGGGCATGGATGGCAGGTCCCATCCAGAGTAAGCACAGAGAAGAGTAATAGATCAGTAGCTAGAAAAGTCACATTAAAAATACACAACCTGTGATGAGGGAGAACTGAAAACAATGTGGGAATTTTGATTAAGGGAGAGCTTTCAGATTATAAATGCCCTTACCAAATAAAAGTTGAGATCACTGACACAAACATTAACTCAGACATATATTTCAAAACTTAATGAGGTTCTAAATAGCATTTTAGTTGTCTGATTAATCTTACAAGGAACAAAGATTAGAGAATAAACTGAGAGCTGTAACTGATCACCATATTTTAAAAATAAGAAATGTTCCTTTCCTTTATGTAATTACTCAGAGTGTCATGCAAGTGTTCCATTTTCTTTACAGAATACTTTCAAAGAACAGAAAGAGAGACATGTAAGTTCATGTGGGAGAAAAACAAAATTGGTGCCCAAAACAAAACCATCCCACAACTTTTCCTACAGACACTAACTCATTTAAAAGACAGAGGTAAGCCAATTTAATTTTGACTTTCCTAGTGCCAGGTAATTTAAATAAAGGAGGTGGTATTAGTGGGTCAAGATCTCTGACTCCCTATCAAATACCAAGAATAAACACTTGAATGACGGGAATCTAGTTCAGAACTATAAGAAGTTGATGCTGTTCATTCTATATAAACTTTGACTTTTAATACAGTATGTTTAATATATATTGAAAGAGACCATACATTTACTGTAGGCATAGTAAGAAAGTAATCAATGAAGATAGAAAATGAGAAAATTCAGCTCAAATCCAACTATCTTGAATACCATAAAAATTGAAATTAATGGGAAGTGGCAAAGAACAGAAAATTGCAGCTAAGAAATAGAATACCATAAAATAGTTCTCAATTTCTCCTTAGAGTACCATATTAAGATATCCATTCATGGTTCAAAATACATTCTTAAAGAATATAAGAATCTTAATAACTCAATGCAATACATTTTTTTTTTTTTAATTTGAAAATGTCTCTAGTCCTTTTTTCAGATATCCTCAAATATGCAGGCATGCTGTCCTTCGCTTGGCTCTAATAGTCAGGGGCTCTCCAATGTTCTCAATTCTGCTTTAAGTACCATAGAGGGAATCCAGAGGGCATATTTTGATGGGGTTTCTCCACTGCATAGGATGAACACTACTTAACAGTTACTTAGGGTAACAGGTCTTCAGACTTCAAAGAAACCACTTTTTCTCATTAAATACCTAGATTTCTCTTCCAGGTTGGTGGGCCTGTTAGTTGTCATGTTTAGTGATCATGTAGTCTGAGAACCAGGACAGAAATGTATGCTAAGCAGTGGGCTTTAAACAAAATGACTTGCAGCTTTGGATCTAAGCAATAATAGAGTTCTATGAGAATGTCTGAAGAAAACCAGGTAGTTTGGATTATTGATAAAAACTGTCCTGCCTTTAATTGGACATTACCTTTAGAAGTTATGATCACAAGCCAGTAATTGACCCCTTTGTGAGAAAAGGAAATATAGTTTGCCAGGGCACAATGAAAAGATTACTAAATTCCTCCATTTAAAAACAAATACTGAGGGGCGCCTGGGTGGCTCAGTTGGTTGGGCATCTGCCTTTGGCTCAGGTTGTGGTCCTGGGGTCCTGGGACAGAGCCCCACACGGGCCTCCCTGCCCAGCAGGAAGCCTGTTTCTCCCTCTCCCACTACTCCCCCTGCTTGTGTGTACACGTGAATTCTCTCGCTCGCTCTCTCTCTCAAAAAAAATCTTTAAAAATAAATAAAAATATTGAAAAACTAAGAAAAACAAATATTAAAATACTGAATTAAAAAAATACTAAATAGAAAATTAAGTCTGTTACTAATTAGACCATACTTTTTCACTGATCAATAAATCCACTGTAATTAATGGATGAAATCTAGACAAGTATCCCATCAGATGTTTAACTAAAATATTAAGGAAAATATTTTCAAAGTATATATATGGCATCCCTGAGAATATCTCTATTGAGTTCATCTAATATTCAACTAATGGAACAAACATGAAAGAACAGATGCATGAGCAACTCATTTAACTTATAAACGTCTGATCCCTGACCTATATAAAATAAAGGAGCTGGACCAGATGATTCCTAAAGTAAAAAATTATATTAGACTCCGGGTTTATTCATTGGATAAATACTTCTTAGGTACTATTTATGTGCCAGATTCTGCACTGGGCACTGGGTATTCAGGAATGAAAGCAGCATGGCTCCTTCTCACAAGGAGCTTACCATGTAACAGAGAAGACAACACCAGGCAGTAATTACAAAAGTAACAATACAAACCTTCTGAACCTTCTGAAAGCAGCAGCCACATAGATATTTGAATTTTTAAAATGTGTTGAATTAAAATATTCATACAAAGCTAGAAGGAACCATTCAGAGACCATAACAAACTTGCTCTCACCAGAGAAAAACAGAGAAAAACAGCTTTCTGATTTTTGTTTGGATGTGTTGGCAAATCATCTGAGAAATCACTTGGCAATGATAAAAACGGAAAAGAATGTTAGTCAACCAGATAAGAAACCAAAATGGTTCTGTTGCCCATATCAATTCAGATTTTGGTTCTTTTTAAACCCAACCAAACCACTTTCAAAGAAATATTAGCAGTGTGTATTAAGACATACCCCAAAAGACAAACGTAGAGATTAAAAAAAATTTACATGCAGAATAAAAATATTTAAAAATAATTTCATAAGCAAAACCAAGCTGAAAACATGTATACAAATTACAAAAAACATAAAATCTAAGAACCAATCATTAATTTAGATAAAATACTGAAATAATCTGTATTTTATTTTCTGTAACGATTAGACTCATTTAATAACAGCTGAATAATATGTACTTTGTATCTTGCCTATCTATATATAAAAAGTTAATGAATGTCATATAACTAACTCGGATTTTAAAAACTTCACCTCTAAAGTGGAAATTTAGGCTATCTTAGCAAGGAAAGAAATCTTTCCCCCTTCTTAATGTAAAAAAATATAGAAAAAAAAGTATGACACTGTAATAGGAAAAAAGACCAAGTCACATGAAAAGCAGCAATAGCTATTAAATTATAAACTTTATAAGCCATTTTATCAATATTTGCCTACTTTATGAATTTTCTATAACTTCAATTTACACATATATTTTTGAGAGATTATCTAAAGCAAAATTTATAAAAGACCCACTGAACATAAATTTAATGCCTTCTGTCATGTTAAGGTATAATGAAACAAAAATAAAAGCATTGTACTATTGAAAAAATAAAATTCTAGGCATGCCATTAACATTTCGTATTTCCATACTCTGAAAAAAAAAAACATTTCGTATTTCCACTTCATATAGCACTTATTAAATCCACATCAAAGACACAGAATGGTGTTCAGCTTAATAAAGAATATAACAGAATGAGAATAACTTGGATTTTATAGCATAAACATATTTAATATCTGACACAAGCAGCCCAAAAGCATGGTATAGTAATTTTATCAACTGGTTTCCCTGAAGTTTAACTCTGTAAAATGAAACAAAGGTATGGGTCTTTAGGCAGAGGTAATAGGTAATGTTAAGAACATATCACAAAGCATTGTACCAGGTTCATTTATAGAGATCACTGCAAATGGTTAACAACTGTGGCATTTACTGTATTTTGTGACGCAGATACTGACCTAAAAGTACCTGAAAAGTTTACTTCATTAACATATGATAGGTTTAGGGGATTAGTATTTATGCACAGTTAGACAAATATACTGATGTACCTACCCATCTACAAAACCACCAAATGACAGGTCCACATTTACGTTTTACGTTAAATGTACCTGCCAATCTACAAAAACTACTGAATGGAACAGGTTCAATATAGTAAACACTTTTAAGGAAACACAAAGAAAGAAAGCCCATCTGAGTGCAAAAAGAACCAAGTTACTCATCTCTGTTCATGAAGGAAATATTTATATTCACTTGCACTGAAAAACTAGGCAACTCAAAAGTCCTATTTTTAAAGTACAAATTATTATGTTCACTTTATTCACTGTTTCATTGTCTCTACAGGTAGGACTGTCTGATACAAAGGGTCTTCATACTGCACAAGAATTTTTCACATGAGTGGTAACACAGTCCTCTGACTACCACAGTACTTTTTAATTTTACTATGTTTTCCATCCTAAAAAGTGAATAAGCTGGGAGATTGGGATAGAGGGTTGGGGAAGTTGAGTTGGGAAACATAACAGTGAGGTAAGAAGAAAAAAAGAATGGGACACAGGAGGAAAAACATGCAAAGGGATTTGGAAGTCTTGGTTAAAAAGACTCCCCATCCTTCAAAACAAGTTTGCAGATATTCACTTGGAAACCACTGTCAAATGGTCTTCATTTATAGTTCTTAACTTCCACACTATAGCAATGAAGCAGACAAGTTCCTAGAGTACTTTGCTTTCCTATCATCACCAGAAAAATTATTTCAAAGAACAAGAACAGAACAACTCTGTATGTACTCTTTTATCAACATTCCTAAGTCCCATGGCATATACAATGAAAGTAAGGCAAGGATCAGATTACATGGAAGTAAAAGAAAAAAAAGTAAGGATGTAGAACATTCTGCAGATAGAAGGAACAGAGAAATTAAGCTGAAGTGACATAAAAATTCTTAAAGGGACAAAAGGAGACAGAGTAGAAGGAAAGTCACAGAGCAGGAGTATTTCCAATCAGATTCATTCTAATCTCTCACCCTAAAGCCCATTTGGGCTACTAACTAGGAGATGGGCTCTTCATAGGACAAAAAGAGATCATAAAAAAGAACTGACTACCATATTTACATATAAAAATTAACTCAAAATGGGTCAAAAACTTAGGTATTAGAGGTAAAACTATAAAATTCTTAAAAGAAAACAGGGAAATTTTCACTACCCTGGCAATATTTTTCTAGGATACACCACCAAAAGCATGGACAACAAAGAAAAAAAATAGACATATTTGGACTTAATCAAATTTTAAGACTATTGTACACCAAGACACTATCAAGAGAGTGAAAAGACAATTCTGCAGGTTCACAGAATGGGAGAAAATATCTGCAAATTATATATTTGATCACGTCTCGGCCTTATGACTAAGATCAAGTGTATATATTTGAGAGAGGATTAATATACAGAACACATAAAGAACTCCTACCACTTAACAACAAAAGAAATTCAAAAATGGGCAAAGAGCTTAAATGGACATTTCCCCAAGGAAGACATACAAATAGCCAAGAAGGACACAAAAAGATGCTCAACATTCACTAGTCATTATAAACATACCAATCAAAACCAAATGAGATACCCACTAGGCTGGCTATAATAAACATTTTTTAAAAATAGAAAATAATAAATGTTGGTGAGGATATGGAGAAACCAGAACCCCAACACAATTCTGGTAAGAATGTAAAATGGTGTAGCCTTTGTGGAAAATAGTTGGACAGTTCCTCAGAAAGTTAAACAAAGAGTTATCACATATAAAAGCATCAAGAGGCTTTAATGAGAGAGCCAGGCCACAGCTGCTCCAATCCCCCATCAGTCTCTATATTCTATAGGTGTCATTTTTATAATTAGTTCCTTTTACTTAGATTTTAACTTCTGTTCTACTTCTATTTTATAGCTGGGAGGTCCAATTTAGTTCAGTATTTGTTTTCTACTTACCAAATGCAGGCACGTACTTTTCTAAATGTGTTAAGGGATATTAATGGAATGAATATGGAATTGAGATTTTTTTTCACGTTTTAAAGTTAAATGTACTTTTGTTTTTTTAAAAGATTTTATTTATTTATTTCAGAGACAGAGAATGAGAGGGGAGAGGTCAAAGGGAGAAGCAGACTCCCCACAGAGCAGGGAGCCCAATGCAGGACTCGATCCTGGGAATCCAGGATCATCTGTGCTGAAGGCAGTAGTTAAACCAACTGAGCCACCCAGATGCCCCTAAATGCACTTTTGTATTGGAAAGTAATGTTGTCCTGATATAGAAAGCTTGAACAATTAAAACAATTTCTTTTTTTTTTTTTTTAACCAACAGTCCTAGGTTTAAGCTATATTCCAAAAGGTCAAATCCCTTTGGCTCCAAAAAAATAATTTGGAAAAATCCAGACTCAAATTAGGACTGGAAAAATAAGAATGGAAAGTAAAAGAAGTTAAAATGGCTATCAGAAGGATAAAAGAAGAACACGATTATAAAGAAGAAAACACACAAAGACAAGAAGAGACAAAAGGAGGATAACTGAGGAATGGCAGAAAAGAAAAACGTGTTGCAGCTGGAACACAAATGAAAATTATCATGGAGGAGTAATCAGCTGGGTCAAATACCACTGATAAGGCAAGTAACAAGAGGTCAAGAAATAAGGATGGAATTCAGCAAAATGGGGTCACTGGTGACAGGGAGGTGTGACGGGGAAAAGCCTTAGTGGAGTGGGTTTACACAAAACAACAGGAGAGAAACTGGGTGACAAGTGTAAACTCATAGTCTTGCTGGATGGAAATGAAGCGAAGAAATGGCACAGCAGGAAAAGCAGGTAAAGCTCAAGTGAGTTCTGAGATGGGAAAAATAAGTGCAGGTCCAGACGTGGATGATTCAAAACAGAGTGAGAAACTGATAAAAGAGAGAGGAAAAAGGGAACATTTCTGGGCCCATGTCTCTGATCTAGGAAAGAAGGCATGACAATTAGAAGAATGGCTTGAAATAGTAGCATGCTTGTTTTCACGGATGACTAGAGAGAGAGAGAGTGAATGCGGCAGCAGATGCAGGTAAGAAGGCAGATGTGGAAGTCTGCAAAGCTCTCCTCTCAATTTTTCAATGAGGTTATAAAGTAAGGTCACCAACTGAAAGTGAGGATGGGGAAGAGATGCTGGGCATCTGAGGAGATAAGAAACAGTACCAAACAGTCTTCTGAGAAAAGTAGGAGAGTGAATGGAAGAGAGACATATTGTGGCCACCCAAAGTCCACAGTCATGAATTGAAAAGAAGTCAGCGTGATTGTTTGCTTTCTCCAGACAGGATCACAGATGCAGGCCAGGAGTAAGAGCGTGAGATTTAAGCAGTGTTCCAGTGGTCTTGTCAAGGAAGAACTACAGAGCAACACAAAGGCAAGAGAAGAGCATGGGAGTCAAAAGAAATGATTATAAGGAGTGACTGAAGGTAAGGAACACAAGAGGAGGGCTGAGGGCATCAAGAGGGAGGGTGTGTGTAAATCGTGATGGGGTAATTCCCTTGCCAGGACAATCAGTTCCTTAATATGGACCACTTTTTTTTATCTTCAGTCCAAGCATAGTGTTTTGCACATGATATTGAACTTATGTATGTCAAATAAAGGCATAGACGTTTGTTAAAGAGCAGCTGAATGTTAGCACAAAGTGGGTTTGAACCCATTTGTGGAAGCTTTTGACTATTTCCCCCCACTCCCATTCCCTCAAAGGAGGAGCCAATTTGCTTAGAGAGGTAAAATATTTTTTTAAATGAAATACATTTTATTTCAAGTAATATATTTAAGTATAATTTATCTTATCTTCAGTTTTCTATAACTTATAATATGCAATAGAACTAACTCGTTACTTAGGAGTTTAACAGTTAAAATTGCAGTGTTGTTTTCCCGTTTTCTTTTACTTGGGGGTATCTTTTTAACGTAGTTGATGAATCTCAATATTAAAAAAAAATCTCAAATCAAATTCCCAACACCTTGATTATGGAAGCCAAACTGGAAATGGGAGAAAAATAAATCAGCCTCAATACATAACACAATACTGATGTATTTTAAATCCCAAGCCAAGCAGTCCAGATAGCTGTAATACACTTAGCTGTGTCACTAAATGTGATAAACCCAACACACGCAACAGATGATAGCAGTTGAATTTCAAAGAGTAACTTTATTTTCAAAAATCACTCCCACGTTTATGCCATGACTTAGAAACTTGAGAATGAAAGGGATCAATTAGCTAATGGCACTAAAAACCTCTATAAAATATTAACATCGCTAAGAAATACAAGAATGGCTACTATAAAAAATTACTGAAGTATGATTATAATTTTTAAAAACATATGAGCTCTGTTTTTTAAAATACTAAAAGAGAACATACTACTATATTAAAATAGTTGTCTTTCTACTTTTATATTTTGCCATTTTTCTAGATTGAATGCTATTTTTAGAAGAGTTAAAAAACAATTTACAAAAAAAGCACTGACTTTTCTCCAAGCACGTGGCAACCTAGCCAAGTCTACTTGTATCAGAAACTTGTTTGACATACGACCACCTCATCTGAAAAATTCTGTAGCAGTATTATACCAGTTACAAGCCAGTATGTAGTTTAAGATCCAGAATTCTGGCTATTTTCCAGAAAACTGGATGCAAGTCTGTAAAAATGTGTCTTTTGTTTTTCATTGTGGAAGTAAAAAACAAATTTGGCTCAAACACTAACCTTTGTGTAGTAAAAATTAACATTTTCAATTGTGAAATAGGGGTACAAATAAAAATATCAATATAAAGGTTTACACAGAACTTTAGAAAAAAGGAAAAATGTAGAAATTACCAGAAAAACAGTATTTTTTAAACTAAGACAGATACTTTTATTTTTTTAAGAAAAATTTCTTCACTGGAAAGTGACCTTTCAGATCATACAAAACTCACATAAATAGCTCCATATAAAATTTCCTAAATTGCTATGGTAATAAATGACTGCCACTGAAGATAAAACTATTTTCGTGAACTTTCGTGAATAAATCTTCATTTCTAATTTCACATCTCTTAAGTATAAATTCAAAGATCAAGCTGAAGATCACCGGAATAATAGGAAACTTGTTGTAGAAGTGGTGAGCGTTTGTTGTAGTCCCCATTAGATTAACTTCAGAGAAAAACAGGAATACTGTTCTACTGACTCAAAGAAAATTAACTGCTAATATACAGAAGTACAGTTTTCTCTATGATGCTGGAGGGTGGAGAGATCCACTCTACAGGTCTTCATCAAGTTGGTTAGTTTTCTTCTTTTCAAAGTTCAGACCATACAAACGCTTGAGGTGTGAGGAGTAGATGGCATCCTTCTCAGTAACATAAGCTTGTCTTGTTGAACTAGGTCTCTTTTTTCTATATTATTAAAAAACTTGAAGGCCTCAATTCGAAGTTTTCCCTTACCCTACCCAACCTCCTACCAGTTTCAAAGCTAAAATACCAACATTCCCTTTCTACCCTCTAAAATTCAAGTGTTCCTAGGAAAAGATAAATTTTGTCCTTAGTCTTGTCTTTTAACAAACAGAAAGTTGTATGTCTTCCTTGCGGAATAATTTTATGAATGTCTCAATTCTTTCACCTACTAAGCCTCCTTTCTGTTTAATGAGATAATAGAAAATAATCAAGCCCTGATAATACTGCAGGTTGGAGAACACCTAAATTCTACCTGTCACAAAATTTAAAGCATTTTATAAAGGCCACTAGAAAAACTGCCTCATTATATAAACCAGCAGAATAACTAGGACTGAAGAACTCAAGGAGAGGTAAAAGATGATGTGGCTCTTATCTATCCTGTGGGCATTACTCAGTAATTATTAATTATTCAATTTTTTCCTTCCTAATTTTAAACTAACATAGTCAACATTTACAGTTACATCCTAGGCATAAATGGAACTCCCTCTACATTTATATTAATAAGATAATTTAGTAAGATCAAAATGATTAAATATCAAAGACTGGTCAAAATATTCTTATGGCAGCTATATCTGAGATCTCAAGTATCTTCCTCTGGACATGATCACTAATTAATAGCCAGCCCTTCAGGTGAAAATCATGCACCACAGAGGTAGCCTAAGAGCCAACAGAGAAAAGAACAAATCACACATGATGTTGAAACTAGAAATCCAGGAAACTGATTTCCTGGAAAAGCTTATGTTTCAGGACAACACTTATGATTAGCATTCTTAAAATCCAAAACTTTATCTTGCTGATCAGAAATAATAAAGAATGGGTCCCAAACAAAACTTCTGAACATTTCCTTACAACTTAAATTGTTATTTTCTTCCAAGCTTCAGAACGGATCAGAATTGTACTTTTCTCTAAATAAGAGAGGTAGTCAGATTAGCCACGCTTCCTAGAGCTTCCTATTGCCACAACAGGACGACACAAAATGCACTTTTAAGAAACACAGACTGCACAGTTTTATTAAGAAACAGCATTTGAGGATGTTTGCTTAATAACTTTCCAAGTCACAGAATACAATTTAAATAAAAAGCACGGAAACTATATTCCTCCTTGAAGATACTATGCACACCATGAAACCACCACTGAAAACTTCTATGGTGAACTGTTCAAGGGCAACAGCCCTATCATAGCATAGGCTACATTTCAAATATGATGTCAAATATTCCAAAACGAAGTAAGTTTTTCTTAAAAGATTCCTAAGTGACTAGATAGACAGGCTTGCCAATTTTGGATAAAATTCAAATACAAAATCTCTCTGGATAAACCAAAGAAAACTTGTGTAAGAAAAGAACTTGTCATTGAACACAACCTAAAACCAAACTTTAGTCTTGCCTTTCATCCCCCTAGGGTTAGCAGCAGTCAGAAAGCACACTCTATTTTAGTCAAGCAGACTAGCTTACACTTCCGCCATACTGTCTCAAATAGACACAGTTCTGAGGCTTCTGAAGAAGGCTGTAACGTAAGAGCTGTTAATGAGGAAACAAAGGCCCTCTTAAAATGGCGAAAGCTTCTTAAGAAATTGCAACTTTAAAATCCCTACCTACTGAAGGAAAGAAATGTGATGACTTAAGATTGCAAAGAAGAGGTTATTGTGGCAATGTAGTTGAAAATGCAAGAGAGCAAGAAGCCTGGTAGTTAGCTTGCAGACATCAAGAAGCTCAAAACTCTTTTAACTTAAAAAAAAAAAGATTTTTCTATCATTTCACCAATGTTGCCTCTGTTAATCTACATGTATAACATAAAAAATCAACTGTACGGATTTCAGTTTTCTAGACACTAAGAGTATCTTCTAAGTATTAAAAACAGTAAGTAGGAAGTCTCTACGTGAGGCATTTACATACTAAAATCTACATTTTTTTTTTATGGTACTATGACCTCAATTAGAATACTAATAAGTCTTGTAATTTGTTAATTCAATTTTAAAATAGAAAATTATTTTTTAAGTGTTTTTAGGTAGTAATCACTAGCTAAAACTCAAGTTACCTCACATTCCATCCGCAGTAATGCACCAAGTAAAGGACCTCTCCACCTTCGACATCAGAATCTTTAATACTAGCTTCATACATTTTTTGATTTTTCCCTCGTCCATACCGCACTTGGACTTTCATGCCTGGTGGATAGCATTCAAACTCCTCTTCCTCATTGTTGTCATCATCCTCTTCATCTTCTTCCTCCTCCTCCTCCTCCTCTTCTGCTTCTTCATCATCTTCATCTTCCTCTTTATTCGTTTCATCTCTTGAAAGGTTTAAAAAATCGCAGTTAATAAAAGACACCTCATAAGCTTTTCAGTTCCAAACCACATAAAATGATAAAAATCGTGGCTGTCACTGCTCCGGGAACAGCAGGTTCCATGTGTATGATATTCTGAGTTTCAACGTAACGTTAAAAACTAAAACTGTTTAAGATGACCATGGTTACAGAAGAATACATGTAGAGAAAATGAAGACTGAAAAATGCATTAAAAGAAAATTTCCAACAGCCAGAAGAACAGAAGTTGTTTAAGAAGCTAGTAAGGTCGACTATAACAACTTTGTCATGTTTTATTTTAAAAATGTTTTATACAAAAGTATTGACAAAAACAAAAATCATTACACCTCATAGCCATTTTCAGACTAAGAATTAATTTTTATTCAAATATTTCCAGCCTCGGGATGTTTAAAACAAAAACTTTTACTAGCCAATAGCTAGTCTTACTGAGTTCAAAAGGTGCTCCAACCGAAATTTCAAAAGTTATGCTAACTGAATTATTTTACCTTTCATAGGAATATGACTAATTTCACATCAATATCACATCAAGTTTTTTCTATTCTTCTAACTTTGCTACAATTTCTGCTTTCTTTACTGTATATATACTGAAAGTCTTCTAGCAACTCTCTCAACTTTGAAGTTCCAATGAAATATGTATATGAGGCCAAGTCTAAGTAACATGAAACTAAAAGTCAAATCATTCTAGAAACAGTACTGCAACCATTTCAATATTCTTAATGTTGTGCACTTTTTAAAACTGAGCATTTGCATTCAGCCACAAATCTGTATTTAACAAGTTGGAGAAAATCTTAAATTATAAATCTTTCCAAACACTAGATTTATTTTTTTAAAAAACTTCAGTATGAAATTCAACTATATTTACTTCTAAGTTTTTATCTGCTGTACAGTATAAAACTATGTCTATACTTTTTACAACAATTTTTATCTCAAAAAGAAACCATCACTTTAGAGTTTACAAATAAAGATCTTATAAAACAGAACTGTAAGACACCTAAGTAATTACGCTTTAAAAGTTGATGAATAGAATATTTACATAAAAAGCTTTCTTCACTGATAATTTGTCTTATATTCTTCTATGCACACTTTTTAGCAACGACATACTTTATTATCATTCCTAATTATGCAGTTGTATAAGCAACAAAAATAATCTATAGTAATACAAACAGCACTATAAAGATTTTTTATTCTCCTACCTCTTTCCTTCTACATAGCGAGGAAGGAGAGATGAAGGGAAACCTAATAGTCTTGTGAAATTAAGTCTAAATTTACAAAAGTAACGAATGGATCAGTTTTCTCTGAAATACATCACAAAGTCTACAGAATCTCAGGAATTATTTCTATTTTTAAAGACTCGTTCATATTCAAATGAACAGGTACTTAAAAATTAAGACCTAAACAAAACCAGCTATAATCTGAGATAAAAAAATAGGAACTCTATTATTAAAAATACATTAACATGTCTATAATGAAGAAATAATTACTAGTAAGGCTAAAATATCTAGAAAATTACTAGAAAGGGTATTGTGGATGATATACTATTATTACTATTATAAACAATTTTAAATAAATAAATATTTATATATAAAAATTAAAACAGTGAAGACATTTTTTGGGGAAGAATATTACTCGTTTAAATCATAAGCTTGTATCTCTGCAGATCATCAGGGAGAAAAGTAATTTTGTTCTAGGGGCCACAACAAAAGGAGAAATTTACTAAGCACTGAAGAGATTTATCATGTACCTCAGAATCCTCATATATTGGGAAGAGAGAGATGCAGAATAAAATGTCTAAGATTTTTTTTAAATGAAAACAAACTCTAAACTAGGTCTTACATTATACAGCGCACTGAGCACAACTGTAAATGCCAATAACAGCAAGCCCAATCCTAGTTTAAGTGGCAGCCAGGGCAATCTTTAAATTAATCTGGAATAAAACCCTAACACTCTGTAATAATAAAGCAATCAAAAACTAAAAATAAAATTTCGCATCGAATATCCACCTCAAAAACAAACCAAATGAAAAGCACTTAAGTAATATACTAAAGTATAAAAAAGCAAACAACATAATTACGATCAGCCAAATAAAATATTCTACTCCTTCCTATAATAATTCAGTGGCAAAAATCAGAGGTAAATGCACTAAACAAGATAGAACACAGAACAAAGATGTCCTTTGAAAGCATAAAATGTAAACAGCATAGATTTTAGAAATTCAATTTATATATGTATATACCTCATTCACACCCACATGCATGCTGCACCTGTGCACGTGTGTGAGCACACACAAAGCACACGCGCACACATTTTTGTTACTTATCATTTAAAGAACTGTATTTTGAGAAACCAAATGTATCAGAATTTTTTATCTGAATTCACAAAGAAATACCAAATTTTCCCATTTTGATGTCATACTGCTCACAATGGAACAAATATTTTTTAAACCTACAATTTATTAATACCTACTATGAGCCAGCCACTGAACCAGGCATTTTACCTGAATTAACTTATTTAATCTCCTACACCTAGACTATGAGAGAAGGACATGGAAAGTTCTTGGTAGTAGCTAATTACTTAAAGTTTACATGCTAGAGAAATACTCACATATGATTCTTTAGCATTATAAAATTTTTCTATTGCACTTATCTAATAAAATTCAGAAACCAATCTTGGACATTCCCAATACATAACACTTCTGAAGAACAGCTACCAAATTAGGGCAGTCACGGCAGGAGAATTCCAGTTTGTAGTATGATACATTTATAAATATATATAGTAAATTAAAAAGCTATATAGTTAAGTAATTTTTTAAAACCTACAATATATAGTTTACACTATAAAATCAGCTGAAACACCAACTTGAAAAATTAATTATTAGTAACAAAAAGAAAATACAGGCTTATCACAGTGACTCCCACACAGTAGATATTCCAAATATATGCAGATATAAAAATCAGATGTTTAGGCAAAAAGCTGAATCCTTACTAAGTTTCTTAAAAGTTGAAATAGTCTCCAGTAGCAGCTAGGAATACTTCAAATACACATGTGCACACAGGACTACAACCAAGTGTAATGAGAAAACACTTATACTATATTCATCTAAACCCAGGTTTTTCCTTCCATGTTTACCTACATGCCACAGCCAAAATTTCAGACACTAAAATGATCAAGAGATTTTACGCAAAAAACTAAGCACTTATTAAGTTTCTTAATAGCGGAGATAATCTCCAATAGCAGAGAGGAGTACTTGATATACACATTTGTAGACAAAGATATATAACAAAGTATACTAAACAAACACCTTTCACTATATTCAGGAAGCATACTTTGCTTCCCTTCCCTGCTTGTCTGCATGCTGTGGCCAAATTCCAGAAAAATACTAAAATGATCAAAAACATTTGGTTGTACTTATTTAAATGGACCATTAAGAATGGAGATGTTTAGGTTGTTTAAACCTCAGAAATAAAGACCAGATGCCAAACACCACCTACAAAAATCCAGGGGTCCACTGGCAGTGCATAAATTATAATGCTAAATAAATAAGTTCATCATTCCAAACTGACCAAAACAAATAATTGCTACTGACACATTAAACACAATATAACAATTTTTGGCCTTTTGAAAACTAATTATTAGCACTTTTCCATTCTTATTTTTTGCTTAAGAAATTAGTACAACTCTTAAAATCTAGAGCCAACATTCCATCTACAAAACATTACAGAAAGCCATCTTCCCAAATTTATATTATCTGGTTATTCAGCAGAGCTTAATGTAGAAAGAAGTACTTTTTCTCTAACTCAAAATTTCATAAATTTCCATGATGAGAGCAAGAAGAATGGATCAAAAATATGACCTTTTGCTACAGAGTAGCATTAGCAGGGTCTCTGAAGGAAGCAAATGGTACTCACATAATAAATGCAAACCACCAAAAATCCTATATTTTGTCAAATTTAGATTCAAACATACACATACAAAAGTAAAGAGCAAATTACTAGAATTCATTCAGCCAAAATGCATCTTAACCAAAAACAAATTTCTTACCCAGATTTTGCTTTTTCTTCTTCAGCTTCTACCTTTATGCTGAGGGATTCATCCACCCCAGTTGTCTCCTCGTCTTTATCCTCCAGATTTTCATTTTCTTCTGTTTTTTTCATGTTAACTTCTTTTTCCTGATCAGACTGTGTAGGTATAGAGTCTAATAAATTCTTTTTACTTCCCTAGAAAAAGATCAGAGGAACTAAACCAACAAAAGTATAAACTGTCAACCTCATTTCATTATCTAATTGTTAGCAAAAGGAGTTTGTATTGCAATCAATACTAATATTGAGAAAGGTAGTAGTTATTTTAAGAAACTCCTGCCATTCCTGAAACACTAAGCAAAAATAACTAACAGCTAATTTTAAATACAAAAATAGCACGTAATGAAGAAAACGCACAAAAAATAAAGTATAACATTTTACGATAAATTAGCTATGAAAACTTTACAGATGAGGTAGAAAATGTACCAAAGAAGGTACAGCACTATTAACAGTATCTGATTTACCAGAGAGGGTTTAATATTTTCCTTTCTTTCAATATCATCATCAGTAGGTTTTTCTTCTTTTGGTATTATATTCTCCTCCTCTTCAATCTTTATTTCTTTGATTTCTGGTTCAATTTCTTCCTTAACTTTTATTTCTTTTACATTTTCACACTCCTTACATGGCTTGTTAACAACTTTCTCTGGCAATGCCATCTGAAATTCAATATTGGCCGACCTACAGTACTCCTCAAAACCATATAAGTATCTAGAAACATGAAGAGAAATTACATTTGGGAAAACATTTCAAAATACTGCTGTAGAGTTATGGTTTTTAAAATGTATTTATTTCTCTTAAGTTCTCAGATATTGAGCCATATTAATATTCTCGTTTCTTCTAGTTCGGTTCTTCCCAATCTCTCTAACCCAAAGAGAAACATTTTTCAAAAGAAAAAAGTCATTAAAAAAACTACATTGGGGTGCCTGGGTAGTGCCGTCAGTTGAGCATCTGACACTTGGTTTTAGCTCAGGTCTTGGTCTCAGGGTCCTGAGATGGAGCCCCATGTTGGGCTCCATGCTCAGTGCAGTCTTCCTAAGACGCTTTCTTCCTTTCCCTCTGCCCAGCCCCCTCCCTCTCTCTCAAATAAATAAATCTTTTAAAAAAAAGACCTACAATAAAAGTGAAAAGATAATCAGAATGTTAAATATAGTAACTGTAACAACAGTAGTTATTAAAGGTATTAGTAATTATATCAATCTGTTAAGCACTTCTTGCATGCCATGCAGTAGGCCTCTGCATTCACATGAAATCTCATGTAATCATCAGAGTAATCCAATGAGGCAAGGACTCTTAAAAAAAAAAAAGAGTCTTACAAAAGAGGAAACTGAAGATTAGGAGAATAAAGAAATGGTCCTAGAGGCACAAAAGCTAATAACTGGCAGATTCATCCCTTGACTTTTTAACACTCTGGCCTTTTAACCTCTACTTAGTACTTTCCAAATTTACTTGGCCACAAAACTTTCTTCACAGAGTATTTCATAGATCTAGTATTTGTAGAATAAACTGTAGAAAATGCTATTATAGAGTGATCAGTATAGTAAAAATTTTGGACTTCTTAGAAGAAATAATTAGCCACAGTTATATAGTAAATTCTAACCTGCTTTCTAGGTAAAGTATTTTGAATGTAGGTTTATCAAGTACACTGACTTACTTTTTATAAGCACATTTAACGTTGTATCCTGCAGCTGAATTTAAGACAGGGATTCCAAGATCTTGGTAGACTTGTTTCCAAACAGCTCCACTTTCAATCTAATAAAGTAAAATGAAAACTCCCAAATTAAAAGGTGGGAATATAATAAAATTTTTATTAATGTAGCATGTATATGCTTATATGTGTTGGTTCTGGTCTCAAAGGAATGAAAAATAACTAGCTTAAATTCTAAATGAAAAATTTGGTTTATAATAATATTTTAAAGTTATGGTATTCTTAAAAAAATAAAAATAAAGTTATGGTATTCTAACAAATCTCAGAATTACAAGTGTTGGAATATTAGGCCATTTGATTTTTAAACTAGCTCTGGCAGAGTACATAAGAAAATATTTAGGTTTCTACATCAAAATTTGTAATGAAGAGCTACAGATAAAATTCTTTAAAGTATTAGTTCCCATAAAACCTATAAGCTTAACAAATCAAAGCAGTTCTAAGGATCTTAATAAAACATTTTATTATACAGAATATTTTTCCCCCAGAATAATCTTAATTGAAGGGACACCATACATCATTGCAACCTTAAGATAATATGTTCGGTTCAAGTCAGATTTTTTCTGCATGTTTCTACGTGTGTGTGTGTGTGTGTGTGTGTGTGTGTGTGTGTGTGTGTATGTGTGCATCAGACAACATGGAAGAGATTAAGGATATAGAGAATATTAACTCTCAAGTCTAGTGGAAAAGAGACATAGGAAGAACTTCTACCCATATGGTTGTGGTGTGACTCAGACATACATAGGCGGTTTATTAAAGTTTGACAAACTTAACAATAAATCAGAAAGCTCATTTGAAAAATCTTTAATTAAATTTAAATTTAGTTTAAGGAAGCTACCTGTTTCTAACCTGTGCTTTCCATTTTTTTTTCCTTCTACACTTAAGTTTTTATTAGTATACAATTTTAGGTAATTTTTAGATAAGAAAACATGTTGTATGAAAAACATGTTTCATTTCTAACTGTAATACTTACATTATCAAATCCTCCAAGCTTGTGCACAAGTCTGAATAACTTAAAGAGATTCAAATTTCGATATCCAAGTACGGGCCGTTTGTTAATAGGTGTGCCTATTAAAGAAAATACAAAATATATTATAACCATGCTACACTTTTTATTTAAAATTACAAGATTCAGATATCACCACTGAATATCTGAATACATATAGTGCAAAGTGTATATATGAAAAAACAAATCCCTTAATCAGAAACATGATGTCTACTACCTAAGCCCATTTCATTTTAAAAAATTTCTCAAACCAAATTTTGGAAACCTTATATGATTTCATTCCACTTTCATTTCCTTAATGAGCAAAAGAATAAATAGTCGATGAACCAAAATAAAATACCAACAAAAAAAATTTTTTTTTCCAACAAAAAATTTTTTTAAATCAAGGAAACAAGGTTTAGTAGAACTGAAGAAAGGGATAAGATAACTAATGGGCAACTGCTTCACAATGAGAGTGATTTTCATGATACTTTTTCTGTATGTTATTAATTGGCTCCTAGTCTAAACAATGATTCCAGGGTAAAACTATATAGTTTTGTTTCTTTCTAAAGATATTTATTTGTTTATTTATTTATTTGAGAGAGAGAGAGAGAGAGAGCGCGGGAGGAGCGGGGGCAGAGGCAGAGGGAGAGAGGCACACTCCTCCTGCTGAGTGTAGAGCCCAACATGGGGCTGGATCTCATGACTCATAAGATCATAACCTGAGCCGAAACCAAGAGTTGGACACTCAGTTGACGGAGGCACCTAAGTTTTGTTTCTTTCTAATGTGGACCATGCAAGGCAAGGACAGTAAAACGACCAAACCATTAGAACGTGGTAGAGGAAATAATGGGATGGAGATATACCTGTGGCCCTTTCAAAACAACCTATGACTGGCATGGTCATATTTTATCACTTCTTTCTAGTATTAGCTTTTTAAATTTTCTTCACTTTTTAATTTATCTTATATTTAAGCCCAGGCAATTGCTTACCTTCTTAGGCCACGCCTCCGTTCACACAAAGAAATAATACAGAAAGCAAAGACATTTCATATCAAACAATAAAAAGATAGCTACGTTACAGTAGCCACTATCACTTATGAGAGCATAAGACAAACAGAGCCAGCTTCTACTTATCAGCAATACAAATGAAGATTTAAAAAATATTAATTCCCATCCCGCAAGAAAATTAATTCCCAGAGTATGGTGGCACTTCCAAATATTATTCATTCACTTTGTCCTTCATCTCAAGCTAAAAAGCTTTCCGCTTCGCCCCACTTCCCAGGAAAGGAGACACTATATTCTGCACAGCAGATAAGCAACAGAGTAACAGCACCATAGTTACTGGAGGACTAGGTCACAACCATAAATTAAAGGTTAGCACCCATATCACCTTCCCTCAATCCTTGCATTTCCTTAACATTAGGCAGATTCAAACAGCTAAGCCAAGGCTTACCTTGAGACTCTGTCACCTTTCTCTATGTCTAACCTTCTTTGGATGGTTTAATTCTCTGCTTAGTTCTGTGTGGCTGGGTCACAAGAAGACTTCTGGCCCATCTTAGATTATGATGTCTCTCTTCCTCCCTCTCTCTCTTACGCACGTGTACACATACAGACACATCCTAGGTATATCAAATAGCGATTCTGGAGAGGGAGGCTTTTAACTAGAAGCACCTATGTAGGTGTAAATAAAATGGTACTATGATTCCCATTCTGCTAGTGCTCCCTAGTATTAAGAGTCTTTGGGAACCCCTGGATGGGGGACCAGATAGCCAGGACAGAATTCAGGCCATATGGGTCGATGGTCATAACATGCATCAAAATACTGTCCAAGTCCTCATTCCATTTACTATATGACAGGTACTATGCTAGGTGCTGGTGATGCTGCCAATCAAGAAGAGAGCCATGATTACTAGTGACATGAAGCCTAATGAACAGAATTTTTAAAAAGTATTATCTATATAATACATTATAACATTAATCATAAATTTAAAAAAACTTACCTCTATCTTCCATAAATTTGTATAACTGCTGAAGAAAGTTCTCCCTTTCTTCTGGAAATGGTTCTATTTCTTCCTAATTTTAGTCACACAAAAAGAGAGTATTATTTTCCTCAAGGAAGCATTTTAATTATACAAGATTTCCTACCAATAGCAGAGACTAATATTTACTAAAATGTTTCAAAGACTTTTTTTAACCAAGTAAAAATTATTTCTTAGCACTAAACTGTTCAAAACCAGGCATGTCTAGACATTTTATGCTTTCCAAAGGGAATATGTCCTAAAAGGTATCTCAACAGTGACAATTCCAAATGTAAATTCTCATATAAGTGAGACTTAGCAAGATGGCTCATGAGCTTTTTACCATATCAGATATCTATTCTTTAAATCAGGGCCACAGGTTCAAGACGACCTACTCTCGCTTATATTAAATTGGGTCAGGGTTTAATATCAAAACTGACTCTTGTTGCTCCTCCAGAACTATACAGGTGTGGGTCCCCTTAGCTGTAACTACAAGTATCCTTCACTATATACAGCCCCACTGTATAGCACTTCAAGCTTCTAAAATCAGTAAAGTGGGGAACAAACTTGATCTACAATACCTGAAGATTCAGACTTAGGGAAATCTTCAAGTAATAAAATAGTTCCCCGATTTATCAATTACAAGGGAGGGACTAGCTTCTTGCTGTTGTGGCCAGGGGCTGTGGCAGTAGGGAGCTGGTCCTGAAGCGACCTGCAAGGAGCAGGGTAGTAGGTGAGATGGAGGAACTCATTAATTCAGTGACTATCATCCATTCAACAAACCACCTAATGAGCACCAATAAGTGTAGGCACTATGCTAGGTGCTGAGTCAAATAAAAGAAAAATAAGAATAAGCGATGGAGAACATGATCATCAGAGAACATGATCAGCAGTAACTGCAGAGAAAGTAATTGAAAATCCACACCTAGGCCTTACAGTTACTCTGGCTAAAACAAATGTATCTTTGATGGTGAAACTTAAGAGCATACTTTTCAATTGATAGTCTAAATAAATCTATCATTTTAATTTTTAAAAAATCATGTGTCTAATGCCATTGCTTTGACATTTACCCCTTTATTTTAAAAGCTAGCAAAGCAAAGGAAGGCAAGTTAAAAACCAGAAATAAAATCCATGCTGATAAACTTTTAGGTCTGCTGGTTGAGCAGAGAAGAATAAATGACAATTATTGATTTATTTAAAAAACTGTACTTCTCAATTTAAACATGGCCCACAGAAGCTAGGCTTTGGTAATCAGATATAAATCTAAGGGAATCTACTTTCTAGATATTATCTTAAATGCCCCGATACAATATTTGACTTTCATAAACTGCCAAACGTATTCCTGTCACAAAAATCTTTCAGTGAAGTTTGTATTTAACTTAAAATGTTTAAACTAGAAACCAGATTTGCTTTTACAAAAATTCATAAAACACAAATCTAAGCAACAAAAATTTTAGTTACTATTATTTATTGGCCCTCATTTATTTACATGTTATACATTCTGACAGACACTCTCAAGTAACACAGGGTCTTTTACCCTTGAGGACCGTATAGGGGAGAAAACAGACGGTAAGTGTGTGGGGGGAAGGGGTGTAAATAATAAAAACATGCACAAGGAATGATATCAGCTTAGATTAGCAAATCAGAGTGATTGACTTTCCTCAGGTGAGGGAGGTGATACTTCACAGAAGGCTTCCCTTTACAGAGGCGACATGTTAGTAGAGTTCTGAAAACTGAACAGGTGTTTGCCAGGCTAAGTGGGGGAGAACAGGGAAGGGCACTATAGGCAGAGGTACTAGTATATGTACAGATTGAGTAGAAATAAGGTATGTAATTTAATATGGCTATAGCCTCAAGTTCAAAGTGGCAAGGTATGCCAAGAGAAGGGATATGAAGGTGGGGTAGGACTGTAAAGGAGGTTCTGTGAGTGAAGTTTGACTTTTAGCTTCAAAAGAAGCTATTGGGGAGGTTTTAAGCAAAGGACTGCTTGTTCATTTTGGCATTTTAAAGAGAAAGCAGTGGGGAGACTGAAATCAAGAAACTTCTACACTACACACTGTCATCATAAAGCACTACGTCATAAAACACAAACTCTAAAACAATCCTATTTCATCAATAGTTGTTTATTACAGTTAGATGGCAGAATTTAATGACTTACCTAAAATATTATATATTGACATTAACTTATTAGTTTCCTGAAAACATTCAGTCCAATTCGCTTGATGGTCAAATATACAGCCTTCACTATCTGCACCATGCACCAGTAACTTTTAGGCAGACATTCAACAGAATATTAACGAGTACAGTGGTGGAATATCACTAGTAATATCATGGACATCTTTTGTTGGTACTTATCATTGCTAGACCTAAAGTTCCATTCATAGTAAAATCTAAAACTTTAGCTCCTTGATCCATACAAATTCACAGAGGCCTTATTTATGATCTAATTAGAACTATCCCCCCATTTGCATTGGATATAATTATTTAAGATCCTCTGAAAAGGATCTTAAAGAGATATTAATCCTTTTTTGCTGATTATTCTTTTAATAATGCTAGATGGAAGATATATTTTATGCTTCTCTAGGTATTTCAATAAAATATGCAGATGAAAGCACAGTAGGAGGTGACAGCTGGCCACACAATGATGAAAAGCATGTGAAAGCAGCGCTTTGCTATATTAGGTCAGTATTTCCCTTCTTATCTGATAAACCAAAAGCATGGCAAGATTAAGAAACATTTCTGAGGTTACTGAAATAACTATACTTAATATTTTTAATTTCCCAAGACCATATTTCTATTTTAAATAAGCAAGCAAACTACTTGGTTATGATGGATAGCACAAGCACATTATTATGATGAAATAATTCTAATACTAAAAACACTGGATTGATGATTTTGTGCCAAATCTAACTCACAGAGGAAACTCAACTGTTACTCTGCATTTCAAAAGACATCAAGTGTTTGTCCTTACCTCTTCTTCACTGCTATTATCCTCTTTTTCTTTTTCATCATCTTCTTCCTCCTCTTCTTCCTCTGCCTCACTGCTAGAACTATCTTCCTTCAGTTCAGTCTTCCAGTTAGCAGGAATAGTTCTACTTTTATGAAACTCAAGGGCCTGATCAAAGGCTGCAGAGAGGACCAAAACTGTGTGAACTGGAGAAATTAAGATAACTGATTTGTCTAATAACATTAAACAAGATAAAAAAAAAATTAACCGCTGTGCTAAAACCACAGACATTTATCAAGTGTTGGCTGTGTGTCAGTCACTGTATACTGTAGTGACTCATTTAAAACCCACAATCCTAAGCATCAGGCACCCAATTTATAGACGGCAAACTACTGCTATTGGAAGGTGACTTTGGTTCAAACAAATACAAAGGAAAAGAGCAGTTTTATTCTTTTAAACAAAAATTAAACATGCCTAGTAAAAACAACTTTAAGACAGGTAAATTTCTGATCATTGGTCCAACAAATGACTATTAAACAGCATTATATACCAAGCACAGAGCCATTGTGGTGAACATACAACAACTGAAAATGTACTAGAGCTATGTAATCTTCATTCCTAGTAAAACCTGAATTAAAATTATATCAATAATTAGCTTAAACCAAAATTAGCAAGACACAATTATTTTTGTTTTACAATACATGGACAAGAACTCTAAGCCACAAATTCTTAGTGATTTTTAACTAGTCTACAGAGCATCTTATCAGATTTGATAAACCTGGGCAGTAAGGAATAAAGTTGTCTACAATGCCAAAAATCAAGAAAGAAAGGCAATTATGGCATATTCCTCAATAAGATATTATTGTTATACTATGAGAAATGCCAAATCAAAATTACTTTTGATTCCTGTTTCTACAGTCCTTAGGAGCTAATATTTTATTTAGTAGGCAAAAGCCAAGTCTATAGTAATTGGCTGATGATCTAGTTCCTTCTCACTCTTAGATTACTGCCCCTGATTATAAGCTAAAAGAGAAAAAGCAGCCCTAGAATAGCAAAAGACATACGGATTTATAAAAGTGTAATTCACACAGAACCAAACAGAACTTCAAAGACAGAACTTCAAAAATACATACTTTTTAAAGAGCAAAAGAAAGTTTGATTTTCAAAAACACTTTAGCAGTTTTTAAATTAACCATAAATTATTCCAAGATTATACTTACCTTGTTTTAATATAGCATCAGGCTTTGGTGCAGTGTCACTAGTAATTTCATGGACATCCTTTCTCGGCACTGAAGTACTACATTATTTTTTTTTTTTAATTTTAAAGAAAAAAAAAGCCACAAAAACACAACAGAGATTAAGAGTCCAATCACACAACACAGAAAAGATACTGAAAATATGGAAACATTAATATTTACAATCAAAGTGACTACACAGTGTTGCAATTCCCAAATAAAATGCTGGACAGGATGTTAAAATATGTAATCATCTACAGAATGACCCCTCCTTGAGAGATATTTTACGAGGTATTTTCAAATACCAAAGAGTCCCCGGCTAAATGCAATAATGAAAATATTGATCCTGCTATCCAAAATAATAATAAATGAAAATATTTGGATAGCAGGATCACTCCAATAAAAAAGAAGTCAAATAGTAAGAATGTGCCATTGTCTTGTGATGATCACGAGACATTACTAAATTTAAGACTAGAAGAAAATGTACTTGTTTATAATGTAAATGTTCTTTTAATAATTGTTTTTAAACAGGAGTCTAGTCATTCCGCTCTTCTGCATTTCGCTTATATCAATCTACAAAAGCCTGGAAACTATCCCAAATACAATTTACAACCTGCCTACTTTTTTAACTTATTATTTAAAAAATTTCAAGGACATACAAAAGGAGATAGAACAGTGCAATAAGCCATCACCACATATCCAGTACCCAACTACAATAATCATGAACTCATAGTTACCATTTCATTTACATCCCTACCTACTTCCTCCCTACCTTTCATTTACATCCCTACCTACTTCCTCCAACCCCACCCCACCCCATTATTTTACAACAAATCCCAGATATTATTTAATTTGATTTGTAATATATTTTACTATGAAGCTTTAAAAGAAAATTCTTTCTAAAAATAATAGCATTACGACACATTTAAAAATTAACAATAATCTCTTAATATCATCAAACCAGTATTCGATTTCAGTTTCCAAATTTCTGATTACGTCAGTTTTGTTAAAGTGGATTTCACAGATAGCAGTCAAGTATTAGATATAGTAGGTATATTTAAATTTGCCTCAACACATCACCAGCTACTATACAGGCAAATATTGACAAACTATGTAATACTGAGAGTCTAGAAACTGTCGGATTTAAAAAAAAAAACACGAAAAAGGAAAGGAGACTTGTAAGACCACTTAAATGATAATGTGAAAAATAATCACTTTGAAACATTCCATATGATGAAAAGTAAAAGCATAAGTCACTAGTAATAACTAATTTATCATTTGCCATCTTACTAACTCGGAAAAACAGCACATTTTTCACCCTTAGTGAATCATACTTACAATTTGCCATCTTTGAAAGATCGTACAAGAATATTGTCTTTTTTCACAGCAATTTCATCACTACAATCTGGACAAACCACCTTTAAAAAAAAATGTAAAACTATTAGCACTAAGAGCACATTTATATATATAAGCATCAACTATGTAAATCCTTTTAAAAAACAGTTTCAGCTTAAAGTTTAAAAACTAATTTTAGTTTGGAGGGTAAACAGCTACACACATGTGGGAATACACACAAGTAATTTTAAATTCACATCCTCTATCCTTCCAGCTCTCTGGATTCCCCACACTGTTTTTGGCACAGGCTTGTGTAGAAAGCAGAGGCAAGGCCATGCCTAGACTGATGCTACGGACCAAGTTCTAGTCAGAAATAGAATGCCGGCATCAAAGTAGAGACTGGGCAGAAGGTAAAGGCTGAGCCTTCACAGAGGGTGTGCAGCACGGCTGGGAGAACAGCGGGAAGTAAGCAGGAGCCAGTATCAGATGCTCAATCAGAGCAGTCTTGAACTTAAAAAAGAGAGAGATGAGGTTCTATTTACTATTTACATTTAAATTTATAGAACAGGCACTAAAATTTCTTCATAATACCACCGCCTCTAAAAAGCAAACATTTTTAAAAAGACATGGAGGCTGTGTAGGACTGATCACTACCCAAGGGAGGACTTAGTTGGAGCTGCCTAAGCTGCTATTTAAAGTGAGGTTAAAGCCAGCCTTCCCAAAGGCTGATGCAAGACGCCTATAAATTTTTAGCAGTTTTATTCCAAGACAACCCACTATGTATACCAAGAATAAGTTAATAGAATAGTTATATTTCTAAATGAAAAATGAGCTAAGTATGACAGGTTTGTCTTAAGGATGGGCTCACTGGCTCTGAAAGATGACACAACGGTACATAAAGGCATGTACTCTCACCACAGGTCAGAAAGGAGCAAGAAATAGGTTTGTTCTAATTCAGGCTTTAAGAAGTTAGTTAACATTTTCCATAACTGCAACTGCATTGCACTGGGCATTCTTTAAATGTTGATGGCTTTCTCAATGAATTCCATGATGGAAGTCTTTCATACATCATTAGCATCAAGGGAAACTTCCCTGTCATTTCAAAAAAAAAGTCCTGAAGTAAATACTTAGCATTTGCTCATATACTCATCTTGGCGTTCTAGAGATACTGACTGCCACCTCGAGCTACTGGACTAGATGCAGGAGAACAAGAGACCAAGACAGTCACTGCTCCTCCCCACATGGAGCTTGTACTCTATAGTCGGGAAGACAAGAACTAAACAAGTAAGTGCACGTGTGTTTAACAGCTACTGTGTTAGGTCCTTATCTAGGTTTGCAGGGACCACTTTCTTTTTCTTCCTTTTATTTTTTTTTTAAAGATTTTATTTTATTTATTTTAACAGAGAGAGAACACAAGCAGGCAGAGAGGCAGGCAGAGGCAGAAAGAGGAGCAGGCTTCCTGCCGAGCAAGGAGCCCGATGTGGGACTCAATCCCAGGACGCCGGGATCATGACCTGAGCCGAAGGCAGCTGCTTAACCAACTGAGCCACCCAGGCGTCCTGGGACCACTTTCTTGAAGACACAATTTAAGCTCAGCTTTCAAGACTGAGTGGGAATTGGCCTGACAAAGGATGTACGTGGATGCACCCCTTATAAGAGGTGCGCTGCAAGCAGTGGAAACAAATAATGGGAAGGGCCAGAGACAGCAAGCACTAAAACCTGTCCCAGAGAGCAAAAGAAGGTCAGTGTGGCTAACTTTCTGCCTGGACTAATTAAGGGAGATAGGAAGAGTTCAGAGTTTTCCAGCCTTTTAGGCCATATTAACTCTTAGGATAAAATCTAAAATCTTTAAGGAGAGACTCTGAAGCAGGATAATGTTCTAACAGATTTGCCTTTTAAAAATTACATTGAGGGGCGCCTGGGTGGCTCAGTTGGTTGAGCAACTGCCTTCGGCTCAGGTCATGATCCCAGAGTCCCGGGATCGAGTCCCATATCGGACTCCCGGCTCTGCGGGAAGTCTGCTTCTCCCTCTGACCTTCTCCCCTCTCATTCTCAGTCTCTCACTCTGTAATAAATAAATAAAAATCTTTAAAAAAAATAAAAAATAAAAAAATAAAAAAAATAAAAATTACATTGAAAGGGGTGCCTGGGTGGCTCAGTTGGTTAAGTGTCTGCCTTTGGCTCAGGTCATGATCCTGGAGTCTCAGGATAGAGTCCCGCATTGGGCTCCCTGCTCAGCGGAGAGTTTACTTCTCCCTCTGACCTCTCCCCTCTCATGCTCTCTCTCTCTCTTTCTCTCTCTCAAATAAATAAAAATAAAATCTTAAAAAAAAAATAAAATTTACTTTGAAAAAATGAAATAAAAAAAATTACTTTGGGGGTGCCTGGCTGAAGAACATACGACCCTTGATCTTGGTGTCTTGAATTCAAGCCCCATGTGGGGGGGTAGAGATTACTTAAATAAATAAAACTTTAAAAAAAAGAATAAAATAGAATAGAATAAATAAAATATAATAAAAGATTACTTTGGCTGTTATAAAGAAAATGGGCTAGAGAAGGGCAAGAGTTGAAAGAGATGAAGCCACCACAATCACCCAGGCCAGAGAAGTGGTAACTTGGATGGAGAGTGATGGCAACGGCATATTAAAGGAAAGAGAGTATTAGAGGTAATTAGGGAAGTGAGTGAGCAGAGGATGAGTGAGGAGAGGGTGCTCAGGTTTCTGTCTTGTGCAAATGATGTCATTCACTGTGAGAGGAAACATTGGAGGAGGGCCAAGTTTGAAAAGGAGGGAGGAGCGAATACATTTAGTTTTAAACTTATTATATTTTGAGATGGCTGAAGGACATCTAAATGGAGAAACTAAATAGATACCCAAGTCCGGAGCTCAGAATGGAAGTCTAAACTATAAGATATAAACTTGGGAATCAACAGCCTAAATATCAGGGGCTTAAACTTGGGTCTAAAACTGTGAACAAAATCTACCTTTTTCTTTTTTTCTCATGGGTTCTGCAGTCCTCCACTCTACCAACTGAGCTACCAAGGACTCACACTTTCTCATGGGTTTCAAAAACTACACATATGGTAGCTTTGGCCAGTGCTGGTGGTGGTGTGTAAATGGGTTCGGTTTCCGTTCTGCCACAGGAACAATAATCCATACTTCATTCTGTTCACCCATGTGTGTGATTGTCTTGGTCCCTAAGGCATTCCAATTTGTTAACTCCGCAACCAATACTATAAAAGGAAATGAGATCACCCTAAAGAGGATACAGAGTAATATATTCTGAACCTTGCGCGACAACATTTAAATGTTAGTTAGATGAGAAACAGTGAAGGAAAATGAAAAGAAAGACTGCGTGAGTCATGGATGCTAAGATTTCCTCCTGTTAAAATAGGGTAAATACCCCTTTGTTTTTTCAGTCTCAGGATTCAATGAGACTACTTATGTGAACCAGCTTCACACAGTGGCTGGCCATGGCAGGTGCTCAACACATGGGCTACTTACAGGTCCTAGGAGTACAACTGTTTCCTAACACAATGATGCTACTAAACATTTGCAAAATTTACTCAATTTATAAAAATTAATTTTAAAAATTGAAACCCAAATACTATTTATGTGATTATGTCAAGATTGTCTGATCCAGAACACAATTCACACTCTAGTTGACAAAAATTATTCATCCATTGTCCAATTTCAGGGGAATGTTTACATATATGAATAATTCCAAGATTTTTAAAATAATACTGTGATGGTTCCTACACTAATTACTGACAATCCAACATCATAAATCCTTAAAATATTTTTCTCATCCTCAAGTAAACTATTTAGAAACTATTGGTGACAGAATCTTAATACTGAATATATTAACAGTGAAAATTAATATTCCCTGTTATTTTAGAAAAAGACACACAAAACTGTTCTTTTAAAACATGTTTTCAAAAGAAATTCTTACAAAGAATCTTAGTGCTTTGGGAAAAAAGAAATGATCATATATCCTGACACTTAAGTTTTCAGCTCACCATTAACCAAGTTACTTAACCTTTCCAATACTCAATCTCCTGATCTCTATGTGAGGATAAATAATATTACCTACCTCATAGTCCTTGTAAAGGTCTTACACAGTCCTTGCAGATAGCAGGCATCCAATAACCACTAGGATGCATAGATGGATTTATGCAGAGGTATGAAGGTATCATAAAGTATTTATATTAAAACAAATAATTGCCCTCTTTAGTTTTAATTTTAAGATATAAATTTTAATTGTAAGAGCTAGCATTTATTGGGCAATTACTTTGTGCAAACGCTGAACTGATAAGCATTCAGGATAAAGAATATAAAGCATGTTCACTGAAAAGAATGATAAATAGACATCATTTTTGCAAATACTAGCACAAAAAGAAAGATTCTCTTCTTCTGCAGTCTTTTGCATGATGAATTTAGGAGTTTTAAAAGTTTGCATTATGAATCTTCTACCCAAAATAGAGAGAGCAGTATAATGAACTCCCACATACCTACCCTCTAAAATTACCATAATTTTGCCTTTCTTGGATGACTTTAAGAGTTCTTGGTACTCAAAGACAATTTTGAAAATAATCTTTGTGTAAACTAAATGATGCTAAAGCCATTTCCCTACCCTGTACCTATAAAAAACACTAGTAAGATTATCAGTTGTTTTTTCATGAACGTAAATAGTTGAAAATTAAACTCTTTTACACAGAAGTTACTCACCAATGCAGGAAACCATAGTGCTTTCTTTTTATCCAAACTAACGTAATCTACACATACAACTTTTCCTAGTAGCTCATCAATCTGTTTTCTATCATCCTCATCTTCATCACTTGAGGATGAAGACGACTCTTCCTCTGGTCTAGGGAAAGAAAAAAATAAGATATTTCCATTTATCTTCACAAAGAATGAGCATGCCAAGTTTAAATAAAGGTATTCTAGAAATCATCCCATTTTCTAAAACCTACAGAATAGCAAATTTAAATTTTTAAATAGCTTTCTAAATTTCTAAAGAATAACAAAAAGGATTATCATTAGAAGAAAGCATATCATTTTCCTAAATATCCTTCAGGTTTATTTAGTGCTACTTTAAAAGGTTACGGGGGAACCTTTTAAAGTAGGTTCCCCCGTAGGGGGGAAGGTTACAGAACAGAGTAACACTGGTCCGCAAATCCTCAAAAAGCTGAAGGCCCGATACAAAACATCCCACTACTACACTAAAATGTATTAGAGCCAACTCTCAGATTAAAGAAGTTCTAAAGACAGTGATTTCATACTCCTAGTACAAAGCTAATTTTAAAAAGGGGAAGAGAAAGATCTTTATTTATTGGGGGCTTAGGGAGGGGAGAGAAGCCAATCTGATAAGAGATGACCAATGCTATCCTTAATATCAAATATACACAAACTAGGCATTGATAAAATGTACAATACTGTTATTTTTTATTATGTTAGAAATTCCTTTGTTTCCATTGTATATTAGACAATAAATTAGAAGTTCACTGTCAGCAGAAAAAGAAACTATCTAAAATCAACCACTTGTTGTTAGACAAAAGTATAGCAAAAAGTAAAAAGAAAAAAACCCATAAAACAAACAAAAATTATACGCTGAATCTGGTTCCAAGAAAGCCCACAATCAGTGTTAAAGAAGAGAGTCTAACAAGTGAGTGCTCAAAACACCCAGAGTAAGCGAATAGACCGCAATGTAAGTTCTTTTTTACAAAATAAAATAGAAGAATGGTTAGTATTAATTATCTATGGGGATGAAGACATTTTTGAGATAGTTGATAATGACCAAGTTCACTGACAAAAAATGTAAATTGACAGATTATTTTAAAACTTTAAACATGATTTAACTATTTGGTTGATCTATTAGATCAAATCTAATATACTCTGAAAACTTGTCTTGATGCCTTTCCAAGGAGATGGCAATATGTCACTCTTTTAAATATTTCAACAGGGGCCCCTAAGAAGCTCAGTTGTTTAAACAATTGCCTTTAGCTCGGGTCATGATCCCAGGGTTCTGGGATCAAGCCCCACCTTGGGCTCCCTGCTCAGCAGGGAGCCTGCTTCTTCTTCTCCCTCTGCCACTCCCCCTGCTTGTGTGCTCTGGTTGTCTCTCTCTGTCAAACAAATAAAATCACTAAGTAAGTAAGTAAGTAAATAAATAAATAAATAAATGTTTCAGCATAATTGTATAAAAAAGCAAAAACCATTATAATAATATTAAACATTTTAGAATGATAGGGAAATATCACTATTTGATTTCAGTGATCAAGTGACTTAAAAATTGTCCCCTGATAAAAACAAAAGCAAATTTTCCAAATTTGCTGCTGAGAACTAGTGTATTTCGAATGGCACTTAAAGCAGTTTAAAGTAGGGACATAGAAAGTAAGTAGAAGGTAGGAAAAAACCAATATACCTTCATATTAGCAAAGCACGAAACCTTAAAAATAGGCACACAGCTTGGGATAATAATGACAGATCTCACAAGTCTGAGTTCTAATTGATAAGAAGTGTTTTTCAAGGACAATGACTTTGATCTCTTCACTTTCTAATGACTGCAAAAGACAACCAACCTTAAAACCATAATTACTGCTTTTTCAAAGCTGTCATAAAAAACTTATTCAGCTAGGATTTAATGGACATTCTTTATGTCATTATCATTAGCAAGACAGAATGTCCCAATATCATGGATAACATATATCCAATCTATTAAAAAATAGAGAGAGAAAACTGGGCTTTATCTGCCTAACAAAGTCATCTGCATCTTTATGAAAATTCTCATTTCTTAAGTCTTAACAAGTGTGAAGACTTCAGATATTAGAAAGTGACGTTTAAAAAAAATAAGTGACTGCCTACATAGAACACCTATCCACCTTTCATATTAAATGTCCAAGTTCCACTCTAAAACCATAGTCCATTTATGGACTAGATTTCCCGCCGCCCCCCCCCCCCCCGCCCTGCCCCCTGCAACTGAAGACTTTGTTCCAAGAGTGCTCATTTCTCTCTCCTGTATCAACTTTTTTGCCTCTACTCCATTGAGTCCCACCAGCATACTGTTATTTATATGTTATTATTTCTCCCACTTAAAAAAGAATCCCCTGACCTCACCTTCCCCACCCCAGCTATTGCCACCTCATTTCTCTACTACCCTGCGCAGTCAAACAGCTTGGAATGCTCTACTCCTCGACATCTGGAAACCCTTTGACTCCTCTAAGTCTCGGTTCAAATGTCATTTCAATTAGGTGACCCTGACCATTTCATTCAAATTTACAACCTGACTGCCCCAATCTCTCCTTTTATTCTTTACCCACAGCATTTACAAATCCATCATACTAATATAATCTACTTAGTTCCTTCTTATGTACTTTCTTTATTGCCCATCTCCCCTATATGAGAGAATATAAGCTCTAAGAGCAGAGATTTTATCAATGCCTGTTTTATTCACTGATCTATTCCAAGTACCTTAACAGTGCTGGGCACAAGCAAAGATATTCAACAAATATTTGTTGAGTAAATAACTGAATAGATTTCTTTCTTTCTACTATGGTATTTCTAATTTTATTTTCCCTGAAATCGCAAAATGTATACAAGCAGTATAATGTACACAACCAGTATAAACCACACCATTATCTATACCTAAGGCTCTTTTAACATTTCCTCTTGGAGGAGTTTAGCCAAGAAATAATTTACACAAGACACTCAATAAACTGGTGAACTAAAACAAATGAGCATCAAAAATATTTAAGGGTGGCTCAGTCATTTAAGCATCTGCCTTCAGCTCAGGTCATGATACTGGGGTCCTGGGATCAAGCCCCACTTAGGGCTCCCTGCTCAGCAGGGGAATTTGCTTCTCCTTCCCTCTCTGCTCCCCCTACTTGTGAGCGTGTGAGCACTCATACGTGCTCTCTCTTTCAAATAAATAAAGATAAAATGTAAAAATAATAAAAAGTAATTCTAAAATATATTTTAAGTGAGCAAATACAGAGCAAGCAGAGAACCTGCTTGGTTTTATAGCCCTCTGACATCGTTGCTTCTTTGGTGGTAAGGTCATATTTGTTTAGAGAGCCAGAACAAAATAATGCAACTGTCTTTGTGACATGATATCTGATGCCCACTGGAAACAAAGCTAACTACACGGAAATGTTTGCCACCACAGACTAATAGCTAATTATTTAAAGCATTATCACTATTAATTGTAAATTAATTGTGAATTAAGATGAACTTTAGACAAGATGTGTGCCAAATAACAGCAAATGACAAGATACAAACAGAAAACTGACTTCAATGATCCTTATGATTTCAGGCAAGTAACTCAGTGTCAAATTTTGTACACTAAATTAAAAACCTGTATGAGTCAGTATCAGGAAGTCTAACGATGTACAGCTCTTTAGAGATTAAAACATACAGAACATATGGACATGTATATACTTACCAATAAAAGGGTTTTAATTTTTCCCCAATTTTTAATCAAGAAGGAAACTAGAATCAAATTCTCTTATCAAAATAAAACAGCAAATAATAAAAAAAAACTTCTAGAATTAGTGGTACTGGTTATGCAATCTATGAATACACTAAAAACACTGCACACTATATACTTTAAAAGGGTGAATTTTGGCATGTTAATTATATCTCAATGAAAAATTTTTTTCAGACATCTGCAGACCTATAAACAACAGGTACACATCACTACCTTTATTGGGTAAACTTTAGTACTGTCAATGGGTAAAATTCCTGCCCATATATAATCACTATCAAGAACCATTATAAGCTTTCCTATGCTTTATTCTTTTTCTGAAGGAGAAGGAGAAAAAAAGTAACAGCAAGCAGACCAATTTCTACTGTAGTCGCTGCATATACACTTTGCCAGGTTATTAGAAAACACTTTTGAGGGGTGAGGGTACATAAATGTTTCTATAATTTCAGGTATTCTATTCTCTAGGCAGAAACAAAACATCTATATACAATGGCTAAATTGTAAAGGCAAAATTCAATCAACTTAGACATTGATTAAATGATGAATAACTTGCTTTAAAAAATTAAAATAAAGCGATAATCCTAAGAAAATAGTTGAATATATTAGAATTAACTAATTAAAGGTAGAATATAAATAAAACTCAACTGAAGGAAGGTATCAAAAATAATCAGTTTTGGAATAGCTGGGAGGCACATTAACTGGTATGTGGATTAACAGTTGTCAAAAGAAAATAAAAGTAGTGATATACTCATGACAATGGAGTCTGGGGAAACCAGACCTTATTTATCTTTGTACAAAATTAAATTTTTAATGACAGAGAATCAAATCAAAGACTTTTTTTAGTTGAGTAAATTAGGAAGAGGAAATGAAGGTCAGATAAATGATCTTAAGGTCCAAATCCAAGACTTTGTTGTAGAAAATCACTCAGAAAGGAGAGAAAGAACTTTGAGGAGCTGTAATAAAGGAGAAGGGAATTTCCAACTGTGGCACTTGCCTGTGGTGCCTACATACCATGGCGTTAAGTGCTAAACGAAAACACTGTAACATCTGTTGGCAACGAGAATGACCACCATACCATAGTGAGGAGAAAAAATAGAGCAAGCAAAACAAGATTACAGATGACAAGGGCTTCATTTCCACTTAATAATTAATTCTCAGCCTCTGGTCAGCCTTCCTACTCTGCACATATGCGATACAATCCCAATGGCAAATCTTTCATTATACACAGATGCTCAACAGGAAAATCACTAACTTAGAATGTCTGCTGGAGTCTTTAGAAAGCAAAGATCAACTTGCTCAGTGACAACTACATGCTTTAGTCTCATCTTCAAGAAAGGGAGACCTCAGCTAATAGATTTTTTAATACATCATAATTCTGGGTCATTTTTGAAGATCACTCTAGGTGATACTCTATAAATTATCTTACTTTAGATTTATTTTTACATGTGTAGGTGACAGCTGAAGAAAAAGATAAAAGATGTCTAAATAGTAGATGCAATATTTTTCAAAATTTAAAAAGAATTTTTGATAGATACAAAAACTGTTTTTCCTACATTATATGTATAATATAAAATATGGAAATGTTGTTTTAAAATATTCAAATAATATAGCCAAAAACAGTTTCACTTATCAGACATAAACACTGTAAGCAGAATTTTTATACACTCACATATAAACACATTTTTATGAATGAAGTCACGTCACATACTGGTATTTGATGAAAATTTTTGCATTCAATACATGATGTTTGATACCTAGTATTTACACAGTGTTTCCTATATAAACACTTTAAGGGTATGAATTCATTTGATCTTTGCAACAACTCTGAGAGATAGGTAATACTATTATCTCAATTTTACAGATGAGAAAATCGAGGCATGAACACTAAGTAATCTGCCCAAAAGTTATACAGCAAGGAAGTGGCAGAGACAATTGTTCACACCCAGGCCACCTGGCTCCACAATTCACACTCTTTTAACAATCAAGCCACATTGCCACTCTCAAAAGCTAGAGAAATAGAAATCTTCGCTAATGAAATAATTTTACATTAAATACACCCCACCTCGCTATTCTGACATCACTGATCATAACTAGAAGTTGACTACAAAACTATGGAAGATTCTAATGAGCAATGGTAGGTAAAATTTTAATACACAATTGAAGTCATTAATTTTCGAAGAGACATCGAAAGGTTTATCTTGTAAGTGCTGCAGTGAATATTCTATGGCAATAAAATATCCCTCGGCAAAAACTGGTAACATTATTAGATCACAGTAACATCAAATAATGACAACAGGATTCTTTCATATGAGTAATGCTAACATACATTGTTCATTTATTTGTCCTTCTGGATAGAACAAGTCATATGGAGAAGAGCAAATAATAGTTATACCCTGAATATCCTAAAGATAATCAAGTCATCAGCAAGCTAAATCACAAGTGAGAGAAATTATTCACTTAGTAATTAATTGAAAAACATAATCTAAAAATTTCAGAGAGTTAAGAAAAAATTGCATGGTCTGAATCACAAGTATAGT
This sequence comes from Nasua narica, assembly GCA_028533885.1. Classification (NCBI taxonomy): domain Eukaryota; kingdom Metazoa; phylum Chordata; class Mammalia; order Carnivora; family Procyonidae; genus Nasua; species Nasua narica. The sequence goes on from CM052812.1 coordinate 14,079,182, forward strand.
AGGAAAATATTAATATGAAATATTTTTTCAATGTAAGGATTAGTCTTTTAATTTCCTTCCTCAAGTGAGTCATTATTTATTTACTATTAGAACTAATTTAGAAAGTAACTGAAGTACTACTCTATCTAAATAAGAGTCAGTCAGTTGAATGGGAAAAGGTCCATGGAGCATGGGTGAGTTCAAGTCCTTGTCCTTTCCTTCCTGTGTTCCTTGGATTACTTACGGTCTCTCAGCTCAATTTCCTCAATTATTAATATGGGTAAAAATAATACCTATCTTCATGAGTTTGCTCTAAAGCTGAAAGTAAGCAGTATGAGAGGTAGCACTTCCCCGATTTCTGTCTCCAAAGCTGAGCCACAATTAGATTTAATACGTGATTCTAAATGCTGAATGAAAGTATTCACTTATGCTAAAGATTTCAATAATTCAACTCAATGTTTATTTTTAATAGCCACTCTGACAATATTTGGGCTTAGACACGTTAAGATTTTTGAATTTTATCCAAGTGAAATGTTCAAAATTGTTTCTAAAATAACCTCCCACGGAATACATTAAAAACTCATCCTTCCCAATTTTCTTCACCTGCTCCTATGGAGGCACCTATGTTTTTAACTATTTCAGCTGTTTCTTGGACAGCTGGTACCTTATCTCTAAATAATACTCTTATAGTGATTATACACTGTAGACATACATACAGACATACATTCTGTTGACTTCCTATTATTACTAGGACTTAATTTTATATTTAAACCACCTCCTCTCCTTCCATCCTACTACGTTTTCCTTTCTGATATAATTTTCAGGGGAACTTACTTAAAGCCTTTGCTATTTTTTTCTCTATTTATTATCATCATATCTTTAACTTCCCTCCAATGTCCCATTATATTAGGTAACTGAGTCCACCTTTTTAAGAGAGATTTCCATGTTCCCCAATCTGCATTCTATTGACTACCAGCATCTAGTACTACTATGGAGAAGTCTAATGCCATTCTGTCTCCCAGTCCTTCGCAATAAATGATTTTTCTTTCTGGAACTATTCAAAAATTGTTTCTTTATCCCTGATGACCCTTTGATCCTGTGACCCTTTTTAATTTACAGCCTTTTGGAGCCTATGCACAGCCCATTAAAAGTAATTTGTTAAATAGAATATATGTCACAACTGTTAAGACATAAAAGTAAGTAAGATGGTTTCTGTCAGGGAGATTAAGATTATTAGGAAGAGAAAACAAATACTACAACGACAATAACAGGTGAAATACTGTTTTTGACATTAGATAAATGCAAAGAATTTAGAGTTCAGAGGAAAGAAAACAGGTCTGTTTTCAAGGAAAGAGTAGGGAGACACAAAACAGTTCACATAAAGGTGGGAGCATTTCTGTTGGAGATTGAATAAGTGAGATAATGACACGGAAGGTGGCATTTGAGAAAGAAAAAAAAGCATGAATAAAAGCAAGGTATCAGGAAAACAAAGGATGTGTTCAGTGAATGTTGATTGGTTCCATTCTGACTACAGCACCAAGATACATGCAGGGAGAAATGGCAAATAGATATACAACTGTTAAGGTTGGCTGAACATGGAGAATCTCAAGCACCCGTGCTAAGGAGTCTGAAATTACTATGAGATCCAGTTAGCATTTTGCAAAGTACAATTTCAAATTAGTAACTCTTAAAACAATACTAGAAAGAGAAATGAATTCAGGTTCAACTAACAGTTATGAAAATGGACTTACATATGATTAGATCTTCTTCCTCTATTTGTTTTCTTCCCTATGACAGGAGTGCCAAAATGTTCAGGGTTGGTGAGTGGGAGCTGGTCTAATGTCTGTGGGTAAGAACATAAACCCATCAAAGTTATGACGTAGCAAGTTCTCTTTCCTTTTTAAACCAAATCAGTTTAAGAATATGCTTAGATTTGAAGATTAAAAACTGCCCCCAAGGAAGACTACAATACAACTTTCCTAAAGATAGACAACTGTCATTTCAAAGATATTAGAATAAAGATGAATGAACCCATTACAGGGAGGGGGGGGTGAAAAGAAATTACGTTGTTCTTTCTTCATGGTTTCATTATCTTTTTGAAGGCTGACAGACTTCTAAGAATGATTATAAAATACAAAATAAAACACAGCTTAATAGAAAATAGACTGGAGAGATAAGAAATCTAGATGTAAGGACCTAGCACCTGAACGGGGGCCAATTGCAAATCAAATTTCTCTTTGTTCAAAGGAAATCATAATCCATAATATAGAATTCTTAATAGGTAACAAAATTATACAAAAAAAAGCATCAACTGTTTGAAAAAAGGCTTTAGATAGGATGTATTATTACTTTGCAAACATTTTCTGCAATAAACCTTTTTTAAAGAATATGTAAATACTGACTTTTCTACCTTTAATTTTCCCTTCCTTTTTAATCTGCAGCATCCAATAAGGTGTTTGGTATGAAGATAATGATCAGTAAGTAAACATTTCCTATTGTCATTTAACAGTTCATGTCAAACTGTTTGGCCCTCACTCCATCCTAAAAGAATGACTTCCAGGTGAGGAACTGGTTGTTGGTTAAAAGTAGAATGAAGAAAAAAGGGATCCTGGAATGAGTCCCCTCATTTCTCAATATCAGATATTTCTTAGTTTTTCTCGCCATTATTTCCTAAAAAGGTTTTTGTAACTAAAAAGTTAAGGTCTCAATCTGAAGATGCTATCCGAACTAACTGAATTCTCTGAATATTAATTTTGATAATGCTACTTTTTCTGCATTTTTAAGATTTTCCATACATTAGCTATTCCTTTCACCTCTCCAACAGAACCTCTGCTATTACAGATAATTTCATGAATAGCAGGGGAACTAAAGACCAAAACCCCACAAAAACTGTCAGGGTGGAAGTGAGGGTGAGAAACTACTCAGGATAAAGACTTCTCAAAAAAAAAAAAAAAAAAAAAAAAGACTTCTCAAAGTTACAAACCAGGGTATTACATGAAAGGGTATATTATCAATTTAGATTTTTAAAAATCAGACTATCTAAATATAAACTGTTAATATTTAAAAGGAAATTTTAAACTTTTATTTTTAAAACAGATAATTTTGTTAAAACAATGATGAACTAAAATGTGAAAGGGAAAGCATATTAATAATCCTGCATAACTTATTAGAATATATGTAAATGTACCTGAGGTACACAGATCTACGTATCCAACAACGAAGAATACTGATACAGGGAAAAAGTACTACCCATGAAACATAAAGATCAATTCCTTCAGAGGACAAAACTATTAACTTTTATAGGGCATAAAATCTAATCTTTCAAATTCAGAGGGTAGACATGGGAAACCTAGAGGTCACTGGTTGTGGGGTCGGGGTGGAGTGATGGCTTCTGCTGTTAGTCTAAATGGACAGGACTCTGGAATACCCAGCTTCCCTGAATAGTTAGCAACATCCTTAGATGTAGCTAGAGAACCAAAAGGAAGTGGGCAAACTGCACCAATCCTAGTTAGATTCAGGACACAGAGAATCTATTACTTGTAATGTTGTTTGAAATAAGGTGATTTCCTGTATGCTTTACTGAATAAATGCTAAGTCTTCCAGTATATGCTAAAAAAAAAAAAAAAAAAAAAGGCATTTAAAGGATAGTCAGGCATTTAAAAGATATTTGGAGGGGCACCTAAGTAGCTCAGTCAGTTAGCATCTGATTCCTGATTTCAGCTCAGGTCATGATCTCAGGGTCCTCGGATAAGCCCCATGTCTGGCTCCACACTCTGTAGGGGCGTCTATTTGAGGATTCTTTCTCCCACCTTCTGTTCCCTCAATCTCTCTTTCTCTCAAATAAATAAATTTTTTAAAACAGACAAATAAATAAATAAAATAAAATATCTGGAGGCAAAAGTTGGTCCAAATACAATAATATACAAACAATACCTCTTTGTAAGTCACTTGTCAGGGGTGCCTGGTTGGCTCAGTCAGTTAAGTGTCTGCCTTTGGATCAGGATCAGGATCCTAGAGTTCTGGAATTAAGCCCTGCATTGGGCTCCCTGCTCAACAGGGAGTCTATATGTCCCTCTCCCTCTCTGCCTCTCACCCCTGCTTGTGCTCTCTCTCACTTCGCTCTCTCTCTCTCAAATAATTTTTTTTTAGATTTTATTTATTTCAGAGAGAGAGAGAGAGAGAGAGAGAGAGCACGATAGGGGGGAGGGTCAGAGGGAGAAGCAGACTCCCCACTGAGCCGGCAGCCCGGTGTGGTGCTAATCTCAGGAACCTGAGATCATGACCTGAACCCAAGGCAGACCCTCAAACAACTGAGCCACTCAGGCACCCCTCAAATAAATAAAATCTTGAAAAAAAAAAAAAAGTCACTTGTCATTAACTCCTAATTATTCTTCCCCCGCAAAATTTCAAAATACTATACTTCTGTCAAGCAAACAGAAGAATTAAATGCCCTACCTTACTCCCTTAATATTAAGGTTGCTCTTGTGAAAGCAGAAATTTCTATTAAGTACTGTGATTTCTATTTTGAGCATCTGGTGCCAGTTACAGGAAAGAAAACATCCAGGATTTCTGATTAATCTCCCTATGTAATGAAGAGTTAGAACAGTAAGAAGCCTTATCTCCATCCCCGGCTTCAAACCGTGTCCAGGAAAGTAGAAGCACCTCTATTTCAAGCGAGAGAAAAGACTGAGGGAAGGGTAAAATTTGTCTCATTAAAACCTAAATGCAAAAAGCAGACACTCCTAGCTATATTAAAGGCTAAAAGAAAATTCCATAGGCCTACAGGAAACATGCCTATGTCTCTGTTTCCTAAATGGCTATAGAAAATATGGAGACGAGATTTTATCTAACCTTTCTTGAGAGTTATCAACTGCACGTAGTAAATGCACAGTGAATACCAGCTGATGAAACTACTTCTGAATAATATGCTCTGCAGAAATGCCCCAACCCCTGGGCAGTGGTAACACCCTCATTAAGCCGGTTAGGGCTAGAACCAGTACTATTAACGCTGGAATTCAGACTGGAACTGCTGTTGTGATCTCTTATCATGGAAATATTCAATTTAAGTCTTTAAGTATGTAGCTTCTTAATGGAATTAGTGACCCCAAACACTGCCAGGCTGATATGGCTTTTTGCTCGAAGACCAAAGTTATTACTGATAATAACAATGCTCTGAGTAATTTTTCAACAAATTAAAAATGTTTTTTGAAAATATCAAAAATATCAAATAAAGAGAAGGAATACATAGATGGCAGATTAAACATATTCCTGGCCATGCTACCACAGAACTCAGTACATTTATAATCTTAAAATATATGATTGTTTGATAAATGCTTTTTCTCCTCCAACAGATGGTAAGTTACTCGAGGATAAATTCCATGTCTACTTGGCTTATCCTTGTGTCTCCAGTACCTAACATAGCACCTAGATTATGAGAATGGGATAAAAACAATACACCAGTATTCTAAGTACCCTGTAGCAAAACATAAAGTCTAACACACATAGACACACACAGTAAAAGTGGTCCACCTTGAAGGTGAGAAGGATACACTGAGCTACTTGTTCATATTGCTTCAGCCTTTATGCTGCAACTGTCTTATTAGCTGTACCATTCTCCTGGGGAGGGGGGACCAACAACAAAGTATTTTAGGTATTTCTCTGGATTAAATAAGGCATATGCCTTCACTAAAAAGATGAAAAATCAAGTCTTCAAGCCCCCATATTCATTCACTGACCTACTGTAACTGTACACGTGTTCTAAGGGAAATGAAATTATTTCTAAGAATTATATAAACTTAGGGGTGCCTGGCTGGCTTAGTTAGAAAAGCATGTGACTCTTGCTTTCAGGGTTGTGAGTTTGAGCCCCACAAACTAAGTGTATCTCTTAAGTGTAGAGATTACTTAAATAAATAAAACATTTAAAAAATTACATAAACTTATAAAGAATTGTTACTTTATCAGTACAAAAAACCAAATTCACTGTAAATTCTAAAGCTGTATGTACTTCCTATATTCAAAGCTTTGCAATTAATTAAAAAAATATTTACTGAAGGCTTTTGTACAGAAAACACTGGGGGGAAAGAAGAGCCTATCAAAATGACAAAAATAGGGCTATTACTCCCAAAACAGTTAAAATCTTACAGGGAAAATAAGAATAGTAATAAAAAAGACCATCAAATAAGAATAAGAGAAGTGCCAAAGGATCAAAGGATAAAGGGATCAAATCTGCTTAGAATGCTCATGAGACACATCATGGAGGAACATTAAGAGGAGCAGTACTCAGCAGAAACCAAGAAAAGATTACGAATCATAATCTGAAAAAAGCAAGTAGTCTTATAAGACAGAAGTACAGGGAAATGGGGCACCTGGCTGGCTCAGTTGGAAGAGTATGTGACTCTTGATATCCGGTTGTGAGTTCAAGCCCCACAATGGGTATAGAGATTACTTAAATAAAAACTTAAAAAAAAAAAAAAAAGGAAAAGAAAAAATAGGTACAAGGAAATGTTACAATATGAGACTAAAAAAACAGGCCAGAATCACAATACACAGAACATTTCCCAAATTCTGAGTTGGAATAGGAATTCAATTATTTAAGGGAAAGGAAAATATTTTCAAAACAAGAAAACTATATATAATAAAGTTTAATAGGTTTAATAAATAATATAAAAATGTCCCCAAAGAAAGACTGCTCTAAATTGTGACAAGAAGAAAAGTAATCATGGCTTGGCCATGCTGTGCATTAATATTTATAGGCTGGACTATAGAATATAAAACTTTAACAATATGTCCATTTTCAAAATTCTGGATTGCAAACTACTGATTTACAAAACTTTGTGAACCCTCCCCCTCCATTCTTAGTAACTTAACACCTTTCAATTCTAGAGCATGGCTTTGGTACTAGAAAATACTGGTTTGAGAACCAGCTCTGACCACCAGTTTCACCATCTGTAAATTGAAGATAATAATGCTATCTACTTCACAGTGTTATGAATACGATGATGTAGGTACAGCAGTGAGCAAAATCCATGTCAAATATACATACTTCATTTATTCATCTGACTACCATTTATTCAGTTCCTACTCTATGCCAGGCATTGTTCAAGGAACTGGGAATGAGTGGTGAAAAAGACATATAAAATCCCTACCTTTGTGATACATTCTAGGGAGGAAGGCAGACAATAAACAAATAACTAAGCACATAAACATATTCTGATGTCAGAGAATAACACAAACTATGAAGAAACTTCAACCAACCTAAAAGGATTAAGACGATGGCAGGGACTAGTTAGAAAAGGCAGTCAGGCAAGGGATCTTTGAGGAGGGGCTATAATAATGTCAGCCAACAGCAGCGGCAGCAGCAGTAGTTAGGAACTACTTATAGTATCTACAGATCCTTTAATGATAAGGGGGTTCAAGTGGATTATAAATGAATACCTCTTTTCCACAATTATTTAAAATTACAGTTTACTTAAAAGGTGCCTAAAAATAAAAGTTAAGCAAGATCACTGAATTTTCATTGTGGACAAATGCTAAAATATTCTAAGGGAGAAAAATAAAGATGTATCACCTGGTACTCAAACACAAGGCCTTAAACAGGATTCACAGATTACATGATAATGGTATTAATGAATTTTCCTGATTAACAAGTAGCTTGAGTTAAGAAAAATATGCTCCCCTAATACAAAATACGAAGACACAGTCATTAATTAAGTGATTACTTACTTCACTTTCAGCAAAATGCCTCTCTCCCTTCAGGCACAGTGAAGATCGTCTCAGTGTCTTCTCATCTCCATCGTCAAAAACTATGAGAGGAGATAAAATTGGAAACTACTGAAGGATTTTTCAAAGATTAACAAGATGATATAAATTATTTAATTTTCTGAGTGCAAACAAAACTATTGTTTCAGAAGATTACATCTGAAAATTAGTCCACGTTTTGTTTTCTGACTTCAAATACAGAATGTTTTCCAATTTTTAGCGATAAAATAATATACCTGAAATGAAAACATACTCTCTGACCCAGAAAACACCCAAAAAAAAAAAAAAGTTAGCATTTTAAGAAGAAACAATTTAAATGCTAATTAACCCTTCTCAACATGGCCAAGGAAAGGCAAGTTTTCCAGCTGGTAAATACTGACAGATTCACCGAAAAAAACGAAAAGAATACAGATTTATATATTCAGACTGCACCTAAAAAATTACTCTGCTTTTACTATTTAAAGCAGGGTTTCTAAACCTGAGTACTACTAATATTTCAGGGCAGATAATTATTTGTCATGAAGGGCTATTCTGAACCCTATATATAGGATATTTACAGCTTCCCTGGCCTCTGGCCACTAGATGCCACTAGTGGCTTCCCATTTGTGAAAACCAAAAGGGTCTGTGGACATTGCCAAGTGTTCCCTGGGTGACAAATTTGCTCCCTATTGAAAACTACTTATTTAAAGTACTAAAATGTCCCAGCAGGGCGCCTGGGTGGCTCAGTTGGTTGAGCAACTGCCTCCGGCTCAGGTCATGATCCTTGAGTTCTGGGATCGAGTCCTGCATCGGGCTCCCAGCTCCACGGGGAGCCTGCTTCTTCTCTAACCTTCTCTCCTCTCATGCTCTCTCTCACTTTCTCTGTGTCTCAAATAAATAAATAAAATCTAAAATAAAATAATAAAAATTAAAAATAAATAATAAATAAATAAAATAAATAAAATGTCCCAGCAAATTTACTGTAAGTTTATCCATACGAAGAATATATTTATTTTATATTAAAATTTTAGCATATACTTTAACGTTCCTCACAAATTATGGGAAAAAAATACCTCTACTCTAAATAAAGTTACCAGACTTTGATTTTAGAAATAGCAATTTTTACCTAAGTAACAAAATTAGGTTCTTATTTATTAAGTGAAACTATGTGAGACTGGATAAATAACTTTTTGGACAATTTTTTAACATTGTAACTAAAATATTCAATGATAAAAATGCCACATTTATGAGACTGAATGCCGTACATAATTACCATCTAGACTTACTACACAGAACATGCTCACCTACAGAACATGGTCACCTACATAAAGTCAAATTTTCCTGCCTCAAATTAAAATTTCCCCTCTCTTTACCAAGCTTTTTCTCATCCCACAAAAATATAAACAAAAATACTATTTCAAAGGTCTATCAAATTTTGACAACATCAAAGACATTTTAACTAGGTGTTTACTCTCACTTATGAGGTCATTAAAGAGTAAGAATTACTCCTATTCAATAAATAATACCAGGATAATTGGCGGGGATTGGGGGGAAAATATGACATTTCAGAATGTCCAAAAAAATAAACTGTAGGTAAAATAAACAGCTCTTTGCAAAACAAAAATAAAACTAGAAATTGAGGGCCCCTGGGTGGCGCAATTGGTTGAGCGACTGCCTTCAGCTCAGGTCATGATCCCGGAATCCCGGGATCGAGTCCCACATCGGGCTCCCAGCTCCATGGGGAGTCTGCTTCTCACTCTGACCTTCTCCCTTCTCATGCTCTCTCTCACTGTCTCTCTTCCCTAATAAATAAATAAATAAAATCTTTTAAAAAAAAAAAAAACTAGAAATTGAAGAATACACTGGAAAATAAATTTACAACACTGATGGAAGGAAGCCCTTTTAAACAAGATTCAAAAGTAAAACTACAAAGGAAAGGGTGGCCACAGAAAAAATTGACTATATGAAAACTGATAGCAGAAATAAAAGTAAATAGGAGAAAAATACTTGCAACTAAGGTAGCCAGCGGTTAATATTCAGAATGTACAAAGACCTCATCTCCTAAAAATAAGAAAATGTAATCATGCCAATAGGACAAGGGAGAGACTGGGAAGATCCTATAAGATAGTAATTTGAAAAGGGACCCTGGGTGGCTTAGCCAGTTGGTTTCAGCACAGATCATGATCTCATGGATCTTAAGATCAAGCCCCATGTCTGGCTCTGTGCTCAGTGGGGAGTCTGCTTGAGATTCTCTCTCTCTGTCCTTCCCCTTACTCACGTATGTGAGCCCTTTCTCTCTCCAAAATAATTAAGCCTTAAAAAAAAAAAAAAAAAAAGATGGGGGAGGGAGTTCCTTAGGTGGCTCAGTTGGTTAAGCGTCTGCCTTCAGCTCAGGTCATGATCTCTAGGTCCTGAGATTGAGCCCCACAGCGGGCTTCCTACTCAGCAGAGAGTCTGCTTCTCTCTCTCTCTCTCCCCCTCTCTCTCCGCCCCCCACCCCAACCCTCCCCACTGGTCGTTCTCTCTCTCTCTCTCTCTCTCAAATGAATAAATAAATCTCTCAAATAAATAAATCTCTCTCTCAAATGAAAAAATATAAATAAATAAAAAGATGGTAATTGGAAAAAGAAAATACAAATGAAATGATGTTCCTTTCAATAAACGTATGAAAAAATGTTCAATCTCACTAGTAATCACAGGACGGGAGTATTAAAACAAAACTGAGACACTACTTTGTATCCAGATGGGCAAACATTTTTACAGATTATTAACATCAACTTTTACTTGGGCTGGGAAAATGAGTGCACTCACACTGTCCATGGAAATGTAAATGAACATCTAGAAATGCAGTTTTCACCTCCTAAGTTTTAAAGTACATTTCACTTCACCATGCCTGGTCCTCAATATACACATACACCAGGGAAATATAAGAATAATATACGTGTAAAAGATATTCAATCCAGCATTTATTGTAATGACAAGTAAAGAGTCAACATCATAGTAAAAGAAAATAAATTATGGTACATCAAATATTATGAAACATATTACTATAATTGAAAGAAATTTCTCTATTGCACAACAGGAATATACTTAAGACTACTGAAATGTGCACTTAAAAATAAGATAGAAAAAAAATTTCTCTAAGATATAATTTGAAGTGAAAAAAGTTACAAATTTGTATAATATATACACTAATTTCAAATTATACTTTATGTACATACTTACAAAATAAAAACTTTAAAGACCTAGAAAGATTTAAAAAACATGAATAGCAAAACAAAAACAAAAAATGTTAACAGTAATATCTCTGGCATTAGGGGAGAAATTAAATCAAGGAAATTTTTATTTGTATGATCTTTGAAAATACATTTTTAAAAGATTTATTCCCTTACCTACAGTGTACCAACTTGCATCTGTTAATTTATTGATAACAGCTTCCTGATATGCACCATCAAGATTCTTCACTTCCACAATAGCTCCGACCTAAAGTGTTTTTAAAAAGGTAGAAAAACTTTTAGAATGTAAGTGAACAAAACAAAAACTAGCTTTTTTTTTTTAACTAAGTGCATGGTGGCAAAGAATTAAAAAAACTACTGATTTGATTGGTCTTAAGGTGCCAGCAGTATTACCTACCACTATTTTTGTACCATCAGTGAAAATGTCAACATAGTAAAAAAGGTAAATAATATATAAGTATTGTTATGAAAATAGTTTTGCCCTTACAACCTCCCTGAAAGGGATCTTGGGAGCCCCCAGAGGTCTTTGAAACACACTTTGAGAACCATGATCTCTGAAGTTGACAACCCTTGCCTTATATTAGTACTCCTCCTTCAAAGAGGCTGGGGAAAGGTAGGAACAGTTAAGAAAGAGCTTATATATAAAGAGATATCAAAGAAAGTGCTTTGATATCTCCTTAAGAGTTATAATGTACCACTAATGGCAATCATTTAAAATATTTTCCATCTAATCAAGAAAATGCCAACAATTACATTTATATGGTCTTTATAACTACCTCAAACTAAGAAGCTTCTGCACAGTGAAGGAAATCATCAACAAAATGAAAAGGGAACCTCCTGAGTGGGAGAAAATATCTGCAAATCATGTATTTGATAAGGGGTGAATTATCCAATATATATAGAGAGAACTCATAGAACTCAATAGCAAAAAACCAACAATCTGATTAGAACATGGATAGAGGATCTGAAGATCTGACATTTATCCAAAGACACACACATGGTTAACAGGTACATATAAAGATGCTCGACATCACTAATCATCAGGAAAATGAAATCAAAACCGCAATGAGATATCACCTCACACCTGTTAGAATGGCTATTATCAAAAAGACAACAAAAAGCAGAGTTAGCAAGGATATGGAAAAAAGGGAACCCTAGTGCACTGTTGCTGGGAATATAAAATAAATTGGTACAGCCACTATAGTAAACAGTATGGAGGTATTTAAGTTAAAAACAGAACTATGACTCAGCAATTCCACTAATGGGCACCTATCCAAAGAAAATGAAAACATTAATTCAAAAAGGTATCAGGTCCCCATGTTAAATGCAGCATTATTTACAACAGCCAAGATATGGAAACAAACTTAGTATCCACTGGTGGATGCATGGATACAGAAAATAAAAAATATAAATAAATTAAAAAATATATATATGTGTATATATACGTGTGTATGTGTATGTGTGTGTGTATAAAATGGAATACCATTCAGCCATAAAAAGGAAGGAAATCCTGCCATGTGCAACAATATGCATGGACTCTGAGGACATTATGCTAAGTGAAATAGAGAAATACAAGTATTCTTGTATTCTTGATATCACTTACATGTGGAATCTAAAAAACAAATGAACAGAAGCTCAGACACAGAGAACAGACTGGTTATTGCCAGAGGGTGGGAAGGGAGTGGGGAGTAGGTAAAATGGGTAAAAATGGTCAAAAGGTACAAACTTCCGGTTATAAAATAAATTAAGTCCTAAGGATGTAATGTACAGACAGCATGGTTACCAGAATCAATAAAACCATACTGCATATTTGAAAGTTGCTAAGAGAGTAAATCTTAAAAGTCTCTATCATAAGCAAAAAAAAAAAAAAAATTATGTAGGGTGATGGATGTAACTAGACTTACTGTACTGATCAAACATTGAATCATTATGTTGTACACCCAAACTAATAAAATATTTTGTCAATCGTACCCCAATAAAAATAAAATACAAGTATATGGTCTTTATGGTGATAACAAAAAATAAACTTGCTCAGGGAGAGCAATGCCCAAACAATGCCCAAAATGGGGAAGGGAACTCTGGAGAATTAACAGAGCATTTATTAAATGGCTACAGTAAATAAATACATGGTACCATTTTTTTATTTAATAAGTAGTCTAGGTATTACGTTTCATGTGAACTCATTAGAAAATATATTGAGATCAAATGACCATCATTTTCGGTAGGTTTATTTCCTCTAAGAGAAACATTTATCCAAATGATGGCACTTTCTATCAGGTAATAGAAAAGCAATGAAGCATATTAGGGAACAATTTAAAATCTATACACACACAGACACAAAAACAATAAACAAAAGAAAACACTTTAACAATCTTGAGATAAAATTTAATATACCTTTGTCAAAATCAAAATGGTCCTTAGCCCTAATCACAGACAAAGAACAATTTAATAAAGTAAGAAAAGCCAAACAAGTAAAATAAACCAACTGTGCCATAAAGAGTTGCGAACAGAAGGAGAAAAAGAGGGCTTGAGGATACAAAGTGGTAGCCTTTTCTATCTCTTCACAACACTGAGCATATTTTGTAGCTGGTAGAAGCTGGCCTGAGCCAATGTGAATAGGGCAGCAGTCAGTGAGAGCTATGCTGCTGTGCTTCTGAAGCAAAAACACAAATAACGCACAGAAGTTATGTGTTCTGAACACATTGAGAGGGCACACGCTTCAGTGACAAGGGGGTGGCCCGATCAGAATTTTGGCTCTGTCATTATTGGCTGGCATGCCCACATTATTTTACATCTCTTTAGTGTCTTCCGTAAAGAGCTGTTAGGATTATATAAAATAGTATGTGCAAAAGACTTATCAGCCCAGCACTAGCACATACTAAGTGCTAAATAAATGGTGGCAAGCATCGTAAGTATACATGTTTTGGTTTTTTTGTCCCTGCAAATGATAAACATGTGCATGTAACATTAAAAATGGCACCTACAAAACAGAAATAGTGGAAAGTAATTTTTGTCAGGCAAGATTTTTTTTTTTTAATTACAACTTCAGATCTCTGTAGTGCCTACTTACTAATGCTCTGGGGATCCAATTAAAAATCTTTAAATAAAAAAAAAGTCTTAAATCAATCACAAACAACTGGCAGATACACATATGTAATTCCCCCAAAGTACAGCTATGTTGGTAAAGAATTTTTCTTGTATCTATAAATGTTTCTTCAATTCTATTAGCATTTCTTAAAACTCACCCAGGCGGGCCACTGTCCAATTTTCAGACATTAAAAAGGGTCAAAGAGCACACAGTGGCTACCCACACACTCCCTTTAGCTTACTCACTAGTAGAAAGTAAAACAGCATTTATTTCATTCACCAGTGAGGAGAAATGAATGTAAATAAATAAAAATATCTGTATTTAATGTGGTTATCACTTTCATTGTCTGATAACCCTTTAAAAATTTCATTTGCCTGTAGTTGCTTCAATAAATTAGCACTCTAAAAGCTCTTTGGGGCGCCTGGGTGGCTCAGTCAGTTAAGTGTTTGCCTTCAGCTCAGGTCATGATCTTGGGGTCCTGGGATCAAGCCCCATGTTGGGCTCAAGGCCCATGTTGGGCTCCCTACTCGGCAGAGAGTCTGCTTCTCCCTCTCCCTTTGCCCCTCCTCATGCTCGCTCTCTCTCTCTCTCTCTCAAATAAATAAAATCTTAAAATAAATAAATAAATAAATAAATAAATAAAGGCAGGCCCTGAGGTTCTTAACATGTTGGGGTTTTTCCCTCACTTTTCACATCATCACAGATCCTCCATCACTTAATCTCTAATTCATCACCTATTAATTCCGGAAGTGCAACATGGTGAAAAGGAAACAGATAGTAAATAAAAAGCAGGCAATGCTTCCTTGATGTTTATTTCATTTCTAAACACAAGTTCTCCTATAACATCAAGCTTCACTGAGCATTCTATTGTTTTCTACTGGTCTATTTAGAGAGAATTCTGTTTATCAACTCAGTAACAGCCAATGATTAAAAAGAAATAACCACATATAATTTTTAATGTCTTCCATTAAAGCATTAGAATAATGAAAAAATAAATGAATTACCTTTAGTGGGCCCTTTATGTGGTCATCCTGAACTTCTACTGTTGAAGAATCATGCCTAAATGTTACCTAGAGATCACAAATTTAATTAGGAACAGACCCACACACAAAAAAATCAAGTGACACAAGCTCATCAACACATGAATTTGTTCTCATTTCAAGTAATCTAACACAGTTGTCTAGTATATATAAACTTTCAATCCCTAAGCAGATTAACTGAAAATTTTATTATTTAAACAAGACAACTTTCCAGAATAAATCAGTTGGTGTTTCGTGTATTAGACTTTATTCAATATTATTAGCTGTTACCTGAGTAGTATAATTTCCTTTCCCCAAAAACTGAGGGGAGGACAAAACAGGTGGAGACCTTAGGCTATTAAGTCCTATACCATTCTTGGAAGGCCTAGTTTAATAATAAGCAGTGCAACATTTACTGAGAGCTAAGCATCAGGCTCAAGCATTAAACATATAATCTTTACAACAACCTCCTTTGGTAGGTATGATTGTTCCCACTTTGTTGATAAGAAAACTGAAGGACAGAAAGTATTAGTAACCAGTCCAAGATTACAGAACTGGTACACAGTAGAGCTGAGATTCAAACTTACGCAATCAAACTCCAGAAGTTTACTATACTCTCTATCAGTATAGAAACTAGAGAATGGGAAACCAGATGTGAGGAGATTAAGTTAAAAAAACTTTTTTCTACTAATTTCACATTAGTTGGTGAAAAATAAGACAGCTTTAAGGATTCAATGTAGAAAAAGTTTTTTTCCCTGTACAAAGGAAGAGTTCTTACAGGGATTCAACTATCATCATGGTTTTATCAGATGTTTGTGGTAATCAATCAATGTAATGTGCTCACAAAGAAGTTATGAAGAGAGATGTCTTATACTCACAGCATCCCAGGCATTTCTGTCTCACACAAAAGCATTACCATGCTTTATTTAAATTATGTGTTTAGTTATTTCTGTCACTCACTCGGACTATAAGCCACTGTAAGCCACTGACAGAAATCAAATTTTAACACCAGAGTTTCAAAACCTAATATAGTGCTTTAGCACATAGTAAATGTTTAACAAATGAAAACTGATGAGGAAGAAGTATATTGACAAACTGTTGAAAATGTATTAACTTTATTTGAATCATAAACAAACCAGAAGTATAACCACTATATCTGTTAAGAAAATAATTAACTTTGAATTATAAACAGATTTTTAGAGCAATCAAAAAAATTAACAAGTTTTAGATATCCATTATTTACAAGGCACAAGGTTCTGGTACTCTGTGCTATCAACAGAAGCAGTAGAGACTAACAGTTCTCCTTTTATTAATAGCAAGAAATGGCAGGAGTGATATATGCAGTTTAGCTGGTTCATTCATTACACAGTAACACCTAGCTGAGGCTGCAAGTCAGAGTTCAAATCCAGCCTGTGCTCTGCAAACCAAAGCAGGGGTCCTAGAGTAAAACTGCTCCTGTCCAAAGGGAACACCTTTTTCTAACTAACACTAAAGTCTTACCTATATGCCAAGCTCTGCTAAAGAAGCTATCTACCAGGAAGGAAAGCCTTTGTCTAATTCACAGTAAGGTATTGCATGTGCTAGTAGGAGCTCTGTCTGGAAGAGTGAGGAAACTGATAAAAAGCTGTCTCTTCATTTCCAAGATAGTAGTGGCAAAAAAAAAAAAAAAAAATGAGTGCTCAGGGAACACCAATGTTTGAAATCAGAACAGGGAATGCCACTATAAGAACACTGTAAGAGTACCCACAAAAATCTAATCACGGAAGAGCTCACAGGTACCCCACGTGTGAAAACTAAAGGCATGGTGTGGCCAAGACCAAACTCCTACAGTTTTACAGTTAATTTAAAGGTCTTATCACAGTGGATCTTAACTAGGAGTGTAAATCAGAATCACAGGAAGCTTTTTTCAACACATCCATGCATAAGGAAAGAACCTAGGATATAGGCATGGAAAAGGCTCCAGAAGAAACTGAAACTCCCCACTGTACCTACACCTCTGTGGCCTGTTTGACTTGGTGATATTCAAACCAGTGTTTTACAGGGTATCTGCTAATCTGCACTATAAATCCCCTGAGGACAAAGATCAGGTCATCCTCATATCCACAACCTGCAGTTTACCACTCAGTAAATAATTGACAAATGAATAAATATCTACCTTCAAATATTTCACTTGTCCTTTATTTTTCAACACTGATAGTTTACTACTAAAATGTAAACAATTACATTTCTTTTTCTGCATTATGAGACAAAACACAAGTATTTAAGAAAGATTTTTTTAAGAAAGAAGATAAGGAAATCAACTAGATCTACTTTATTTTATTGTTATCTAAAACACCATCAATTATAAATCACATCTCAATTTAATGGTTAAAATGGGGAGGCTCTAAAATTAAGAATTAACCTAGATGATTTCTAAGGTCCTTTCCAGTTCTAAAAGGCTAACAACACAAATCGTACCAAGTCTGCCTATATTGAAATGGCATTCAAAATATCAATTTCTAACTATCTAACTTCATCCTAATTAGAATACTTTAAAATCCCAAATAACGTTTTGTTTTCAGGTATTTGACAACCCTTATATAGAAACTAAACCCATCTTGCAGAAAAAAAAGTCTTAAATACATCCACCAAATAAAAGTTTAGGTATCAAATACTGAAGATATAATTTATAAGATCTACCATATACTGTACCTTGACTTTGACAAGTCTTTTTGCTGTCTTGATCTTAGCTTCACAAAAGGCTCCTCTGTATTTAGCACTCACATCAGTGCCCACTGTCAAATAGGGAGGCTCATCAAGGGCCTAAAAATACAAACAAATATAATTAGATTTAAAATCTCTTAATTCTTTAGCACAATTAGACTTCAGACTGGCAGATCTAATCCTATGATAGCTATAAAAGTTGTAATAATTGAATATATGTGTTAACAAGAACCATCCACAAAATACTCTAACTTAAAAACAAGTAAAATCTATGTATAAGAAAATCTATTTTAAATTTACATCATATAAAATAAAAATGCATCTTTTTTCTCTATATACAATACATATAGCCCATGATATGAATCAGCTTAATCACAATTTTATCATTCTATCCACCCTTCCCTCTGGCCATTCATTCAAGTATTTATTTACTATATGACCACCTAAAGAAAAGGCAGATCCTTAAAAGCCTCAAAAATTTAGGCTACATCTTAAGAAGCCACCTAGATTCCGAATAGTTTTGTCATATCCCTATCTAGACAATTCTAAGGCAGAATAATAGAATAGTCGAAAGGAGTGGAAAGAATTACACGTATTTCAAACAACTGGAGAAAACTATAAGAAGAAATCCAATCTGGGAAATCTTAAATGCTTTGGCATGAGTTCACTGTTTGTTTACCCTTACGTGTTAAATATTTTAAGTTTCCTCACTTGTTATTTTTTTATTTTGTGTGTATGTGTGTGATTTAGTTTTTAACAGTCCTAATCTACCTGCTCTGACTCTTTAAAATCAAGTACACTTCTGTATAAGATCTATAATTTTAATTAATGATCAACTGCATAATCAAAGAAAGATTATGTAAGTAACTTTTTACAAAGTGTTTTACAAGAAATACTAATATCCTGAAGTGTTCCACCAAAAACAAAAGGAGGAGAAAGTTTGGGAAAATCAGTTTATTGAATGAACCCCCCCTACTCTGCCTCATCATCCAAAGAAACCCTTTTTTCTATTAACATCTACTAACATCTTGCAGAAATTTTATAGAACATAAGGAAGAAAAATGCTGTTAATATAGCAGTGAATGATGAAAATACAAATTTCATTTGGATAGATCTTTAGGATGTTCATTCCACACATTAGGAATGATCTATCAAAAAAGATATATTCTAATGCTATATCAAAAGTATTATATCATATAATTGTAACTTTTTTTTAAAGGTGGGAAGGTAGCACATAAACCAAGACAAAAGTACTACAACTAAAAATATCAGGGTGACCTCCTTAATAGCCATTTGTTTCATATTCTATTTATTTCATAAAATTATTTTTAAAAAGAACACAAAATATATCAAGTATATGGATTTCAAAATCTACATGGTGGGGGAGCTGGCTGGCCCAGTCAGTAAAGTACGTGACTCTTGGTCTTGGGGTTGTGAGTTCAAGTCCCATGTTGGACATAGTTACTTTAAAAAAAAAAAAAACTACCTAGGAAAATGCCCATATTTCAATTCATTTATGTCATAACAGAAGTACACCCTCTCAGAAAGACAATAATTTCTGAATTACTACTACTAAAATTTGTTGATATCATTGACTACAACTTTGATAACTTTGTATTCCTCTTACACCTAAAATTAATAAATGTATTTTTCTACTTTACCTACTTGCCTTAGCCCTCTTAAAATATCATTTTCCTTGGTCAAATTCTTGATTAAATTCCAGACAAGCTAGTGGCTTTATTATACGAAGAATATGAAACGAACACACAGCACTTTGTCCAGAAATTTTAAGAAAATAAGACATCAATTCACTTTGTCATTCAACTGGTATTGTGCGTTACTGCTACAAAAGCAAATGGTGGGACTGTCTTCATAACCATTTAGACATCACTCTCCACAACCTGCAAAACCTCTCCCATTAACACATCCTGCCTTATTAGCTAGTAAATTTTATTTTCATAGACAAATAGTATAGGTAAAAAATAAAGGAATACTGATCAGGAACGAGAAATCATGACACGTAGAAAAAAACAAGAAACCTAAAAGTTGCAGATTTATGCCTACTCGAACAAATATTTAAGAAGTGATTTTTTTTTAGATATTTTTATTATAGAGCACTGTGAACAAAAAAGAGAATAGAATGGTAATATATTTAGACTACTTATACACAGACCCATTTACGTATTTTCATTAATATTCATACCAAACCCTGGCAATATACCAATGATAGCAATCTATCAATGTTTATTGAGATTTATTCAACTTAAATTTGAAATATTTTTCCCCAAAACCAAGCCTATCTCACATCCTTACCAACATAAAAATCCATGCTAAAAGAAAAGAATAATGATTACCTCAAATATTGTGGAGGCAAATTATTATTCTGAAGGGTAATATTTCCCTTCCTTCAGGCTAGAACACATGAAAAGGAATTAGCAAAACACATAAAGAAAATGTCTATTACAAAAATACTTGAGAAGAGAAACCAAAGTCTAACAAACACCTGCTAAACTGAAATACATTGTTAGAACAGTGTTAATCTGTTAAAGGCAACACATGGAAAGCAAAGATCTATGGTCTGATCTTACCTCTGCCTATATTATTTTGTTTTGCATCACCTTAGGTAAGTTATTTTTCTGTTCCTGAATTCTTATCATAAGATGAACATAAGAATTTGAATTCTGTATACCTCTGTTTAATGAGTGTTTCTCAAAGCATGGGGGTCTGAGATGGTCAAAATGGAACACTGAGAAACATAATCATCTAGAAATGAAACTATGCTAACCAAAATATGAATGAGAATTTCTACAGAAAAACAAATGAAATCCATAACCTACCTACATGTTCATATTTGTGTACGTAATTTTAGCAGAGCATAAATTATTACTGCATCATTAGCAAAACATAAGGTAATAAAGCAGACTAATGGCACAGGCAGAAAAGACAAGGTCCGTACCCCAGCTCTATTCTTTACACTAACTAGATGAGTTTTTGTAGGCTACTAAACCTCTCTAACCTTCAGTTTCCACATTAGGAAAACATGGTCAATATTAAAAAGCACTCAATTATGATGTCTCAAGTATTTAGCTATGAACAATTACTTTTACTATTAAGAAATACTCAAGGTAGGGCCCCTGGGTGGCGCAGTTGGTTGAGCGACTGCCTTCGGCTCAGGTCATGATCCCGGAGTTCCGGGATCGAGTCCCACATCGGGCTCCCAGCTCCATGGGGAGTCCGCTTCTCACTCTGACCTTCTCTCTCTCACTCTCTCTCTTTCCTAATAAATAAATAAATAAAATCTTTAAAAAAAAAAAAAAGAAATACTCAAGGTAGGCAAACAAGTCATTAAATGATGTAAATTCAGATTTGACAACCCCTCCTTTTTTTTTTATTTATCAGAGAGAGAGAGAGAGAGAACGGGTGGGCACACAGGAAAATGGGCCGAGGGAGAGAGAATATCTCAAGCAGACTTAAAAGCAAAAGCAGAGCCCAACATGGGACCTGATCCCATGACCCTGGGATGACAGCCTAAAGCCAAAACCAAGAATCCTCTGCTTAACAACTGAGCCACCCAGGCGCCCCAGGAGCCACCCAGCCACCCAGGTTTAGATGATTTAGAGCAATCATCTAAAATGAGGTATTGCGGGCACCTGGGTGGCTCAGATATTAAGTGTCTGCCTTCGGCTCAGGTCATGATCTGAGGGTCCTGGAAGCAAACCCCACAACGCACTGGCTCCCTGCTCAGCGGGAAGCTAGCTTCTCCCTCTCCCACTCCATGCACTTGTGTTCCCTCTCTCTCTGTCTCTCTCTCTGAGAAATAAATAAATAAAAATCTTTTAAAATTTTTTTTAAAAATTAAAGAAATGAGGTTTGCCTCTAGCATTTTAAAAAGAAAAAAAAGGAGGTACCTGGGTGGTTCTGTCAGTTTAGCTTTCTCTAGAAATGCAAAAATAATCTGATATATTTATATTATATATACAGAAAATATACATAAGAAAGATAGGAATAACTGCTAAAAGGGATTAACCAATGGGAAAGGGAATGGAATGGAGGGGTACGTATATAAAAATATTTCATTCAAAGTAAGTCTTCCTGTTCTTTATTTTTTATTTTTGAGAGAGCATGAGTGCGCGGACGTGCACACTGATGGGGAGAGAGAATCTTAAGCAGGCTCCATGCTCAGCAGAGTCTGAGGCAGCAGGGCTCAATCTCACCACCCAGCTATCATGACCTGAGCCGGTATCAGGAGGTGGATGACAACTGAGCCACCCAGGCGCCCCAGTCTTCCTGTCTTTAAAAAAAAGGGGGGGGCGCCTGGGTGGCTCAGTGGGTTAAAGCCTCTGCCTTCAGCTCAGGTCATGATCTCAGGGTCCTGGGATCGGCCCCGCTTTGGGCTCTCTGCTCGGCAGGGAGCCTGCTCCCCTCTCTCTCTGCCTGCCTCTCTGCCTACTTGTGATCTCTCTCTGTGTCAAATGAATAAAGAAAATCTTTAAAAAAAAATTTTAAAAAGGCTTCTCTTTTGTTTGTTACAAGTGGTATGTATTCTTTGCATTTTAAAATGTATGGGGGGGGGGCGCACCTGGATAGCTCAGTCTGCCTTTGGCTCAGGTCATGATCCCAAAGTCCTAGGATGGAGCCCTCCCTGCTCAGTGGGGAGCCTGCTTCTCCCTCTCCCCCTGCTTGTGTTCCCTCGCTCGCTCTTGCTCCTTCTCTCTTAAATAAATAAAATCTTAAAAAAAAAAAAAGATTCTCTCTCCCACTCCCTCTGCTCCCCTCCCTGCCCCTCATCCACATGCGCTCTAAGAAAACAAAAATGAATAAAAATAAAACGTATACTAAGGAACACTTCAAACATATATAAAATAAATATAAATCCCCCATATACTCATAATCTGGGTCCTACAATTATCAACACGATTTTGTCTCATCTATACTACTACCCATTCCTCCTAAACAATGATTATTTTGAAAGAAATCCAGATATTACATCACTTCATGAGAAGAGTAGAGAGTATTATAATCTAAAGGAAAAAAAGTATTCTAATCTGTAGTGATTAGGATGAGTTATTTTTATTTTTCTTATTAATACTTTTCTGTACTCTCTAATGTATTTAGAATGAGTATATGAATGAGAGTCAGTACAATATAGTAAATTAAAAGCACTGGCTCTTGAATTAGATGCTTAGGTTCAAATCTACCACTGAGTAGCTAGATGACCTTGGGCTAGCACCTCTGTATCTCAGGACAAAAGAGTGACTATCTCACAAGGATGAGACAAGAAGTAAAATGCTTGCAACATGGCTCAGCATACAGTGCCAAATGGACTGTTACTATTACTTAATAATTTGGAGGAAACTTGTGAGTTAAAAAAAATTTTTTTTTAAATCCTACACAAAAGAGATTCCACACAAATAGAAAAATGCCAGTGTAATTGTGTATAATATGGAGAAGGCTGGGGAGGAGGTGTTTAAATATTATCCCCCTCATTCAATTGAAAAATTAAGTAATCCTGTTGATTCTAGTAGCAACAGGTTTAAGTATTTGTGGCATTGCTCCATTATGAAGTACATCACAACCCTTTAGTATAGTGGAAAGACAACCAAGACTATATACCTATTCTAGGGCTCCGGGCCTTTGGTGCAACAGAGATATACAAAGAATTATTCAGCTGGCTAACTAAATTATATGGACCAACACTGACCCTGTTAGACATACATATCTTTAACCAGAAAAAACTCTTACCTTCTCTTTTTGCTCTGCTTCTCTGATTTTGGTCAATAATATGGACCATCTCAGAGGCTAAAATAAAATGTTATTATGCAGCACCTCCATGCCAAAAAAGAAATTAAACTACTAAATTACCATCCCTTTGTTTAGCAAACAAAACAGTTTTCTAGTTGTCAAGGCAACGGCTACCTCACAGTTATCCAGCACTGCTTAAACAATTATTTTTCTAGTCAATCTACCAAGTGCCCTAACTGGCACCTAAAAACCATTGAATTCCATGGGAACACTAAAAAGCATAAGCGATTTTTAGATTAGCTATTGGTGGATAATAATCCTTTAAGAAGCCAAAATGCCAGTGAAACATACAAGTGTCCAAAGGAATCAACAGTGATTTCTAATGTGCTTTTAGCTGCAGTACACCAAATATTTGAAGTAAGCTTCAGAAAGACAATAGTTCAATCAATTCTCCAAATGGGTGACTAATATTGACACTGCCCAGGAAATATTCAGTTATTCAAGATCTATTTTTTAAAAAGCAAAACATGCCTAATGACATTTTATTGAGGTAGTTTCTTCAGAAACGTAAGCATTCTAACTGGTTTGCGGCAGTGCCAATGCAGCCAGGAGAAACAGAGAACAAGAGTATTCGATGCTAAAACCCTCAGTAAATAAATGTACTTAAACACATAGTGTAACAATAAATCTAGGAAAACGACCTTTTGTATATGACAATCACAAAGAGACATTAAAACAACACGAGAAATAATTCCAACAGATGAATGAAGGAAAAATACATCTATATGCCAAAGGGTATGTCATTTAAAAACGAAAATGCACAATATCTTAGAACATTAAAAAAACTAAGTACATTGAAGAAATAAAGAAAACTGTGTAATCTAACTTTAAAATCTTCTCTGGGACCTCTCTTCCTTTCCATGGGTACTAAGGACATGGGGTAGTGAGGGGTAAGGGTTGGGACACTGAGGGACGAAAAGAGCCAGGACAGATGCTGAGTATACAAGGTATCGAGGCGGCAGCTGTGAGAGTCACATGGAAGCACAGGCCAACCCTGTGGCTAAGGACATGGTGGAAGCTGAGCAGGGACAGGAAATGAGCGGCATAATTAAATTTGTTACACTCACCAAATAAGTAAACTGACTAATCAAATAAGTAAATATACTGAGGATAGTGGGGCCATGTTTCTCACTGACAAAGAAACGTAAAAGGAAGGAAGGGGAAAAGCTATAAAGAAGTCTAAGGTGGGGCTGGTGAAATCGGTTAAGTGTCCGACTCTCGGTTTCAGCTCAGGTTGTGGGTTTCAGCTCAGGTTGTGACTTCAGAGGTCGTGAGAGCCAGTCCTGCATCGGACTCTGTGCAGGACGGGGAGCCTGCTTGAGATTCACTGTCTCTGGGGCGCCTGGGTGGCTCAGTTGGTTAAGCGTCTGCCTCCAGCTCAGGTCATGATACCAGGGTCCTGGGACTGAGCCCTGTATTGAGCTCTTTACTCAGTAAGGAGCCCGCTTCTTCCTCTCCCTCTCTGCCTGCTGCTCCCTCTGCTTCCATTCTCTGTCAAAGAAATAAAATCCTTAAAAAAAAAAAAAAAAGATTCTCTCCCTTTCTCAATGTCCCTCCGCTGCCTGCATGCTTCCTCTCTCTCTAAAATTAAATAAACAGGAGGAGGAGGAGGTGGGGGAGGGGGAGGGGGAGGAGAAGAAATCTAGGTATTGGCCTGGAATTAGAGATATGAATTCATAAAGTGCAGGGATGGCTCAGTTGGTTAAGGGTCTGCCTTCAGCTCAGGTCATGATCCTGAGATGGAGTCCCACATCGGCCTGCTTCTCTCTCCCCCCTCCGCCCCTCCCCCAGCTTGTGCTCTCTCTCAAATAAATAAAATCTTAAAAAAAAAGAAATACGAATTAATGGTTACATAATATGCACACACACAAAAATGAATAGTTACAGATGTATGTGTGTAGATATATGTGTGTGTGTATACATATATAAGTACACATATATACATCTATAGATTTTCCTAATTCTGTCCACCTGCAAGGCCCAATAGCGACCAATACCCCAGTAACAAAAAACATACCAATGGCCCATCTCTTGATTTCTAAATCCTATCCTACATTACAAGAAACCAAAGATCTTCGGAGAAATGACTGACTTCGAAGTCAGGCAGGGAAACTACAAGAAGAATCTAAAACATCTTGACCCAGAAAGTGAGGAAATGTTCAACAAATGATGGGAGACATTTCAAAAAGACACAGGAGCCAACTGAAGGGGCTCCTACTGGTCAAATGGGGGAAACTTTGAACATCAAAATAAATACTGGTCATCCTCTGCAGGCATGTATATGTATATCAAATCTGACTGACTTAAGATGTATATATTCCACTGTAAGTAAGTTATATCTCAGTTTACAAACTTAATAACAAATTACAACCCACTCATTAAAACAGGCATCCATGTGTCCATACTGACAAGTCAATGAATGATGAATAAATAAGTAAATGAAGAAAAGAGAAAGTTCTTTACAGTAAAATGTTAATAAATGTAGCAGGAATGATGGAAATAGAGGATTATCTTTTGCAGCCATCTTACAGGTGATAGATCCATAGTGTTGTCTATAGATGCTGAAATGATGGAGGGGAGGTCTGATGAACAGCGTTATTGGTATAATTCTGGAATATTACCCAACTGTCAGTGGTGCAATGATGGAATACAAAACAAAAGATTTGAAAACAAAAGAGCAACTTTCTGTGTGGCACCTGACAATGAGAAAAACTAGACCCAAGTTAAAGAAGTTATCCTACAGAATTTCTTGTTCCTGTATTCCTTAAAACCCAAAAAAATATGAAATACAGGGAAAAGTAGGAAACAGTTTTATATTGAAATAGTCTGAAGAGATTTGACAGTCAAATGCAACATGAATTCCTGGATAAAGCATGGACCAGAAAGGAAAAAGAGACATTCTTAGGAGAGATGGTAAAATTTAAAAGGGATCCATATATAGGATGGCAGTATGATACCCATGCCGACTTCCTGATTTACAGGGCTGAATGCAGGACAGGTATAAGAGTGGCCCCTTTGTTGGGAATTACACGGTGGAATATTCAGGAGTGACAGGACATCATGTTTGCAGCTTGCTCTCAAGAAATATGAAGATAAAGACAGGGATACATACATACATATACATATATAGATTACATTAGTTATTTGTACTATAAATTTAAAATTCTTTAAAAGTAAATTATTTTTTAGGTAGTATGTATATTTATTGGGCATCTGCTTATCTTTTTCGAGGAGCTGCTCATTTGTGTTCTTTATCCATCTTTTTGAGTTATTTTTTTTAACTGGATTGTAAAAGTTCTTGCATACTTTTTTTAAGTTCTTATATATTAAAAAATAATCAGGGGTGCCTAGGTGGCAAGTCAGTTAAGTGTTCAACTCCCGGTTTTGGCTCAAGTCCTGATCTCAGGGTTGTGAGATGGAGCCCAAGATTAGGCTACACACTCAGCATAGAATCTGCCTGAGGCTCTCTCAAACCAACCAACCAACCAACCAACCAACCAACCAACCCCCCCGCAAACATAAAAATTTTCTCTGGATGCCACCTATATTTCCTAGTATTTTCCCAAAATTTAAGTTACTTTAGACAATCAAATCACAAATTACTTGTAAGTAAATTTTACCCCAACATCTACTAACCAAAATTTACTCATACCTACTAGCCAGAGAAATACCTACACATTCACAGATATTGAAAGAGGCATATTCCTGGAAATTTTAAAAGCTCAAAAGAGTCATTCCAACTAGACTATTCATCATCAGCAAAGACTTAAGAGACCAAAATAGGAAGGATATTTATTAAGTGCCTGCTGTATATTTAAGACATTATTCTATAAGCAAAAAAAAGCACAGGCGCTTTCCTCATATATTTAAGACATTATTCTAGGGGCGCCTGGGTGGCTCAGTTGGTTGAGCGACTGCCTTCAGCTCAGGTCATGGTCCCGGAGTCCCGGGATCGAGTCCCCTGTCGGACTCCCGGCTCTGCGGGAAGTCTGCTTCTCCCTGTGATGTTCTCCCCTCTCATTCTCAGTCTCTCTTTCTCTAATAAATAAATAAAATCTTTAAAAAAAAAAAGACATTATTCTATAAGCAAAAAAAGACATTTAAGACATTCTATAAGCAAAAAAAAGCACAGGCACTTTCCTCATATAACACAGAGGAAGCAAATTTATTTTGCCCTTAGAAGAGGTCAGTCTTATTTGGTATCTTGCTGGTGTGGTCAAAACTTTATTCAAACTAAATGAAACTGTTTCAGAATAATGACACTCTCAGAACATACCATGCTCATTTATAGTATTTAAACTTGAATGATCTGGAATTTAGAAGAGCCTAGTGATGCAGCCAATTCAAAAAATCAGAATTTATAAAGAGAAACCATAAACTGGCATTGTCACAGTTTATGTCTATCTGGGCATGTTAGTAATATCTACTTTGGCATGAATTGAAGGGCAATAAGTAGAACATTTTGAAATGTCACAAGGTAAGTCACTAAGGATGCATCTAGAGAATATTTTCTAAGAGTTTGCTTGATTACGAAAAATAAAAAACCTTGAAAGTCTCCATTAACCAAGTTTTTAGATGACCTGAAAACAACAAATATTACATTTTTGTTTTATTACCAATAAAAATAATAGTAGAAAACTAAGGAGAAAAATCAGATTAGCAGAAGCATCTGACTTCTCCGAGAGGACTATCATTATACCATTCCAGATATTTTCCCCTAGCAAAGTAACCAGAAAGATAGATGACAGGCAGTTTGATCAACTACTCTCACTTCATTGTAAACTTCTGTTTTTCACTTAGTAGAGTCTAAATGTTCTTCCATATCTTCAGTATGATTTTGTAAAGTGATTGCTAATCGCTACATAGTCTTATCTGTGCTGTACCAACCTTTATGTACTTCTTTCTTCATGACTGCAGAGATAGGGAGATAGAAGCAGGGAAGGAGTGGAATGAATGGATGAAATATGGATGACATAGAAGATGACAAAGAGATAAATGGTAGAGGCCAGAAGCAGAGAAAACAAGGAGGAAGCAAATCCTATGGATTTGGTACTTGGTTCGCTATCTTTCCTCATGAAAACCATCTCCTATTTGTTGTCTGATTTCAGAGTGGCTGTACAACTTAATGTACTGATTAAGACCCTGGCAAATGTGAAGAATTTCTGGCTTTTGAACTAGAGAGATTGCTATTTACTTAGTAACTTTCTGTCTTGGAGCATGTCACCTCCACCATTTTAATCTCTGGCTTCCTCTCTGTAGATTGGAGATTTATCTTGTAGGGTGCTTGCAAAAGTTAAAATTAGGTAGTATATTTACACTTTTTAGGAGACTGACATGTTTTGGGTAAGCACTCAGCAAATATTAGATTAAGCCATATGAAACTGCTCTTTTTATAGATCAAAAGGTCAAATATTGGCAATTTATATAGCTCAACCTAATGTTGATTTTGTTCTTTTGTTTTGAACAGGTGGGAAACCAGAGACCAACCCCTCAGACACCTAACAGTATAGTGCTATTCCACAAATCGCTCAGACCCTGCTTCTACTCCATTGCCCGTGAGCAATACTACTCACCTCTCTCGGTCCCACAGTACTCCGCTTATGTCTATTTTCTTTAGATGACTGAGCTTTGGATCCTGGACAACCTGCATTTGACCCTTATACCACTAACAGAGTAAAATTATTTGTTCCCTCTTGATGGTTACCTGGCCCACCAACCAAGGTTTTATCCTCTTTTATATCCTCAAGAATATAACCTTGAAAAAAGCCTTCAAAAGAAAAATAATCTGGGGCACCTGGGTGGCTCAGTCAATTAAGCATCCAACTCTTGATTCCAGCTCAGGTCATGATCTCGGGGTCTTGAGGTCGAGCTCCATGTTGGGCACAGAGTTGTTTAAAGATTCTCTCCCTACCCCCATGCTCTCTCTCTAAATTAAAAAAAAAAAAAAGGAAACTAATCTTTGATTGCTCGAAAATCTGTCCATTACTCGTCCAGTAACCAAAACAAACTGACCTACATTATATGTAATAAGCACTCTAAGCCCTAGAATTCATTTTAATTTCATATCACTGATGTATTAACTCCTTTGGTAACCAATACTACAATATTTACCCTTACACTATATATTGGCTTTGCTTGTCCCAAATAGATACAAATACTCTGTAAAGGTAAACATTTCACACTGTATTTTAATGATTTGTATCTTTTCTCTCTCCTACACTAAACAACTTCAGGCAGAGATAGCCTCTTACTCACCTCTGGATGCCCTGGTCCTAGAACTGCACCTACATGTAGGAGGAATTCAGGAAACATTTACTGAACCAAAGAAGTTAGACATTAATTAAGCCTGGCTAAATCAGAGTTCTCTTAAAGTAAATATTTATATTTCAAAATATCTTTTAATAAGAACCATCTTATACCAAGAGGTCGAAAGCATGAGATCTGGAATCAGAGTACCTGGTTCAATCTCCAGGTCTGTGACTTACTAG
The DNA here is from genome assembly GCA_028533885.1 of Nasua narica. Taxonomy (NCBI): domain Eukaryota; kingdom Metazoa; phylum Chordata; class Mammalia; order Carnivora; family Procyonidae; genus Nasua; species Nasua narica. The sequence continues at coordinate 14,109,234 of CM052812.1, forward strand.
GTATGTGACCTTTGAGGCAGATTATTTAACTTCTCTGAGCCTAGCTCATATTTGTAAAGTGGGATTGATAAATAGTAATATAATGAGCATATAGTATGTATTTATACATAAGTAAAATATAAAGCTGTGATCTGTTACACAGAAAATTATATCATGTGCTGAAAATCTAAAAAAGTTTATAATTTATCAAATAACCAAAACAGTTTAAAGATTGATTTATTTGAAAGAGAGAGAGGGAGAGCGTGCACACGAGGGGAGGGGCAGAGGGAGAAGTAGAGAAGCAGACTCTGTGCTGAGCATGAAGCCTGACTCGGGGCTCAATCCCATGATCCCAGATCATGACCTGAGCTGAAATCAAAAGTCAGACACTTAACAGACTGAGCCACCTAGGTGTCCCTCAGATAACCAAATTTTTACAATAAAAACAGACCATACAGTTTCATAAAGAATAAGCTGGTAATGTGACAAGCATCATTATTAGGTAATTTCTCCTAACAAAGATATGTTCTGACAATATATTCTACCAACAAGTTGATTAGGCTGGTAGCCAGACACCTGATCCAAACTGGGCAGACCAAGTTCTCTCTCCTAGGAATTTAATGCTAAAATGCTAATCAACCTGTTGGGAGAGCAAAATAATATAGCCTGTAGCCATTTTCTGACATGTGTAGGGAGAAAGAAAACTGGCCCGCAAAGAAAGAGTAAGAAATAAAGAACAAAACAGATATACAGGAAAAAAAAAAAAAAAAGGGACACATAAGAGACTGTGTGTCCTCTGAGTACCTAAGGGTTCCTGCCAGCTCTCCAACTCCCAACTCACTTAAATCCCTCCTAAAATCTGACTGGATTTTCTGCTCTTGGACACTATGTATCCTTATAATAATAAATTCCCTTTTCTGATTTTGATAATCTGAGATGGTTTCTATTACCAATAATCAAAATAATCTTAATTAAAACTATCAGAAACTTATAAAAGTAGAAATAATAAAAAATGTAACTATAATTCTATAAACCTTTACTGAGCATCCATAATGCTCTGGGATACTGAGGACTTAGATTAAACCAATTCCAGTTTAAAATTTTAGGCTAAATTGTCACAATATAGGTCTATGACATGGAGAAGACTAACTGGACACATTTAATGTATATTCCAGCTAGCATGATTTGGATGGGAAGGAAGGTATTGCCAAAGGCTTCAAACCAAAATCTCAGGAAACTCAAAAGTAATTTGATCCATGGTTTTGAAAGATTATACTGAAAATAAGATTTCAATCTTTTATGAAAAAAAACTGAGTTCCAAGTCTATTAACCCACTAACTATTCTTTTCTCACTGATCTGAATACTTACTGAGTAAATTGTCTGAATTCTGGTTAACCACAGCACATATATTACATTATAATATAAAGTTAGATACTTGTTTTCCAATGCTCTAGAAAAACATTAATTTTAAAGAATAAAATCACTTACAAATAAATGGTCCTTGCCTCCTACGGAGTCTCAATTTGTATTAAAACTATCACAAGGGGCGCCTGGGTGGCTCAGTGGGTTAAAGCCTCTGCCTTTGGCTCGGGTCACGATCTCAGGGTCCTGGGATAGAGCCCCGCATTGGGCTCTCTGCTCGGCGGGGAGCCTGCTTCCCCCCCTCTCTCTGCCTGTCTCTCTGCCTACTGGTGATCTCTCTCTCTCTCTCTCTGTCAAATAAATAAATAAAATCTTAAAAAAAAAATTACACTAAAACTGGAAAGAACTTTCTGAGACATCTGGATCCATGGCTATCTATCAGTCTCCAATAAAAGATAAACAGTAATAATAAATTCAACAATGTGAGAAGACTTTTTTGAATGCCTTATTTTCTTATATGCATATTTTAGGTTTTTTTTCTTTTTGTTGTTTTGTTTTGAGGTTTGGGTTTGTTTGTTTTTCCCCTGATCACCATCCCAGCATCTTTCAGGTTTTTAATGGTAGCACCAAATGACTTTTATTTGGCCATTCCGACCATACCACATCACATTAAATGGGGATTCTGTTAATTGATGAAGAGATCTTTTCACTTAGAACCAAGAGAAATAATTTCAGGACAGGTGTACAGAAATACACTTGGATCAAAACTATCCCCTGGCTCTGCATATGCACGTAATCTTATTGATAGATTGCACTGGTTGTCCTTGGGATCACCAGAAATTACTGTTACATCAGAGTCAATAGCAAATAGTTCCAGCCATATTTAAAGACCTCTTTACCCTTCCCCACTGCACAGTTATTTATATAAATAAACACAAGATGTCATTAATGAAAGGGCCACACTGTATACAGCGAACTGTGTATCAGGCCCCAGGAGGGTCTGTTACTTGATCTTACCTTCTTCCAATGGGCTCTGAGAACTAAGACACTTTAACATGATAGCTTACATCAGACTGCTCATCACCAGAACTGGACTTTTAAAAATTTGTACCAACCAAACGGGTGACTTATCAACCTAGGATCCCATGTGGATCAGAACATTTTCAGAATTTCATTACCACGCCTGCCCTGCCACCTACTGTGATGACCATGCCCACCTTGCCACTAGCTAAACTGCCTCCGTGGGAGTCTCCAATCTCAATGAGGTCATGAAAAGTCTTCAGTGAGATTCCCTTTTATAAGCATTCCTAGCTGGAAAGAAAAGCCAATAAAGCCCTGAAATCCTAGCATTTCCCTTGCTAACCCATTTTCAAAGAAAATGTTGAAGAAATAATCCACTGGTCTGATTACCCAGGTGAGATAATAAATTGCAAGTAGTGTGGGGACAATTCACTGAACATATAAAAAATATGTAAACTTTTATTTATTAATCTTTAAAGCTTTTTTTTAATTAAAGATTTATTTATTTATTTATTAGAGAGAGAGAGACTGAGAATGAGAGGGGAGAAGGTCAGAGGGAGAAGCAGACTTCCCGCAGAGCTGGGAGTCCGATATGGGACTCGATCCCGGGACTCCGGGATCATGACCTGAGCCGAAGGCAGTTGCTCAATCAACTGAGCCACCCAGGCGCCCTATTTATTAATCGTAAAAACAGATTCGAAAGTAAGCTTTTTAAGATTTTATTTTTACTTATTTAGGAGAGAGAGAGAGCATACACACTTGTGCGCAAGAGAGCACAAATGGCGGTGGGCGGGGCGGTGAGGAAGAAGTAGACTCCCTGCTCAGCAAGGAGCCCAATGCACGACTTGATCCCAGGACCCTGGGATCATGACTTGAGCTGAAGGCAGACACTTAACCAACTGAGTCACCCAGGCATCCAGAAAGTAAGCTTTTTTTTTTTTAAGATTTTATTTTTTTATTTGACAGAAAGAGACAGCAAAAGTAGGAACACAAGCAAGGGGAGTGGGGGAGGAAGAAACAGGCTCCTGCCAAGCAGGGAGCCTGACGTGGGGCTCAATCCCAGAACCCTGGGATCATGACCTGAGGTGAAGGCAGGTGCTTAACGACTGAGCCACCCAGGAGACCCAAAAGTAGGATTTTTAAATACCTATTTATGTTGATCCACCTGAGCCCATGCGTCCCATGAACACATATGTCCTGAGTAAAAAATGGCAGTTACAGAACACAGGAGGATTGAAAGTGATCCATTCACTTGTGTATTTATTGGGTTAATATGCCTGTAGATGTATATTTGGCAGAGGACATAATCTGGTTTCCATGAGTTGTGGATTATATTACAAATTAGGAAAGAGATTCTCAAGTGTGCTTCCAGGACCAACTGTGCCTGTGTCAAGCATCAGCTCCAAGCTTGTTAGAAATGCAAATTCTCAGGATTCACTCTGGACATTCTGAATTAGGAGCTCTGGGGAAAGGAATCAGCAATCATTGTTTTTAACAAGCCTTTCCAGGGAACCCTGATACACCTACTATTTGAAAACTTAAGAGGTTATTTCTATAGGTCTTCACTAGAACTTGTAACAGGTAAGGCTCAGCAACTAACAGAATCTCTTATGTGGTTTCTGACTCATGTATTATGAGATATTATGGTGGGAATGGACAAAGAAAAAGTGATTTGGGAATCATGGCTACCATCAAAACTTGAAAGATGTCAGGATGGTGATAATGAAAAAAATATTTAGGGGCGCCTGGGTGGCTCAGTGGGTTAAAGCCTCTGCCTTCGGCTCAGGTCATGATCTCAAGGTCCTGGGATCGAGCCCCGCATTGGGCTCTCTGCTCAGCGGGGAGCCTGCTTCTCCCTCTCTCTCTCTGCCTGCCTCTCTGCCTCTTTGTGATCTCTCTCTGTCAAATAAATAAATAAAATCTTTAAAAAAAGAAAAAATATTTAACATACACACAGAATGAAATAAGGTAATAAAAGACTAATTTAAAATAATATACAAATGTGGCTTAAGATTCTAGCAAAGAAATCAGAAACTGAGATAAAACTATGCAAAAAGTAAAAATAAAAACTCTAAGAAAAATGAAAACTAATACTTCTCTGCATAAGAGTTAAATACAACAGGCCTGACTGCTATTGTTGGCCTGCTTGCAAGGCGGGCCCTTAGATGGCATCTGGGAACTTAACGGAAACCTGGATTTCAGAAGGGTTCCCACAATTCACTGATAAGACTCACTCACTGTGCCTAAATTGTATTACAAATAATACAGTTTATGCTAAACACCTGTTTTCATTCTCAGAGCTGGGCATTGGGGTATGTGCCAAGCATAAGGTGCCTATATAACCAGCCACTATAAAAATCCTGGGTGCTAAGTCTCTAACAAGCTCTCCCGTTGGCTACATTTCAGATATGTTGTTACAATTCATTGTTAGGGGAAGTAAGGGCCTTCTGTGTGACTGGGAGAAGATTCTGGAAGCTTGCACCTGGTTTTCCCCAGACTTCACCCCAAGCATCTTTTCCTTTTGCTGATTATGTATCCTTTTGTTTTAATAAATTACAGCCTAAATATAACTATATACACTGAGTGCTTTGAGTTCTTTCCATGAATTACCAACACTGAGGGTGATCTTGAAAACTCCCAACACATTCTCTTCTATTATGAGCTCTGACAGTCACATAACAGGGTTAAAAACACTGACAATACCATCAAATCTGACATGTTTATATTATTCTTATTTGATGCATTAATAAAACATTTTAATTTTATTTTATTTCCATTTTCTTACCTTTTTTAAACATATCCAATAAGTCTAATTTGAATCACATGCTCAGTCCTTGGCCAGTCAGGGAAAGGTCATCTACACTGACAGTTCCCTAAGAGAATCCAGCATGCTGTTACCAAAGGAAGGGAGAATACATGCTGGGCAGGCCCAAATAGGAGAGGACAACTAAAATCAGGCTATTTGACAAATCCAAAATTCACTTCAAAGAAATTGGGGAAGCATCTCAAAGAAGACAGTCATGATCTCCCAGAGTTCCAACTAAGTTACAGAGTCCTGAGTAACTTCTAATAGTTTTCATTTTAAGATATAAAAATAGGGACGCCTGGGTGGCTCAGTTGGTTAAGCAGCTGCCTTCGGCTCAGGTCATGATCCCAGCGTCCTGGGATCGAGTCCCACATAGGGCTCCTTGCTCAGCAGGGAGCCTGCTCCTCTCTCTGCCTCTGCCTGCCTCTCTGCCTGCTTGTGTTCTCTCTCTGTTAAAATAAATAAAATAAAATCTTTAAAAAAAAAAAGATATAAAAATAAACAAAGTGGTTTCAAATGTGAGCTCTAAATAAAAAGTCACTCACAGACCATACAAACTGCACAGTGATGACTTGCCATCAGACTGCTTCTTACCAGGGCAATTCTATAGCATACGCCCTAAGGTGATCAGGAGTCAGTAATCTAACAGCAGTTAGCAATTCTAAGGCAGCTGGGTAATAGCTAATAAAAATCTATTTTTTACACCATTGAAAAGACCGAGGAGAGATGCTAGAAATGTTAGAGACACATAATGAAAAGAAATTAATATATTACTAATCATATTATATATCAATATTATCAATAATGGAATAATTTTCAGGCACAAAATGGTCCTTAAACTTTCCTATTTGGGGTAAAATATGGGCCTAGGAACATATACCACAGTTTAGGAGAAGAGGGATCAGCTACAAAATAAAGAGAAACATTGAAATAGAATTTAATGGTATATTTTGAAGGGATTAAAATCATCAAAACCACAATCACTACGGCACTAATGGTGCCTAACAATGGTCTCTAGTGGGTTAACCCAGTATTTACTTGGTCTGCCCTTAACACTGTGATACTGTGTGAAAACTGTTTATAGCCCTCCCTGCCTGCTTACTTATATCCTCAACAGCCTAAGTTTTTACATGCTCCACTAAACCCAAGATCCTCCTCTAGCCCTCACTGCTGCCTCTAACTCACGGAAGGTAATATTCTGCTCCAGATTACTTCATAGGATACAGTCAGCTACAGGCAACCTCTCTTCGGTAGACTTTGGGATAACAGTATATAAATTTAGAATGCAAAAATTAGTTTCAAGTGGAAGTAGGTAAGCACAAGTAGGTAAACGTGGAAGCACAAGTAGGTAAACCAAGGTGCTGTGGACAATGGATGCAGAACACTTTATACATAGGAGTAGGTAACCTGGAAGCCATAAAAGTGTTTCTGTAGGTCTATGACAACCATACAATTAAAGACAGAATTTTTCAGAGATTTTATATATGTATAATAAATATATTTTTCATAAACACTTTTCATCCAGGTTACCTAATTAAAATGCAAGAAAGGGAGAGAACAAGAATACTTTGAAGCACATTCATCAGATTTAACTAGAGATAGAAATATTTACTATTCTAGATAGTATTTAATATAACAATAATAAAACCGATTAACACATTCCTTTCTATAAAAACAAACTCTATAGATCAATAGGAAAAGGAACATTACTCACTAACATAAAAAAGCAAACACGGGCAGACTTTAAATGATTTTAAGGATACAACTAATTAGAAATAGGAAAAGGGCATATACCCAAATTTCTACTGTGTTACTGCATGCTGCCTCATAAGTAACACCAGCCTATCATTCTTTAAAACTCTATCTGCGGGGCACCTGGGTGGCTGTCAGTTGAACATCCGACTTTTGATTTTGGCTCCCGTCTTGATCTTGGCATTGTCGGAACGAGCTCCATGTTGGGCTCCATACTCAGGTTGGACTCTGCTTATGTTGTCTCTCTCTCTCTCCTCCACCCTCTGCCCCTTCCCCCCACCCCCGACTCATGCACATGCACTCCCTCTCTAAATAAATAAATTTAAGGAGGCACCTGGGTGGCTCAGTGGATTAAAGCCTCTGCCTTCGGCTCAGGTCATGATCTCAGGGTCCTGGGATGGAGCACCGCATGGGGCTCTCTGCTCAGCAGGGAGCCTACTTCCCCCCTCCCCTCTACCTGCCTCTGCCTACTTGTGATCTCTCTCTCTCAGTCAAATAAGTAAAATCTTTAAAATGAATAAATAAGTTTAAAAATAAATAAATAAAACTCTATCTGTAACTAATACATAAACTGATCTTCTCATTTAGGAGTCAATATTAAAAAATATTAAAAAGAGGAAAAGTTATTATTACAAATTCTATTTAAAAAACATGTGTATATGTAAAGACTTGGAAGGATATATTAAAATATTAACAGTAGTTATCTCTATGATGTTTGAATTGCAGGTCACCTTTATCCTGTCTAGGTTTCTAGATTTTCTATACTTTTATGAGTTTTTAATAATTTTTCTAATAACTAGAAACTGTTTAAATAGAACATTTTTACTATAAAATTATTAATATTAAGCACTAGTATTTAGTATTTACTTAAGAGCAATCAACTATGAGATTTCTTGCCAACGCTGTACTTTTCTTTTTAGAAGTTAACCTGGAAATAAAAGGAAAAAAAAAGGAAATAAAATTCATTCTGTATTTTAAGAGGATCTCCATTAATTCTGTACAGTCTAATATCACCTGTTCTCCAAACATACTATAAAATTATTTTGAGATGAAATGTGATCAAACAGAAACATTTAATTATATTTACTTCACAGTAAAAGGTGAAAGATTTATGCGATCTGAAGAGAAACTTCTGCACAGCAAAGGAAACAATCAACAAAACAAACAGGCAACCCACGGAATGGGAGAAGATATTCACAAATGTCACTACAAAGGTCTGATATCTAAGATCTATAGAGAACTCCTCAAACGCAACACTCACAAAAGAGATAATCAAGTCAAAAAAATCAGCAGAAGACATGAAAATATAAATGGCTAACAGACACATGGAAAAATGTTCATCATCATTAGCCATCAGGGAGATTCAAATCAAAACCACATTTAGATACCACCTTACACCAGTTAGAATGGCCAAAATCAACAAGACAGTAAACAATAAATGTTGGAGAGGATGTGGAGAAAGAGGAAACCTCTTACACTTTGGTGGAAATGCAAGTTGGTGCAGCCACTTTGTAAAACAGTGTGGAGATTCCTCAAGAAATTAAAAATAGAGCTACCCTATGACCCCGCAATTGCACTACTGGGTATTTACCCCAAAGATACAGATGAAGTGCAGAAAAGAGCCACATGGACCCCAATGTTCACAGCAGCAATGGCCACAATTGCCAAACTGTGAAAAGAGCCAAGATACCCTTCAACAGACGAATGGATAAAGAAGATATGGCTTATATATACAATGGAATATTATGCCTCCATCAGAAAGGATGAATAACCAACATTTGTACAACATAGATGGGACTGGAAGAGATTATGCTGAGTGAAATAAGTCAAGCAGAAAGAGTCAATTATCATATGGTTTCACTTATGTGTGGAGCATAAGGAAAAACATGGGGAACATTGGGAGAAGGAAAGGAAGGATGAATTGAGGGAAAATCTGAAGGGGAGACAAACTATGAGAGACTGTGGACTCTGAGAAACAAATTGAGGATTTTGGAGGGGGGGGAGGGGTTGGGTGAACCTGGTGGTGGGTATTAAGGAGGGCACGGATTGAATGGAGCACTGGGTGTGGTGCATGAACAATGAACCTTGGAACACTGAAAAAATTAAATTAAATTTAAAAAATTACATTTACTTCACAGGCTTTCATGTGTTTGTACCTATATATGACAAGTGTGTCTTTAAAAATATAATGGGACCAGATGTCTCCAGATTGGCACCCCTTTGCAGTTCGGTGCCTCCCTGAGATTTACCAGGGGCACCCACAGCAAATAGCCTCAACCTTTCTATATAAAATGTATCAAGCAAACATTAAATAAATTTCTGGGATATTTAAAAAATATATATATATAATGGGACCATGGCCCATTATTTCAACTAAAAATTAAGTGATTAAATTCTAAATGACATGTTTTCACTGCAACTTAGTTTTTATTTTAACTTTCCAAACATGTCACTATTTTCTGCATAACTGGCTCTTTTGTCATTTCCATGGTTATCAAAAATAAGTGATTATACTTCTTCCACACAGATTAAAATACTGTATTTGGTTAACCAGAGAACACAACGTATTATCTTACACCTCATGTTTACATGGGCGCTGTATCAATAATACAGTCACTATTATCAAGAAAAGGGTCAAATTAAGTTTAAAACTATCTTTTAAACAACATAAGATACCAAGACATTTTATAAAATTTCTGTTAAAAAATCTTAAGGCTTGGGGTGCCTGGGTGGCTCAGTCGTTAAGCATCTGCCTTTGGCTCAGGCATGATCCCAGTGTCCTAGGATCGAGCCCCACATCAGGCTCCCTGCTTGGCAGGAAGTCTGCTTTCTCCCTCTGCCACTCCCCCTGCTTGTGTTCTCTCTCTTGCTATGTCTCTCTCTGTCAAATAAATAAAATCTTTAAAAAAAGAATCTTAAGGCTTAATGTTAGAAAAAGGTAAAAACTGTAGTTAGTATCTAGAAGTCACTCACTTTTCCCAGAGTTTCCAGAAAACCTAAGTTTTAATACTGGATCCTTGAGTAATAGAACTATTCAAATATTATCCTCAAAAAATACAGGGGTGCCTCGGTGACTCATCCAGTTAATTGACCAACTCATGATTTCAGCTTGGGTGGCAATCTACCGGAGTTGTGGGATCGAGCCTCATGTTGGGCTCTGTGCTCAGCATGGAGTCTGCTTGTCCTTCACCCTCTGCTCCTCCCCAGCTCATTCTCTCTCTCCCTCAAATTAATTAATTAATTTTTAAAATACAATCCTTCTAGTGACTAATCAGCTGTATAGTAGCCAAAAGACTGTTGTCATTTATAGATCCTAATATCATAAACATACTTTGTGGCTAAAAATATTTTGAGTTTTATTTTAACACGGAAAAGTCTAAACCTAAAAACACTTTAAGCTTTTGTCAAACTTTAGAAAACTTATGTTAGGGGCGCCTGGGTGGCTCAGTGGGTTGGGGCCTCTGCCTTCAGCTCGGGTCATGATCTCAGGGTCATGGGATCAAGCCCCGCATCGGGCTCTCTGCTCAGTGGGGAGCCTGCTTCCCCCTCCTCCTGCCTGCCTCTCTGCCTACTTGTGATCTCTCTCCTCTCTGTCAAATAAATAAATAAAATCCTTTTAAAAATAAAATAAAAATAAAAAGCTTATGTTAATATTAATGGCTGACATTTGTGCTTACTTATATGCCAGGCCCTATGCTAAGCATTCTACACTAATTAACCCATGTAGTGTAACTATGAGGTAGGTAATAATACTGTGCATATGGCATGAAATCCTAAAGTAACATCTGTAACACCAAAATACTGCCCCAGTCTCAATGAAGATAGTATAAAAGAAGGTACATGTAAAGAAGATAAGACTGATGAAGGGATGAAATTTTGACATTTTTGTCTAATTCACAAACTAAAATATTATCAGCCTAATCCCATAAATGTAGCTACATAATATTTCTTCAACAGGCATAAATTTTGGTTACACTATTTCTGTATTTCTGGAATCTTGACTTATTGATTTTTTTCATGTGTAAGATAATCTCTTTTAAAGAAATTATTAGTAGCCTCTTTCAGCCAAAATAGAGTAACAAGCAACTGGATTTATTATCCAGCCTGAAATTAACTAACTAAATAAATAAAACAATGGTTTTCAAGTCACTGGACACCAGGCAAAGGGGAACAAAGATCCCTAAAAGAAAACAAATGGGGTGAACCCTATAACTGCTCTAGCTTCCTGCTTTCATACTTACTGAAACATGGCACAAGAAGAGGAAACTTAGGCAAAAGTCAGAGACTCCCTGCATTGAAGAAAAAGAGATAAGAGTCTAAGGAGACCAAGGTGCCTAGAAGTCCTAGAACAGACTATGAGAGAGGAGAATGCTACCCAGAAAGAAAACCCTGGAGATCCAGGAAATTCAAAAATCCCAAACACAAGCAAATAATGCAATCAACCAAGCTGACCTGATTTACATCTACTACTTTACCCAACAAGAACAGAACATTCTTCTCAATTGCACACATAACATTTATCAAGATAGAAAATATTCTGGGCCATAAATCAAGTCTCAATAAATGGGAAAGCACTTAAGTTATACAAAATGACTATAATGGAGTTAATTTAGAGATCAATGACAGAAAGATCTCTGGTAAGTCTACTAAGTGACACATGTCAAAACAACCCAAGGGTCAAAGAAGAAATCAAAAGGAAAATTAGAAAGTATTTCGAACAGAATGAAAATAAAAATATAGCACATCAGAATGTGCGTGATGTTGCTAAAGGAGTATTTGGGCCTGAGTTTATAGCACTAAATACCTGTATCAAAAAGAAGAAAGGTCTCAGATCAATGACCTCAACTTCCACCTTAAGAAAGTAAGAAAAGCGGTACAGGGGTGGTTCAGTCGGTTAAGCATCTGCCTTCAGCTCAGGTCATGATCCCATGTTGGGCTCCCTGCTCAGCAGGGGAATCTGCTTCTCCCTCTCTCTCCCTCTCTCTCTCTCTCTCTCTGCCCCTCCCACTCCCCCTGCTTGGGCTCTCACTCTCTCTCAAATAAATAAAATCTTAAAAAAAAAAAAGGAAAAAGAAGAGCAAATTAAACCTGAAGTAGAAAACAAAAAATAATAAAATCAATATAACTATCAGTGAAATAGAAAACAGGAAAATAGAGAAAATCAACGAAAACAAAATCTGACTGTAGTGAGATCAATAAAATTGCTAATCTAGCCAAAAGCATCATGGGGGGAAAAAAGGGAGAAGATACAAGTTACCATTATTAGGAATGATGGAGGTGACATCACTACAGAGTCTATAAACATTAAAAGAATAATAAGGGAGCATTATGAACAATTCCATGCCAATGAGTTTAGTAACTTATAAAACGGACAAATCTCTTGATAGACACAAATTATAAAAACATACTTAGTAAGACATATTAACTGGAACAGAACTCTACCTATTGTTAAAATATTGAATCTGTAGCGGAGCGCCTGGGTGGCTCAGTTGGTTAAGCATCTGACTCTTGATTTTGGCTCAGGTCATGATCTCAGTGTGTGAGATCAAACTCCACATGTAGCTCCATGCTCAACACAGAGTCCTCCCTCTCCTTCCCCCCACTTCTGCGTGTGTGCGTGCACTCTTGAGCTCTCTTTCTCTCACAAATAAATAAAATCTTAAAAAAAGATAATTGAATCTGTAGTTAAAAACCTTCCCACAAAGAAAACTTGAGGTCTAAATAGCTTCACTGGTAAATTCTATGAGACATTTAAAGAAGAACCAGTATCAACACAAACTCTTCCAGAAAATTGAAGAGGATGGAATCCTCCCCAATTCATTCTATAAGGCCAGGTTTTTCTTATATATAATGACATTATAAGGAAAGAAAACTACAAACTATTATCTCTGATTAGCATAAGTGAAAAATTCCAAAATTTCTAGCAATCAGATTCTAACAATACATTAAAAATACATCATGATCAAGTGAGGTTTATTCTAGAAATGGAGGATGGTTTAAAATTCAGAAATTGCTCAATGTAATTAAGGTTATCAACAATGTAATTAAGCATATCAACAAAAAGAAAAAGCACATGATCATCTCAATAGAAAAAATGCATTTGAAAAAAATCCAAAATGCATCCCTGATAAAATCTCTCAGTAAACTAGGAACAAAAGAAAACTTCCTTAACATTGAGGCAATCATGAAAAACCTGCAACTAACACATTTAATGGTGAAAGAATGAATGCTTTTCCCTAAGATTAAGACAAGAGCCCCTGGCTGGCTCTGCCAGTAGAGCCTGCAACTCTTGACCCCAGAGTTGTAAACTCAAGCCCCACATTAGATGTATAGATTACTGAAAAATAAAATCTTAAAAAAAAAAAAGAATGAATGAAGGAACGAACAAGACAGAGATTTCCACCTCACCAATTCTATACAGCAATGTCCTAGGGAGAGGTGCCTGTTAAGCGTCTGACTTTGGCTCACATCCTGATCTCAGGGTTTTGGGATCAAGCCCTGCATTGGACTCCAGACACAGTGGGGAGTCTGCTTGTGCCTCTGCCCCTTCCCCTGCTCATGCTCACACACACACTCTCTCTCTCTGTCAGTCAGTCAGTCAGTCAGCCAATCAATCAATCAATCAATAAAATCTTAGGGGAAAAAAAATTGTCCTGGAGATTCCAGCCAATGTAATCAAGAAAGAAAAACAAAAGGCATTTGGATCGAAAGAAGAAAAAACTCTACTGGCAGGTGACATGATCAGCTAGCTGTACAGTAAATCCAAAGTAATCTACAAAAAAAAGCTACCGGAACAAGTAAGTGGTTTTAGCAAGATCAAAGAATACACAGTTAATACAGGTAAATTAATTTCATTTCTATAAACAAAAACAATCAGAAATTAAAATGATCAAATGTTGAAATTTTACAATAGAATAAAAAAATACTAATTACAGATAAATCTGGCAGAAGATGATAGTTATCAGTCTGAGAGTACTAACTGGTACATCAGGATTCCCTCTGTGTTTTTCAAACTAAGTCATGATCAATTGATGGACTGTGAATATAGTTTGGTGGGTCCTGATCAGCATTTCAAAATATAAGGTAGAAAAGAATAGAAAGTATCAAGAGTGAAATGAACATGGAAGAATTATTATTTTGTGGATTTTCTGTTTCCAGTGTCTATGTGTACATATATTGTGTTATATAAAATCTATGCTCGGGCCCCTGGGTGGCGCAGTTGGTTGAGCGACTGCCTTCAGCTCGGGTCATGGTCCCGGAGTCCCGGAGTCCCGGGATCGAGTCCCACATCGGGCTCCCAGCTCCATGGGGAGTCCGCTTCTCACTCTGACCTGCTCTCTCTCACTCTCTCTCTTTCCTAATAAATAAATAAATAAATAAATAAATCTTAAAAAAAAAAATCTATGCTCAAAAAAAGTTTGAAAGAGACTTAAAGAGAGCTCTTTTTTTACCTGATGAAAACCCCAAAAGATAGATGGCCAAAGGTTATGTCCAAAGTAAATAACAAAAACGCCAACTCCAAGTATTGGCTCTGAACCAAGGAATTAAAGAGATATGGGTATTGTAAAGTGTTATTCTAATGTAATATTCAGAGGTAAGAGCTAGGCAGGCATAGGTTTTGTGCTCCAGCCATGTTAGGCTTTTCAGCACTTCGAATTCTCCCAGCCTATTGGATCTTTGGTCACAATGCTATCTGTCCTTGAAGCATCCCTCCCCCTACTCTCCATCTAGAACATATTCATTCTCCAAAGTTCTGCTTAGACATAAAGACTTCTCTGAATTTTCTAGACAATGTCTCCCTTTTCTCCTAACCTTCTGTGTATCCTCAGGTCAGAACACACAGATTCTGCCATTCATATGTTACTATACATACTTTATGATATATCTTTCTACCACCCCTCTGTGAGTCATTTATATTTTAAGTAAATAGAAAAAAATTAATAATAATAATAATAAAGTAAATGGCAGAAGACTTCCAGGCTCTGTTCTGGCCTATAAGGAGACTGGAAATTACCACTCCCATCCTCAGAAGAGAAAAGCTGAACAAACTGAAAATCAATGACTCTTCTTCATCTATTAGGGAAATGAGATCACAGGTCAAACCATTGTTCCCAAAACTGAAAAAATGAACAGGCAAATACAGAGAATTACAACTTAACCAGAGAAGTAGTACAGGAGTAGAAACCTGTGCTGGAGGTAGGAAGGCATAAGAAAACCTAAAGTGTTATTGAAGAATTGTTAAAGGATCAGTATGTACAGCCTGAGCTGTCCTATACTTTCATTTTTTTTTTTTAAGATTTTATTTGAGAGGGGGCGCAAACACGTGAGGGAAGAGGCAGAGGGAGAGGGAGATGCAGACCCCTGCTGAGCAGAGAGCCTGACGCAGGGCTTGATCCCAGGACTCTGGGATCATGATCTGAGTTGAAGGCAGACACTTACCTGGACTGAGCTACCCAGGCGCCCTGTCTTACACTTTCATGAATGCCCTACCAGGTTCTCACAGAGATCAGAGAAAAATCCCCTCATGCTTTCAGCAGGGCATTAGAAAAAATTTTCACCATGTTGAAATACACCTAGAGCATTTTCTTTACAAGGCTGTTCCTCAAAAGAAACTATTTTATCAGAGCCTAACCAACCTGGGAGAAGGAAAATACCCAACACGAGCCCCCTCAAACCTTCCAGTCTCATCCATGGAAAAGGAAGAAGATCACAATCCAGGAATACCAGCTCACTAAAAGAATGAGACCTGATCATAAGACTACAAAATGCTTCCTTCCCCTTCCCCTATACCTTTTCATCATATGAACAGAACTCCTTATAGTAACAGAGGATTACAAGTGAAAGAACTGCATGTATAAGACCTTCTGTAAGAAAGTCTCTTAGAAGGGGCACCTGGCTGGCTCAGTCAGTAAACCATACACTTCTGATCTTGGGATCATGAGTTTCAGCCCCACATTGGGCAAAGAATTTACTTAAAGAAAACCTGAGGTCAAAAACAAGCCCACCAGGTGAAATTTTAGCCTCTGACGCCCACAGCTACAGCAAACAGTATATACAGCCCAAAACTTGGCCAATAAATATAAAACCTTACATTAAAGGCCCATATACCTCAGTTCCTTTTACCCAGTACATCATTACAAGTAAAAATTACAAAAATTTAGAGTGAAAAATTACAGGGTTACTAACACATTCTGAAGAGACTATATCAGAGCCAGACTCAGATATGGCAGGGATGCTGGAATTATCAGAGAATTTATTATTTTTTAAGATTTTATTTATTTATTTGACAGGGAGAGAGAGAGAGAGACAGCGAGAGTGGGAACACAAGCAAGAGGAGTGGGAAAGGGAGAAGCAGACTTCCTGTCAAGCAGGGAGCCCAACGCAGGGCTCGATCTTAGGATCCTGGGATCATGACCTGAGTCGAAGGCAGATGCTTAACGACTGAGCCACTGAGGTGCCCCAGAGAATTTATTTGTTTTAAATATACTTTATCCCAGTTGCACTTAGTAGTCTTCTAATAACAACACTTAATTTTCGTTTATTCTGTCATTTGTTGAACGATTTTAAATTTGTATGCAGTCAGATCAATGTTTTTTGGTTTATTTTTAAGTAAACTCTAGGCTGAACGTGGGGCTTGAACCCACAATCCTGAGACCAGGAGTCACATGCTCTACCAACTGAGCCAGCAAGGTGTAAGAATTTAAAGTAAATGGCAGATGTCAGAGGGACTTTCCCCTAAACACTTCAGCATACATACTGCCCTTTTAGTTTTTAAACTAAACTTTTAAGTTTTTAAACTATATCCTCTTGCCTAGAAATCTGAAATTAAAATGCAAATGTTCATTCTTTGTAATAAAAATAATAAATTCTTGTACTCTTGGCTTGGGGTGGGGAGAGGAATTAAGCATCCTCTTATCTAAGTATCATAGAATACTAAGAATCCAGCACACAAACTTTCCTCCTATTCTTCAGTTTCCTTTTTCTTTTATCCTTCCCCATTTTTTCTACTCCCTTTTTACCACTAGGTGGGGAAGGAACAAGAGAAAAGAAAGCTTGCTGAGAGTTAAGACAGCCTAAGATTAACCATTCACTGACTCACATATTTCCTAAATATTTTCCCTAAATTCCTAAATAATTTCCTAAATATTTCCTCACATATTTTCTCCTAAAGCCTATAATATACCAGGCACTAGTTAGGAACCAGGGAGACAATCTAAGACCTAGTCTTTGTTTCCAAGGAGTCCAGTGGAGGAGTCAGTTAAACAAGTGAGTAATTACAACACTAAGATAACTAAAGTGATCAGGTTCTATACAAGAGGAGCACAAAGAGCAATGTAAATCAGTCTTAGATTAGCAGACAAGGATACCTGAAGGATGACTGGTAGTCTAGAAAAAAGAACCAAGATGTGTAATGACCTGGGGGCACCTGGGTGGCTCAGTCAAGTATCTGACTCCTGATTTGGGCTCAGGTCATGGTCTCAGGGTCATGAGGTCAAGCCCCATGCACACTCCATGCTAGGTGTGGAACCTGCTTAAGATTCTCTCTCCATCCTCTCCCTTTGTCCCACCCCCCAAGCGCACGTGCTCACTATCCCTCAAAAAAAAAAAGGGGGGGGGGGGAGATGTGTAATGACCTGAAATAAGAAATAGTCTGTAATGCAAGAGGAAAAGTTGTTATATAAGAGTCTACAACTATTAATGACCATACTGAAAAGCATTTTGATAGTAAAGGGAGAAGCACAGCCTGAGAGCAACAGGAGAACCATCACAAAATTTTAGGCAGAGTAACATGATCTGATGAATGTCTCATATGACAGTGCCTGCCATATGGAAAATGGACTCCAAAAATACAAAACAGAATCAGAGAGACAAGTTAGGAATGTTTTGTAAGCTAGAATAAGATATAAGGTAGGGATAGAGAGAAGAGGACTGACTAAAGACATCTTGATAGGGAGGCAAACCATAAGAGACTCTTCAAAAATAAAAAACAAACTGAGATTGCTGGAAGGGAGGTGGGTGGGGGGATGGGCTAAATGGGTAATGGGCATTCAGGAGGGTACTCTTTGGGATAAGCACTGGGTGTTATATGTAAGCGATGAATCACTAAGTTCTACTCCTGAAACCAATTCTACACTATATGTTAACTAACTTGAATTAAAAACAAAAACAAAAACATATTTTCATGTTCAGTGACCAACTGAATAAAGGAATAATAAAGAATTGTATCGTTTTTCCTCTTACTGCTGTTTCCCATATCATTAAAACAGATCTGATCCTGGACTAGTGACCTAGGAAAACTGAACTAGAGAAATAACTGGAGTGCAGGAGAGGTTGTAACAGCACAGGATAAGATGAGATAATTCCAGATGAGGCTACAGGAAGTACAGCTCTATGTTTACTATCTTGAATGTATTAGAAGCCAGAAGTAGGGCGCATGGGTGGCTCAGTGGGTTACGAACTCTACCTTCGGCTCAGGTCATGATCTCAGGGTCCTGGGATCGCCTGCATCGGGCTGGATCGCCTGCATGGGCTCTCTGGTCAGCAGGGAGCCTACTTTCCCCTCTCTCTCTCTGCCTGTCTCTCTGCCTACTTGTGATTTCTCTCCTCTCTGTCAAAGAAATAAATAAAATCTTTAAAAAAAAAAAAAAAAAGAAACTGGAAGTATTCACGATAGTATATGGGAAAGGGTCTGCATATTTTCATTCTTGTATTTGCTTAAAGTGATGACCATGCATCATATCAAGCAAATTAGTGCCCTAATTACCATCAAATTAGTAAACCTTGCCTTTATTCTCTACTTAGTGATTCAACTAGCAGCTACTATTTTCATTAAGACCCATTAAATGAGCCTGACAAAATGAGATCATATGAATTCATCTCATACGAATTCCTGGTCCCAAAGAATTTAGCCTTTTTTTTCATCACAGAAGTTAATAGATGAATTCATCTGCTTTATAAAAATAAATAGATGTATACAAAAAGTAAAAGCTGTCTCCCCTTCACTTTCCCCTCTTCTCACATCCCTCATAACCTAACTCTTTTTGCCTCTTTAGGGTCTCCTTCAAGTCTCCTTTCTCTGAATCTACAAGGATCTATGCACAAAATGACATAATTTTATTGCCAACAAATATTTAAAATTAGCTTTTATTTACACAACCTATGAATATACTATCCTTGTACAAATAATAAAACATTACCATACCCAGTCCCAAACCCTTCCCATTGGTAACCACTTTTATCATTTTGGCATATGTCCTTCCAGATCTTTTTCAGACTTCTCCATTTATATACTTGAATATGTACCCACATACAATATTTCTGTGAATATATTTTTACATAATTGGTACTAAATTTGATACGCTCTTTCAACTTTTCTTTCTCACTCAAAATATGTTTTGGAGATCTTTCCAATCAGTAAACACTGACGATCAAATTATCTTTGTGGTATTTAACGATATTAAATGGCTTCTAGCTTTTCACTATTACAAACAAGGTTTCAATAAATGTATTCATGCACCTACCTGTACCAGTGTTGCTCTAGGATAGATGTCAAGAGGGAGCACAGAATATGCAGTTTTTATTTTAAGAGATAATGCAAATGCTCTAAGAAGTTCTAAAATATAATTGTGGTGCCTTGAAGACCAATACATAATGAAAAAAAAAAGATTCTCAGTGTTCTACAACTAAGTGTTCTACTTTCAACAAAAGCTACTTTCAACAAAAGTTTAATGATCTGGCATCTTGAACACAAACCACCACATATTTCTTCACCAGTTATTAGCAATAAAGTATTTTAACAGTCTTAAAAAATACATGTATTCAATTTGAATTTGATAATAATTATCAATATTAAAAACACATATATCCCTAGCCCTAAGAATGTACAACAAAATTCATCCAAAAGATACATTTGTATATGTGTGAGACAATGTATGTTCAAAGATATTCATCGCAGATGTAAGTCAGTAAATCTGGCTAATTTAATTCAAAGTGATAATGAATTATGACCTTGGAAGGATATTCAACTTATGCCTTACTTTAAAGAGAAAATTAACTTGAAGTACAGAAGCTATTAAAAAAAAACATTGATAAATTAAACCATTAAAAAAAGAACAAACCTCACGGGCACCTGGGTGGCTCAGTTAGTTAAGTGCCTGCCTTCAGCTCAGGTCATGATCCCAGGGCCCTGGTATCAAGCCCTACATCGGGCTCCCTGCTCAGTGGAGTCTGCATCTCACTCTCCCTCTGCCCCTCTCCCACTCATACAAGCATGGGCGCTTTCTCTAATAAATAAAATCTTAAAACAAAAACAAAAACCTCGGCATGGCAAAAAGTAAAACTACACAAAGCAAGCAAATATAAATATAAAAACAAACTCTTTAAAAAGATTTATAATCGGGCGCCTGGGTGGCTCAGTTGGTTGAGCGACTGCCTTCGGCTCAGGTCATGATCCCGGAGTCCCGGGATCGACTCCCATATCGGACTCCCGGCTCTGCGGGAAGTCTGCTTCTCCCTCTGACCTTCTCCCCTCTCATTCTCAGTCTCTCTCTCTCTCTCTAATAAATAAATTTAAAAAATCTTTAAAAAAAAAAGATTTAAAAGATTTATAATCCATATCACTAACAAAAAGCTAATCTATGGACACCTAAAAATTAATTAATTTTTTTTAAAGATTCCATTTATTTATCTGAGAGACAGAGAAAGTGAGAGAGAGCATGAGAGGAAAGAAGGTTAGAGGAAGAAGCAGACTCCCCGTGGAGCTGGGAGCCCGATGCGGGACTCGATCCCAGAACTCAAGGATCATGACCTAAGCCGAAGGCAGTCACGCAACCAACTGAGCCACCCAGGCACCCACCTAAAAATTAACTTTTAAAAAGACTAACCATTCAACAAAAAAGTGGGCATATTCTAGGAAGGGGTAATGAACATAAAAAGAAATCAAGTTTCTGGGTGGCTTAACTGGTTGGGCACATGACTCTTGATTTCAGCTCAGATCATGACCTCAGGGTCCTGGGATCCGAGCTGGCGTCTGGTTCTATTCTACATTGATAGAGTTGGCTTGCCCCTCTATCTGCTCCTTCCCTCAAAGGCATTCTCCCTCTCTCAAAAATAAATAAACAAAATCTTAAAAAAAGAAAAAGAAACGCAAGTGGCTCTTAAACATAAAAAGATGTTAAAACTCATTCATAAAAGAAATGCAAATAAAAACTACTCCAAGATAGTATTTTTTTACTTTCAGATGAGCAACAGTTCAGAACACTGATAACATACTTAGCCTGTAAGGTTTGAAAAATAAGTAATCTTGTTGCTGGGGAGACTGTAAATCTATATAACCTATATGGAGAAAATACCAAAATAAAAAATATACATACCCTTTAACCAACAATCCTACTTTTGGGGATTTATCCTACAGATACTCTTGCACATATATGAAATAACATATGTACAAAGGAACCTCATCCCAGAACTATTTATAAAAGCAAAAGGTCACAACAACAACCCAAACTCCAAAAATGGAGGAGTGATTAAATAAGTGATATCACATCCAAAAAACTGACTAATACAAAGCTGAAAAAATAAATGAGGAGTTTTGGGCTTATTTAGGGCCAAAGATGGCAGTGAGGACTGACTACAGATGGACAGGAGGGAACTTTTTAGGGAAGGTAAAAATGTTCTAAAACTGGATTGTGATAATGGAGGCATAACCCTATACATTTATTTAAAAATCACTGATTTTTACATTCATTATGGTTTAATGTGTTGGTGTAAAAATGATACCTCAATAAAGTTGTTGAAAAAAAACACAAATGAGGGCATTCTCTATTCACCTATATATGAAAACATCTCTCAGATGTGCCAAGCAACAAAGCTGAAAAGTGCAGAACGGAATGTATAATTTAAAAATCAAAGGTAGGGGCACTGGGTGGCTCAGCTGGTTAAGCATTCGACTCAATTTCAGCTCAGGTCATGATCTCAGGGTGATGCGAGCACTGTGTCAGGTTCCCCACTCAGTGGGGAGTCTGCTTAAGATTCTTTCTCTCCCTCTGCCTCTGCCCCTCCCCCAACCTCTCAAAATAAATAAAATAAACAAATAAAAACTGAAGATAAATGGGGTGCAGAGATTACTAAAAAAGATAGATTTATAAACAAACAAATAAATAATTCTTAAAGGAACTGAACATAAAAAAGAGAAAAATAAGAAGGCAAATTTGTGTTTGATTTTCTATGCATAGGCAACACTAGAATGATACACATGAAACAACAGTGGATACCTGTATGGAAATTTTGAAAGGAAACTCAAAAAGTAGAAGGAAAAAGTGAATGAAAGGCTTTTTACTATATTCCTTTAAATGTTTTTAACTTTTCAGCCATGTAAGTGTTCTAACCACTTGAAAAACTGAATTAAAAAAAGACATTTGAGGGTGCCTGCGTGGCTCAGTTGGTTAAATGTCTGCCTTGGGCTCAAGTCACCATCTCCAAGTCCTGGGATCGAGTTCCACATTGGCCTCCCTGCTCAGCAGGGACTCCGCTTCTCCCTCTGCTCTTCACCCCACTCATGCTCACTCTCTCTATCTTGCTCAAATAAATAAAATCTTTTAAAAAAATAGACATTTGGACTTCAACAATATGAATATATCTTCTAATGTAACTTGTCTGCTTTCACATTTCATTACATATTATACTTGATATGTTTGCAATCATCCTAACATTAACAATTAATGCACCCATCTCGGTAAGAATGTTTCTTAAAAAGACCATCTATATACCAGTCTATACCCCTGAACTAAATTAAATCAGTAAGAACTGATTAAAATAAAATCCGTAATCTCTGAGGTATAACATCTAACTTACCTAGAGAGTACTAACGTAAGCAAACCACTGCCCAAACCTAAGTAAGTACACAGGGGTTTTATCACACAGCATATTCTAAAAAGCACAGATACTGAAAGAAAAGAGAAAAAAAGAAAAGATGAAAGGAAGATAGGGCCAAATAAAGTCTAGCAACCCAACATAGCGGTACAGCCAGTTTATCACCACCTACCTACTCAAGAGCTGATTTTTAACATCTATTTCTATGGTAGACCGGCATTAAGCAAGACTATACCTATAACAGATCTCCTCCACTAGAAAAGGGCCTACTCTGGCAAATCTGAGCCATACAATCTCTAAAGTCTGACCCTCTGTCATAATTTGAATATATTAGCCTGCTAACCTAAGAAAGAAAAAGAGAGTGAAGTAGGGGGAGGAGCAGAGGGAGAGGGACAAGGAGACTCCACGTTGAGCAAGAGCCTGACACAGGGCTTAATCCCAGGACCCTGAGACCAAGACCTGAGCTGAAATCAAGTCTGATGCTTAACTGACTGAGCCACCCAGGCGCCCCATGCAAAAACATCTTTATACAGTTGTTAACTGACAGAGGAGTAGAATTATAGGAAATATTTATTATCTGCAGATATCACAATCACAACTTTCAGGCAATTATAGTTCCATCTGCCTTCTAATGACATGTAAAATGTTCAAAACCAAGTAAAATACTTGAAATTCTAAAAAACATAATATTTAGGTGCACCTGGATGGCTCAGTCGGTTAAGCATCAGACTTGATTTCCACTCAGGTCATGATCTCAGGGCGGTGGGCTTGAGCTCTGCATGGGATTCCACACTGCATGCATCCCACACTGCATGGGGAGTCTGCTTGAGATTCTCTCTCTCCCTCCTTCCCCCTCTGCCCCTCCCCTTGCTTGTATGCCCTCTCCCTCGCTCCCTAAAATAAATAAATCTTTAAAATAAAAAAGTAGGGGTGCCTGGGTGGCTCAGTGGGTTAAAGCCTCTGCCTTCAGCTCAGGTCATGATCTCAGGGTCCTGGGATCAAGCCCCACATCGGCCTCTCTGCTCAGCAGGGAGCCTGCTTCCCCTCTCTCTCTGCCTGCCTCTCTGCCTGCTTGTGACTCTCTCTCTCTCTGTCAAATAAATAAATAAAAATCTTAAAAAAAAATAAACAAAAAAGTAAAAAGCAATATAAACAAGCCCTATTTACTGCCATCTATCAAAGATCTGATGACTTGAAAAATTTATACTAGACTTTCAATCTTAAATCTTAAAAAACTCATGCAAGCATAAATTAGATTTTAAATAGTAAAAGTTTAAAAATTAAAATAAACATAATATTTAGTAATATAATTAATTATACATTTATATAGAATTATATAATTCATATAATTATATTAACATAATAGTATAATTAATAATGGAATTAATGTTAACATTTAATATAATAAAATACAAATATAATAAAAAATAAAAATTATTATAAAGTAATACTTCATTTCTTCAGTGACAGAATATAAGAATAATGATATGCCAACCACCAGCATCGTTTTAAAAATGCCCCAACATTTGAAAACATGTAAATATATACATAAAAAAAATAAAAAGGAGCACCTGGCTAACTTAGTTGATCTCTTAATTTCAAGGTCATGAATACAAGCCCATGTGGGCATTGAGCCTACTTAAAAAAAAATTTTTTTTTAAGAAAAAAACATAGTAATCTTGAAAAATCAAAAACAAACTGAAATGAACTGTTTACCAAGGTGGTAGGATAAGCATATAGAAACCATGATTTCAAGTCACTTTAAAATAAGTATTCTTGGGGCGCCTGGGTGGCTCAGCTGTTAAGTGTCTGCCTTCAGCTCAGGTCATGATCCCAGAGTCCTGCTCAGAAGGCTGTTTGTATTCCCTCTCTCACTGTCTCTCTGTCAAAAAAATAAAATAAAATAAAATAAAGTATTCTGGGGGTGCCTGGGTGGCTCAGTCAGTTGACCATCTGCCTCCGGCTTGGGTCATGATCCAGGAAGTCCTGGGATGGAATCCTGGGATAGAGTCCTGCATCCGGCTCCCTGCTCCATGGGGAGCCTGCATCTCCCTTTGCCTCTCATGAATAAATAAACAAAATCTTTAAAAATAAATAAGATAAAATAAGTATTCTGGGGCACCTGGCTGGCTCAGTCAGAAGACTATGAGACTCTTGATTTTGGGGCTCCATGTTGGACACAGACGTTACTGAAAAAAAAAATTAAATTAAAAAGTAAAATGAAGTCAGTCTTCTATTCTTATATTCCTCAGTGGAATATAGCCTAAGGACAAAAAAAAAAAAAACACAACAGAATCTCTATTTCTTTTTATTTCTATTTTTTTGGAGAGAGAGAGAGAGAGAGCGCACCCATGGGCAGGGGAAAGGGGTAGAGAGAGAGAGAATCTCAAGCAGGCTCCATGCCCAGGACGGAGTCCAACATGGGGCTTAATCCCATAACCCGGTGATCATGACCTGAGTCAAAATCAAGAGTCCGACGCCTAACCGGCTAGCCTCCCAGTTGCCCCCACAAAAGAATCTTAAATTGCATCAGTCTCAGTGTTACTAGTAAGACTGATATCGTTATTTCAAAATGTATATATGTTATATGTAATATATACTAATGTTATTAGGAACCAAGATTTTTAGCATAAAATTTAAAAAATACAAATATAAGTTAAATCAAAACTCTGTAAGTGTTCATGGGAATTGGAAATATCAGCATTAAAGTCATTATTTATTTTTCTCTTTAAAAACAATTAAACAAGGGCACCTGGCTGATCAGTCAGTAGAGCATGCGACTCTTGATCTCAGGGTTGTAAATTAGAGTCCCATGTTGGGTATAGAGATTGCTTAAAAATAAAATCTTAAAAACAAACAAACAAACAAACACCAAGCAAACAAACCAAAACATAAAAACCTTATTTTCTGGGTATAAACACTAAAAAAGCCCAGAAGCAATAATAGAACCAGTAGCAGTAAACAACTCTAACACCCAGATTGTGATCTCTAAAAACCATTTCCCACTTGGGGAAACCAGGGCTCCTCCAGGAAAAGTCTGATTCCAGACCTGGAGCAGGCAAGATACATGAGGACCCCAAGATCCCTTGTGCCAGCAAGTAAGAAAGTTATCAAAAACTAACAGGTTCATATTCAAAAGAACACAGAATCCATTTGAAAGGATTCCAACAGGCACTGAAATGTCAAACAGCAACCACAATGAATTAAAACACACAGAAAACATAAAAATCCATAATACTAAAAACAAACAAACAAACCAAAAAACCAACCTAAAACAAAAAAACTTCATTGGTCATTTTAGGAGGTCATTTAGGAGGGCACCTATTAATTATTCTAAAAACCAGCAAAGTGAAGGGAAAATAGTCATTTGTTCTGTATTTTTATATTTTAGAGTCACCATATAGAATTTCAAATAACAAATGCAGTAAGAGTGACATAATTATAAAATCATTTTGCAATCTTTGTACAATGGACAGGCAACAATCATTAGTGGCTGCTAAAACCATTGAACAAATAGATAAGGCTTACAACACCTAAAACCACTGACCAATTTTAGCAATATTTAAAAAAAAAGAATCGAGCTAACATTATGTGCCTCCTGACGATACATAATAGAAATACAACACCTCTTAGGAAGTATGCTCATCAAAAAAAGTCCCTAGAATTACCAGTTTACAAGAAATAAAGGGGTTAAACAAAACCACACAAACGTAATGAGCTATACTCTGAATGTCAGAAATTCTACAGGTTAAGTAATATGGCTCCTTCATCAAATAAATGGCATGAAAAGAGAGGAGACTTTATTAAGAGACCAACCGTAAGAGACATATCTTTCAACTGCAATGTGAGGGTTTTATTTGGATCCTAATGTAAGGAATCCAATTGCAAAAGACATTTATGAGACAATCAGAGAAATTTGAACATGTTCTAACTATAGGATGGCATTAGGAATTATTGTTAACATTATTAGTTGTGACAATGACATTGTGATTATGCTTTGGAAAAAGAGTCGAGTGAAATGATGGGTGAAATGATATCTGAGATTTGCTTTAAAATGCTACACAGTGGGGGGAGGGGAGAGGAGTAGCAGAATGAAACCAATAAAACTAGAATGACAAAATTGAACAATGATGAAGCTAGGTGATAAGTATGTGAAAATTCACTGAACCTCAATTTTGTATGTTTTAAATTTCCATAATAAATTTTTAAAGCTGTTATCACCAGCTTATTGAAGTATATTCATATCTAATCATCTATTTTTATTACTTGAAATCTCCAAGAACTTGAATGTCATAGAATTTTTTACATTAAAAAAATTATAATGTTTCAAAAAATACATTTACATTAACCTAAAAGCCAATTACCACATCATATTAAATCTATACAAAAATTACTATTTGCATTATTAACAGTCACTGTACCTATCCACAGACTGGTTAAATATTTGTTTAGCAGACTGGTCCTTAGGTAGTATATGGCTTCATTTCACTTCAGTTTTATTTGAGATCTTCACCATGCTTAACTAGGACCCTATACACTTAATCACAGCTAAAACTGCAATTAGGACGATTTAAGTTATAACTTCAGTGGAGATGGGGAACTAAACCACACTGTTAATGTTTGCCATAAAAGCTGGCTTCAATCCACACACAGAGGCATTTCATTCATTAAAAATTGCACAGTCTTAGAGGCACCTGGTTGGCCCAGTTAGTGGAGTGGATAACTCTTCATCTCAGAGTCATGAGTTCAAACCTCACACTGGGTGCAGAACTTACTTTTAAAAACAAAACAAAAACATTGCAGACTTCAAAGTCTCTCATCATACTTTCTAGAGTCATCTTAAAGTTTGAACCTAATCCAAGCTCATATTCATTAAATACTTTCAGAGTTTTTCGAGGGGGATAAACTATGTTTTTTAAATCATCCAAATGTTTAATGTGCTAACAAACAACAACTGCTGAGAGCTCAGCCTAGTCAATAATTGCTCACAGAAATGCTTCTTGCCCATCACTACAGACACTTGTTTGGCACTGGTTTAGAAGTAGATGGACCTGTTCTCTGGAATAAAATACAATGGAATACAATGGAAAGGAACACTGGTTTATGAGTCAAGAGATCAAAGGAGGAGGCTGGTGTACACCAGTTTGAATTCCTAACTTACCCATCTGCGATAGCTGCCTAAAGCACTATCTTGGCAAGGAATTCTAAGGTTTCATTTACAACCAGCAGAAAGTCTTTATATCATACATTTTAAAACTGTCAGGGACTCTAAAGAATCTGGGAGAAGAAAAAAAATGTGCTTTTATTAGGTTATCTTATTGCCCCCCAAGGAAATTAAATATTTAGTCCTATTCTTAAAAATCCAAATGAATGGCTAAATACAGTGCTCCCCTTCCCTCCACATCACTCCACTCCAGCTCCTCCATTAGAGAATCCCAGAAAAACTACTAAAGGAAAAAAAATACTCTTTCCTTTGCTTTTTCACCCTATCCAGAAACTATTAAGGAGGTGCTGTGGTTGCTACGAAGGCAAGTTCTGGAGCGAGGTGAAGGTCAAATCCGTGCTCTACTATTTTCCCCTTATCTGTAAACAAGAATAATAAAAGTATCTATTTCACAGTTTTGTCAAAACTTAAACCAGATATCTGTGTTTAGAAGAAGACATATAAAGTACTCGGTAAACAACAGCTGTCGCTTTTTATTACTGCTTCTATTACTATAGTTTGTTCTTTAAAAAAAAAAAGATTTATTTGAGAAAGAGAGAGAGTGAGAGAGATAACGCGCGCGCATGCGCGCACATACACACACGCAGGAACGAGCACGGGGAGGGGCAGAGAGAGCCGGAAAGAATCTCAAGCTGACTCCGGAGCTCAGGGCTCTATCCCACATCTACAAGATGCCACCTGAGCCAAAATCAAGAGTCAGCAGCCCAAGAGACTGAGCCACTCAGGCACCCCACTAGGGTTTGTTCTACATTAAAGATGCCTTTCAGGAGAAAAAAAGAAATAGCCACAATACATTTTAAGTAAGTATTTTACTTCAGTGATAGTTCTTTTCCTTCCTTTCATATCATTATTTTAGATATTTTTAAAGGTATTTTTAATCTCTAGTGCTTCCTTTACACAAAAGTTTCATCTACAGTATTTTCTTAAATGTATATAGGTTATCTAAAGTATACTATAGTCTCCAAAAGTTTCTGTTTCAATTTAAATGCAAACATTAAGCAAGGAAATAAATCCTGAAACTTAAAATAAAACCAGAGATTGTATCATTTTAAATCAATAAAATGTTACATTTCCCTTTAAAAAGTATCCCCCAGGGGCACCTGGGTGGCTCAGCTGGTTAAGCTAATGCCTTCAGCTCAGGTCATGATCCAAAGGTCCTGGGATCAAGAAATGCACTGGGCTCCCTGCTCTGTGGGGAGCCTGCTTCTCCCTCTCCCTCTGCCACTCCCCCTGCTTGTACTTGCTCTCACTCTGTCAAATAACTAAAAAAAAAAAAAACTTTTAAAACAAATAGATAAATAAACAAAATAAAAAGTATCCCCCCCCCAAAAGATTCTGGTGTAAAGTTAAATTATGTATTAAGAACAAAATCAAATAATGCATTCTTTAAGTCAAATGAGATAAAAGGTAAATGTACATAGTATCTAAATGTTAATTTTAACAACCAAAAAAGTACCTACCTGGCACATGACAGATAATACCTACAGACTATTTAAATGTATTTTAACGTAAGTATTTTTAAATGAAAAAAGTTTTTAATCAAATCACCATAACCTAACTCTGAGAAGAGCCATGGAGAACACAGGCACACAGAGACATTCCATGATGTCAGATGAGGAGCCATCAGCCACAAGGTGGACTTGAAATGTGACTACAGGGGCACCTGGGTGGCTCAGTGGGTTAAAGCCTCTGCCTTTGGCTTGGGTCATGATCTCAGGGTCCTAGGATCAAGCCCCGCATTGGGATCTCTGCTTGGTGGAGAGCCTGCTTCCCTCTCTCTCTGCCTGCCTCTCTGCCTACTTGTGATTTCTCTCTTTCCCTCTCTCTCTGTGTCAAATAAGTAAATAAAATCTTGAAAGAAAGAAAGAAAGAAAAGAGAAAGAAAAAGATAGATGGCTACAGAAGAACTGAATTTTTAAACTTTAATTTTAGCTTAAAAACTAATGTTCAGGGGCGCCTGGGTGGCTCAGTTGGTTGGGCGACTGCCTTCGGCTCAGGTCATGATCCCGGAGTTCCGGGATCGAGTCCCATATCGGACTCCTGGCTCTGCGGGAAGTCTGCTTCTCCCTCTGACCTTCTCCCCTCTCGTTCTCAGTCTCTCTCTCTAATAAATAAATAAATAAATCTTAAAAAAAAACAAAAACAAAAACAAACTAATGTTCAGGGGCGCCTGGGTGGCTCAGTGGGTTAAAGTCTCTGCCTTTGGCTCAGGTCATGATCTCAGGGTCCTGGGATCAAGCCCTGCATCGGGCTCTCTGCTCAGCAGGGAACCTGCTTCCCCCTCTCTCTGCCTGCCTCTCTGCCTACTTGTGATCTCTCTCTCTCTCTCTCTCTCTCTGTCAAATAAATAAATAAATAAAATCTTTTTTAAAAAAACTAATGTTCAATTCAGTTTTATAAAACTTTTATGTATGTATGTTTAGAACAACTTGGATATATGAATCTACTTTTTCAACTGTAAATTTTATGAGCTGCAAATATAGATCAAGTATCTCCAATGAAAACTTAGGTGTCCAAATTAAGATGTGCTGTGTGAAATACACACCAGATTTCAAAGACATAGTGTGAAAAAAAGGGTAAAAATTCTCCTTAGTAATTTTCTGTTGATTACATGTTAAAACGACAACATTTTGGATATGCCAGGTTAAATATTAAAATGAATTTTACCTGTTTTTTTTAATGCCACTACTAGAAAACTTAAAATTTCACATACTTCCCATTATATTCCTACTGACAATGCTCTTCTAAATAATACAATCTAGCTAGCATCTGAATAACTGCCCACTACTTATCCCTTCTACTTATCATTATTAATAGTAATAATTAACAGCTGTTATTCAGTAATATTAGACACCATGCGAAATGCTTTACATGGATTATGTCATGCAATCCCTCCAAAGTAGGAGGTCAGTTTTATCTTTATCCTCACTTCAGAAATTTTAAATTAAGAATCAGAGAAACTTAAGTCATTTGCCCAAGGTAAGTAATGGTGCGTGGATCAGAATTCAGTCGGGTTTGAAGGGTTACATTCTTAGTCATCAAGGCTCTTCTATCTCCAACCCTAAACTTACACTCCTGAATTTTACATTATTGAAGACATTGCCCCTGAGGTGCCTCCTTAGCACAGGTCTCATAAAGGCATTGCCCCCAAACGAGATTATCTACCAGTGAAAAATTTCCATTCAATTCTTTTTATTGAACAGTACCAAAAAAAAAAAGCAAACCACGAAGAAAGAAACGGGAGGCTCCAAGAATAAAGATTAGCCCAAACTGGGGCACCTGGGTGGCTCAGTGGGTTAAGCCTCTGCCTTTAGCTCAGGTCATGATCCCGGGGTCCTGGGATCGAGCCCCACATCGGGCTCTCTGCTTGGCGGGGATCCTGCTTCCCCCTCTCTCTCTGCCTGCCTCTCTGCCTACTTGTGATCTCTCTCTCTGTCAAATAAATAAAATAAAATCTTAAAAAAAAAAAAGATTAGCCAAAACTGTACAAATCTGCCAATATCTCAGTGCACAGGTAATAAGCACTCTATATTATTTTATCATAATGCAATATACTCTGACCATACTAAGTACATATTCTAAACTATTAGCAATTGTTAATTCAAAGACACATAGTCAAAGTGGCCTCCCTATGTTACAGTTATTATTTTTTGGCACTTATAAACTGTAGTAATAAGTATTTTGCATGTATCTTATTTAACTCATAACAAAGTAAATATCATTCTTCCCATTTTTCATATGCTGAAAATAAGACTCAAAGAAATAAAATGCCTAAGGTCATGCAACTAGTTAAGAGTCAGAGCAAGGGATGCCTAGGAGGCTCTCTGCTTTCAGCTCAGGTCATGATCCTAGAGTCCTGGGATCAAGTCCTGCATCAGGCCCTGTATCAGGCTCCCTGCTTAGCAGGAAGCCTGCTTCTCCCTCTGCCTGCCACTCCCTGCTTGCTCACTCTCTCTCTCTTTCTCTCTCTCTCTGACAAATAAAATATTTAAAAGAACTGTTTTAAAAAAAGAGAGAGCAGGATTTCAACCTAACATATTGATTCTACTGTATTATCTCTCTATCATCACAGTGATGAGGTGAGTAGGGACAGTACATTATTTTGCTTCTAATAAACCTTTTCTGAAGTTGGACAATGAAGAGTAGTACTTGAATTTATCATCTCCATTAAAATGAAGTACTGAGATTTCATTTTTAAGAAGTTAAATAACAATTTGAAAACAGTATTATATGTACTATGAAACTCAAATCATTCACATATCTACCTTCTAAGAAACACTGTACAAAATATTTGATATATATAAAACAGAAACTGTGAAAGCAAAAATTTGCACCTCAAGGCACATACAACTTTTGAAGCTGATTTTGTAGATGCATTTATGAAAATAAATAGTTGTAAAAGAAAATAAATAGTTGTTCAGTATTTACTGCCTGTCATTAGATTATAGGTACACTGCTAGATATATGTACAGAGTACAGTAATAGCACAAAGAAAAGAAGGTTCTCAGAATCAGGAAAAATATCCGGGGGACAGAGGATCCTGTCATGCCACAAGAACCAAATCAGTGGTTGCAACTCAATCTTTAGACACATTCTAAATTAAATCATACTTAACCAACAGTTATGTGTGCAAAGAAATACACAATGATGCAATCCGGAAATAATTTTTTTCCAACCACAAAAGGAAGAAAATCTCTATCAATTACTTACTTGAAGCAAGTTTGTACTGCAGTAAGACTGAATTAGCAGGCCTCTCTTTCCATCTATAATATCTACAAATGACCTAGTGATTATTCACATAGAAGTGTTTTGCTAGATTCATTCTGGAGCAGCATACTACAAATTTTAGCCTGGAAATAGGAATAATGAAGATGACCTACGTCTGCCCTTAAAATTTCCTTCAGTAAGAGTGTTCTCATAGTCATTTCCACCCTCTACTCCACTGTCCAACCTTGCCTCACAGCACCAGTTTTGAGTACTGAAAGACTTTAAGTCAACAAAGTAAAAAGGTAGCTCTAAGAAAAATTAACAAATGAAACATTAAAAATAGCAATTCTCCAAGATTAACTTGGGAAAATTAAAAAAATAACAACTAGGCACATACAAAATAATCATAAGCAATTGTGCTTTGAAACAAAGCCCCCCCTTTCTTTTTAAGATTTATTTGAAAGAGAGAAAAAGAGTTCTAGAGAGTGTGAGCACAAGGGGCAGGAAGGGCATAGGGTTAGGAAGCAGCAGGCTCCCTGCTCAGGGCTCCATCCCAGGAGCGTGACTGGATCCCAGGATCCAGGATCCATAACCTGAGCCAAAAGCAGACACTTAATGATTGAGCCACCCAGGCATCCTGCAAGTCCCCCAAAGTGGAAAAGCCTACTGCTTAAAAAATATAACTTTTAGATGAAAACAGACTCAAAGCATAAAAAAAAATTAGAGTTAAGGGGCGCCTGGCTGGCTCAGTTGGAGGAGTGTGCAACTCTTCATCTTGGGGTCGTTAATTTGAGTCCCAGGTTTGGTGTAGAGATTATTTAAATAAATAAAAGTTTTTTTAAAAATTAGAGTTAAGCATTCATCTGTGTTTTCAACACTGTGCTATGTAAATCTTCAATGTCCTCAACAAACAAAGGTCTGGAAAGGCCAAATTCTAAAACAAAAAGTCAGAAAAGAGTCAAATTGAAACAACAGGGGTGCCTGGCTGGCT
Organism: Nasua narica; assembly: GCA_028533885.1. Taxonomy (NCBI): domain Eukaryota; kingdom Metazoa; phylum Chordata; class Mammalia; order Carnivora; family Procyonidae; genus Nasua; species Nasua narica. Next base: position 14,142,946 of record CM052812.1, read on the forward strand.
CATTGGTTTAACATCTGTCTGACTCTTGATCTCAGCTCAGGTCTTGATCTCAAGGCTGTGAGTTAAAGCCCCGAATTGGACTCCACTTAAAAAAAAAAAGTAAACAACAGCAGTGAAGCTTCACTCTCTGGGAAGTGTCTGAGTGAGTCACTAACATTTTATTCTGCTTCTAGAGGCCAAACTTAACTCCAGTATTCAGACCAGAGTTTACCAACCCCACTGGTTATCTCTCACCAAGCATCTACCCAACAGATAACCAGTAAAGAGCAACCAGTAAACACCTGTTAATAATTCTGAGTGTATTCTATGCATAATCTGTCTGTACTGTCACAGAATTTCCGTTTGCATGAAATTCCTTTGTCGTAAACAATAAATACAAATCTCATTTTATAGAAAAGCCTAAAAGGCCTAAATTATTTTGCTAAACCAACAAACCTGCGGTAGGTAGAATAATGGCCTCCCCAGAGATGTTTGTATCCTGATCCTCAGAATCTGTGAAAATGTTGCTAAATAGCAAGGGAGAATTAAGGTTGCAGATGGAATTAAGGTTGCTAACCAACTGACCCTGAAATGGGAAGATTATCCTGGATTATTTGGACAGGCCCAACGAAATCACAGGGGTCTTAATATAAGTGAAAGAGGGAGGCAGAAGAGTAAGGTCAGTCAGAGACTGAAAGACAGAGGATAGGTCAGGAGAAAAGGAATGTACGTGTACAGCCTCCAAAGGCTGGAGAAGGCAAAGAAACATTTCCCATCCAGCCTGCAGAAAGAATGCAGTCCAGCAACACTCATTTCTGCCTTTTGACCTCCAGAACTGCAAAATAATAAACTTGTGTTGTTCTAAGCCACAAATCTGTGGCAACTTGTTACAGCAGCAACAGGAAACAAATACGGAACCGAAATCTGTCACTGCTCTGCAAGAATTTACTGGTTTTATAAAGAACTTAAGTAGTAACATTTCGTAATGATTTGCTATAAAAATCTGTTGCATTTAATCCCCCAAAATTCAATTTGTCTACTCTTTCATAAAAGTTTCTTGATTCTTAAAGAAAAGTAAATAGTGATTAATCCTGAATTTTAAAATATACTTAAAAAATATAACAGCAACTTACTTGCCCAGTACCAAGGAAAAATGAAGTATTCCACATAAATTAATTTTTTTAATAAGTGAAATTTATTCTTTCCAGAACACAACCCTACTTTTTATGAAAATTTAATGGACCTTCCTAAATTCTTCCACTTCTCTTGTTTCATAAAGAGAAGGAACAGGGGCAACTGGCTGGCTCAGGTGGCAGAGTGTGCAACTCCTGATCTCAGGGTTGTGGGTTTGAGCCCCATGTTCGGTGTAGACATTACTTAAATATAACAACTTAAAAAAGAAACTGAACTTATTAAAACCTGACGGCTTAAGGTCCACATTTGAAAACGGAAAGAATTACTAAACAAGAATATAGTCATGTGTCTTAGTTTTTATAAGTGTCTCTCCTTTCTCTTCCTTCAGTAATTCCAGCACTTACTGTGCCCATTTCAAAATCCCTCTCCCAAGACCTTTATATGTCCATATAAACATAAACACACATGCATACTCACAACTCATAAAGAACTGGATACTTCTAAATCACCTGTGAACTAAGCAAACTAGACATCTAAGTAAAGACTTGTATGTTAAATGAGAGGCAGAATAGTGTGAGTATTGATAAGAGCTCTGATTTGGAGTAGCTTAGGTTTAAAATTTAGCTCTACTACTTACTAGTGGCATAAATTTACTTAGGTCAATTACATAATCTCCTCTGCCTTACATTTTTCATCTGCAAAACAGGGATATTCATATGTACCTCTCAGTATTTTTTTGAGATTACATTTTAAAATGCAGGAAATGTCTAACACATATTAAGCACTATAATAGTAGCAAAATTATCATAATAATAATGATATTGATGATGTCATAAAGAACATGACGAGGGGTGCCTGGGTGGCTCAGTTGGTTGGGCGACTGCCTTCGGCTCGGGTCATGATCCCGGAGTCCCGGGATCGACTCCCATATCGGACTCCCAGCTCTGCAGGAGGTCTGCTTCTCCCTCTGACCCTCTCTCCTCTCATTCTCAGTCTCTCTCTCTCTCTAATAAATAAATAAAAAATCTTTAAAAAAAAAAAAAAAGAACATGACGAGGGCAGAGGTTGTGTGATAAATATTTTAATACTATTTCAAAACAAGACAAAATTGGTGACAGCCTGACTTTGGGATAAATGCATATATTTATAGCAGTAAAAAATGTATTCAGAAATTACATGTTTATTAAAATACAGGTTTGTGCTAATTACCACAGTACGTAAGGATTAACCATTACTTATTATTAAAGACTTATAACTCATGTCAAAGCATCTGTTTTAACACTCCAAAACTGAATATATAATTTTCTGGCTATGATCCCTTCAATTAAATCTCTTTACAATAGTTGCCTATTATTTGAAAACTTCCCCACGATCTCCCTCTATCAACACAAGAAGATTACAGTTAGAATTCTTTTCAACTGGAAAGAAAAAAGGTTGCATATAAGAAAAAATTTATTATTATTATTATTATTATTATTATTATTATTATACTGGGGGAGAGGGAATGGAAAAATAGAATCAAGTCCAAACAAGTAAACAGAGAATATTTCCAATGGATAAGAAAATTTCTAACTTAAGGGATGCCGCCCAGATTGTAGTTTTTTAGTCTAAGTAACCTATTTTGTCACTTGCTACACTAGTTGGGGGTCTAAATCCACAGAGCCAAACAATCTTTGAAAGTCTCTTCTAGGGGCGCCTGGGTGGCTCAGTTAGTTAAGCAACTGTCTTCGGCTTAGGTCATGATCCCGGAGTCCCGGGATCGAGTCCCACATTGGGCTCCCAGCTCCATGGGGAGTCTAATTCTCACTCTGACCTTCCCCCCTCTCATGCTCTCTCTCACTCTCTCTCTTAAAAAAAAAAAAGAAAGAAAGAAAGAAAGTCTCTTCTAGTGCTATAAGCCACAGTTGTTTCCACTCAAAATTACTTGGCAATATAATCTAGGGCTTCATTTTTCTCCTACTATAAAATAATAACTTTTCAAAGCCTTGTACCATTTTCCTCTAATTTACAATACTAATTTTCAAGCCAGTAAAGGTTCTCTCAGAAGAACCAAGTCCACTTAGTTCATTTTAATATGTTTTCTTATTATTTTTTTCTATTTTTAAAAGAATAGGAAAATTTACACAAAATATTTAATACCATGATACAGGTAAATTCTAGCTTTATAAAGATTTTCTTTCAATAAAGAAAGGAGGTAAAAGGTTTCTAAACTACATTCACTATTCCATAAAGCCATCAAAAGGTCACTAAATGGAAACAACTTTATTACTCACTTATAACTAGCAGAGAGGCAGCATGGTTCAGTTTACTAACAAGAGAACAGATTCTGCCATCAGTTTAATGTGTGCCTGTGGGCAAATCACTCAACATCTTTACATCTGCTTCTCCAACCATAAAAAAGGAAAATGCTGCTGACCTGCCTCAAAGGGATATTATAAGAAATAACTAACGATTATGAAACTTTAAAAACATAATGTCCCATGTAAAATCATTATAATGCTTGTGTTAAAAAATGCTTTCTAAACCACCTATTCTGACCAGAAGCATCTGTGGGAGTCAATGGCTACAACAGCCTGTCCTAAAATTAACCTTTCTAATAAATGCTACTAGGGATCCCAAGAATAGCACTAGCTTTCTAGAAGCAGCCATATAGCACAGGGATGCTCTCTCACTAACATCCCAGCTTACCTCATATAGTATCATGCAGTAAGATTTTGTTATTAGTTAGTAGCTGTAATAATAATCAATAGGGCCATGAGAGGCTGTCATAAATGCTACAGACGACTGGGACTATTCACCACCTAGCAGTACTACATATTCAAAATAAATTAACAATACTTATACTATAAAGGAAGTTTCTACATACTTGCCAAAACTTAAGGCTAAAGAAACACTGGTGCCCTATACGAATCATTTGGTGGGAGAGAAAAGAGCATTATTAAATGCAAATAAAATCTTGCTAAAGCCATCAAAAAAGAATGATAAAGCTGTTATGTACTAATGCAGAAGGACAGTTTAAAAGTTACAGAACAATCTAGTACAAGACCATTTTTTAAAAACCAAGCATAACAAAATAAATCCTCTTTCGTAAATGTATATGTGCAAAGAAAAACGTATGCAAGACTATACACCCCAAACTGTTAGCTCAAGTTGCCCACAGGAAGGGAGAGTGGAGAACATAATGACTTCTACTATTCACTGTATGATTTCTGTAATTTTTAATTGTATTGCTTTTATGATAAAAACTTTTTATAAAAAATCTTATTAATTTATTTATTAAAATATTTTTTGAGAGATTGAACGAGAGAGAGAGAGAGATTGAGCATGAGCAAGGGGAGAGGCAGAGAGAGAAGAAGACTCCCCTCTAAGCAGGAAGCCCAATGTGGGGCTCGATCCCAGGACTCTGGGATCATGATCTGACTCGAAGGCAGACGCTTAACCCACGAAGCCACCCAGGCGCCCTAAAAAACTTTTTAATTTAATTTTTCTAGGAACAGAATTAGTTTAGAAAAGTAGGTCTCCAAGTTGGGGTAAAGCAAAATGAGGTGACTAATTGTCAAAAGACCTCAGACATCAAACAATTTTTCTTAAAATCACTGAACAACTTCCAGCAAGGATATTCAGATAAAAAATAGAGATGAGTCCTTCGGTGAGATACCCTTACCAAGATAAAATTAAAAAATGGAAAGCTACATTTTTTTTAAACTCCCAAATAGGCATAAGCCAAGCTGCCTCATTTAAACTTTGACAGCAATAGTAGCTCCTTTGTCTTCAGCTTTCCTTTTACTCCTCTCTAGAGTAGAGACAGGCTTGGCAGGGCCCCATCACTCATTTGCCCCACCCCCACAGGCTCACGATGCCAGACCTGCTTCAGGTGACTAACTGCCACATCAGAACAGTGATCGGATCAGGAGAAGAAAAAAATGTTTGCCCTACATAAGCAAGGCTAGAGGTGGATGCTTATCCAGAAAATAAATATCTCCAGTGGTTCACTTAATCCAATAACAACCCTCTAGGCTTGGAAGTAAAATATACTTTTCCCTTGAAAGAATCCCATCTGGGCAAACCAGCAGCAAATTAGAAGAGAGGACAAGTATTATATTTACTAAGAGAAGCTTCTGCATCAGGAAGGGAGGGCTGGGATAAAATAAAAGTTTGAAATGAGAGCAAAGAGTTTTTAGAATAAAGACATCTGGTTTTCCCCTTTCATGAAATATTCTTTTTTTTTTTTTAAGATTTTATTTATTTATTTGACAGAGAAAGAGCAAGCGAGTGCACAAGCAGGGTGAACAGCAGGCAGAGGGAGAAGCAGACTCCCCACTGAGGAGGAAGCCCAACAGTGTTCATCCCAGGACCCCGGGATCATGACCTAAGCCAAAGGCAGATGCTTAACTGACTGAGCCACCCAAGCGCCCCTAAATTTTCTGTTTTTAAGGAATTGATAAAAACAAAAATAACAGGTTTTACCCATAATCACAAAATTACAACTTCTCTACCAAACTTCCAAATCAACTTTTAAGTTAAAATAGATTGACTATATCACCCTGAAAGCCTACTTAAACTCACAAGAGTTTGCACATTTTTTTTTCAATTTTCTTAAAAGATTTTATTTATTTATCTGACAGAGAGAGACACAGCGAGAGAGGGAACACAAGCAGGGGAAGTGGGAGAGGGAGAAGCAGGCTTCCCGCAGAGCAGGTAGCCCCATATGGGGCTCGAACCCAGGACCTGAGCCAAAGGCAGACACCTAACAACCGAGCCACCCAGGCGCCCCTGCACATTCTTTCCAAAGAACTAATAATAATAGCTACAATTTATTGAGAATTTACCATGTAATGCATCCTATTATTACATTGTCATTCCCCAATAACCCCATAAGTACTATAAATGTTTCTCATTTTAGGTAAGGACACCAGCCTTCTTAGAAGGTTTAAGAAAACTGCCCACAACCTTGGGTAAGTAGGAGAGTCCTAATTCAATCCCAAGCAGTCTTGATTAAAGGATTCTCACTCTACCATTTTACAAAAGAAGTGACAGGCTTTTATGGGAATAATAAAGCTACGACATACTGACTGCTCAGAACTAAGCCAAGTACAGTATAAAGCATTTTAAATGTTATTTCATTTGGTACTTACACAACTTTGTAAGGTAACTATTATTATCCCCACTTTGAAAAAAAAAAAAAAAGAAACTGATGTTTCCTTTCATTGCAAAAATAAATAACTGCCCAAACTTCAACAGCCAAGTAAGGAACACAGTGAGACAGTACTAGGAACAAGACCTCTCTTTCCAAGCCATATGCTCTTAATCATTTACACTGTTTATTGGACACTTTAACTAAACAAAAATGGTTTTTATGGTCATATTCAAGTATAGCTTTTTACTATCAGTATAAAGTGAATCTTTTCTTAAATGCCATTTGCTCAAAGTTTTGTAGTTTATAATCCTCATTTCTGCTATTAAATGATTAAAAATAAGTAATTTAAAAAACACTTGTTCAACAGGTATGTATAATTATGCTCTCATAAATGATTATGCCCAGCAAAATTATCAAATTAGGAAATAGTAACCTGTTCCTTGGCAAAGCCTTGACAAAGGACTTCAGATATCCTAGAGCTAAGTCACACTGCCAAAAATCTATCTGTAAATTAGAAGAAAATGGCTTTAATATGTCTATATAAATCCATACCACCACGCAAGATATACTACATATAATGACATATTGGAATAGCGTAAAGCTATTATAGAATTATTATTCTCTTAATTATAGCTAAATTTATCATTTGAAAGTGATATAGGGGTACCTGGGTGGCTCAGTCGGTTTAGAGTATGCCTTTGGCTCAGGTCATGATCCAAGGATCCTGGGATCGAGTCCTTCATCAGGCTCCCTGCTCAGCAAAGAGCTCCTTCTCCTGCTTCTCCCTCTCCCAATGCCCCCCCCCCCCCAGCTCCTGCTCTCTCACTCGCTCTCTCTCAAATAAATAAAATCTTTAAAAAAAAAAAAAGTGATTAAAAAAAGTGATCAACACTGTTTGCTGTAATATTTTTTCCTCACAAATCATAATGGTCCAGAAAATCAGCCTCTGTACCAGTAGACTGCCAACACCAATGTTAAACTGGAGTGACACTCACACCAGCAAGAGTAATATAATCTCTAACTGTATCCTAAAGCTAAGTACATCTGGATATTCAGTTAGATATTATCCTTGCTTTGGATGACCCCATTTGGCAAATAATTGAATCCGCAAAAAGTAAGAGCAAACATACTTTAACTTTTATAATAAATAGTTTCATAAGTAAAGCCAGCACGCTAAAAACTAAACTTCCAGATTTTTAGAGCAACCTTTTAAAATTATTTTATGAAATGTTTCCATGAATCAAAGGCTATTTATTTATAACTGAAAGAAATTCGAATTCCTTCCAGAAATTCAGAAAGTTAAATATTGTAAGCTATATAAGCATTTCATATAAATGCTAACGTTTCAAAAATAAAAACCCTTTTCTGATTGTACATTGATCTTAAAAAAAATAGAAAATAAAATAAGTAGTAATCACTTGATTACCTGTTTGCTTAAGGATAAGATCAGAAGGCTATACAAACAACTATTCCTGTTAAAATGATTACCAGCAGATCTGCTAACAGGTGACACCACAGAGCTGTGTTTCTTAATATTTGTATTACAGGTTCTACTGAGAAGCTGATGAAAGCTATGGTTCATCTTCCCAAGAAAGCATATGGGTACATGAAATTTTACACATAACTCTGGGAAGAGGAGAGATTCATAGCAATCCTGAAGCCCATATATGGACCTTCTGAATAAAGTATAAGCAAATATTGATTAAGGAATAATGGGAACTATACTCAAAGTAGGATACGTGTCATTTTAAAACTTTCCCTTTTTCTTGTCTTTTATTGTGTTTCTTGCTTCTATTAACCAGCCAAAATATGACTATTAGCATACAAAGTTAAACATGAAGTCTCTGTAAACTGACCCCCCCATAGATTTGCCTTATAGTTTCCAGTAAACTGTTCATATACTTTTATAATCTCATTCTTCTCCTCCCAAACCTGAGTGCTATCTCAAATCTTAGTATGAAAATGGTCAGATTTCTAGAAACACATTATCTTCCATGGAAAACTTGAATGTCAGAATTTCCAATACTTCTGAAAGCAGAAGTGTAATAATTTTTATAAAAAATTTCTTTTTAAATTAAGTTAAAATACCGATCAAAAGTTTAAGAGATAACAAATATGTATATAATCTTATTTTGATATAAAGTAAGTAAATGGAAACATTTCAATTATCTTGGGAACAAACGCTAGTTATAGCTTGCTTTGTTCAATGTCCACCAGGTGTAAAGGCAGCCCAAATGAAAAGAAAAAAAGATAAGACTGACACACTTTCTTTGGAGGCCTTATCAAAATCCATACCTTCTATAATCTACAACATTTAAATATCAAAAGGATGAAAAAAAATCAAAAGGATGAATAGGACTATGGTTTCCACTGCTTACTATGAATGTCATACAGAATACTAGATCATAATTTTCATGAATGTAGAAACATCTTTGTTCTGTGGCACCGAAACGAAGGCAAGAGGAGACTCTTATTTTTAAACAATTCATCAAGAACAAAAGTTCGCAGCTGGTTTAAATTTATCTATTACTAAAAAATTAATATAGCATACCTTATCTTTACAGCCACATTTCACAGAGCAAAAACACCACTTAGCATTTTTCATAAATATAAAATATGCTTATTTCAAAAAATTACACAACCCCTAACTTCATCCTGAACACCAGTTTTTCAATTATTAATAACTGAAAGAGGAATAAATAATAAGTAATCTAGTTTATTAGTTAACAAGTAATACTAGTTTATTTTGACCCCAAAAATCTTGGTTTTCTCTTCAACCCTCCTTCCTCTCTACATTCAATCTGACCAGGACTCCTGTTGGATCTAGACTTTTGACTACTCCTCACTTCCCTCACTGTGATGGCCAATATCTCACCATCATCATTTATTAAAATAGCCAGCTTCCTAACAGGTCAGTTTCTACTCTATCTTCAACTTGCCTTCAGTCTGTTTTTAATACAGCTGTCAGTGATCCCTTAAAAATATAATGAAACTCTGCCACTCTGTAATCAGACTGCCTAACTCCTCTGCTCAAAACTCATAGTTTCTATCAGAGTAAAACTCTATTTTTATCAGAGTAAAAACTACAATCCTTAACAAAGGCCATAAAGGTCCTAGGTGATCTGACCGGCTCAGCCCCCAACCTGCATCCCCTTCATTTGTCTAACCCATCCCCTCCCATTCTCTTCTTTCCTTACTCTACTCCAGCCACCTTGGCCTCCATGCAGTTCACTGAACATGTTTGGCTGCCTTTAAAGGCACATGACTAATTCCTTCACAACCTTCAGTCAAGTATTTGTGCAAATGTCTTCACAGTATACCTACCTGACCACCTTATTTAATACTATAACCTCTCCAAACCCCTGCACATTCCCTACCCTCCTTACCCAGCTCTCCCCTTATTTCCATAATTTTTGCGACCTAATAAACTAGATTACTTATTATATTTATTCCTCTTTGTCTGCCCCCCACCTTAAAATATAAGATCCACAGGGCCAGGACATTCTGTTTTGTTCACTGAAACATCCTAAATGGCTAGATTAGAGATCAACACATAAGTGTTCAATAAATGTTGGATAAATTTTTTAAGTGTCCAAATCCTTGGTGGCCATGTGATACAACGGCACAAAGTATCTGAAGTTAAACACTCAGCTCTTAACAGGGTTACCAAAGATAGTATTACTTCCCTAAAAACAGAAAGATCCACTCCTAGGACCCAAGAAAACTGAAAACATAGTTTCATACAAAAGTTCAAAGCAGCATATATTCATAACAGGCAAAAAGCAGAAATAAAGCTAATAAGTGAATTAGCCAAAAATAGTACAACCATTTAATCCACTAAATGAAATATTGTTCACCAATAAAAAGGAATAAAGTACTACAACAAAATGAACCTTAAAAATATTATGCTAAGTGAGGGTACCTGGATGGCTCATTTGGTTAAGCATCTGCCTTCAGCTCAGGTCATAATCCCACAGGATCCTGGGATTGATTCCCACACGGACTCCCACACTGGGCTCCCTGCTCAGTGGGGAGTCTGCTTCTTCCTCTGCCCCTACCCCCTGCTTGCAAGCTTGCGCGCTAGCGCGCGCACACACTCACTCACACTCTTCGCGAGTGCGCGCAAAAATAAAATCTTAAAAAAAGAAAATATTTTGCTAAGTGAAAGAAGTCAGGCACAAAAGGCCACAGGTTGGATGATTCCATTGATAGGAAATGTCCAGGCAAACCCCTAGAGACCAAAAGCAGATTAGTGACTGCTGGCGGAGGGACAGAGGAGGAGAACAAGGAGTGACAGCTAATAGGTACAGGTTTCTTGCTGGGAAGACAAAAATGCTCTGCAGTTAAACAGTAGTGATGGATGCACAATCCTGCAAAAATACTAAGTACTGACCTGTACACTTTATTTTTTTTTAAGATTTATTTGAGAGGCAGCATGCAAGTGAGAGTGCTTGAGTGTGTGCGGGCGTGGGGAAGAGGGGCAGAGGGAGAACGGATCCCAAGCAGACTTCCTTGCTGAGCCTGGAGCCTGATGTGGCACTTGATCCTACATCCCTGAGATCATAACCTGGGCAAAAATCAGGAGTCGGCATCTCTGGATTGTACACTTTAAAAGGGTGAATTTTATCTCCTTTCCTAAAATTCAAAAAAAACCCAAAAAGATGGAAAGGACTGCTCAGCTCAATGTTCATGGCTCACTAATAAGGGAAAGCTAAGAGTTGGGAATGTCTTCTTGGCTGTAGTCAATCCTAAGAATCTTATCCACCAACTAATCACAGAAAATGTATTTTAAAAGGGGAGCGGGAGGGACTAGCCAACCATAAGTAGAAGCACGCAGAACTTTTCCTCCACATTCAATCCATTCAAATCCTATCATCCCCACCTGCAGCAGACCCACCTCTCACACCTGGTCCCCCACCATCTCTCACCACAACTACTTCGGCAGCCTTGCCACTGGTGCCCCTCCTTCTACTCTTGCTCCCCCCCGCAGTCTATTCTCTGAACAGCAGTTACCCTTAAAAACGTAAATCAGATCACTTCACTCGCTTGCTCAAGACCCTCCAGTGACTTCAATTCACACAGATTTTACTCTAAGTCCCCATGGCCTAAAGGCGCCGCACTGTATTGTAGGTCCTTGTGAGCTCTCTAGCCTCACCTCCTACCACTCCAGCTCTAAAGTCCTTCCTGTTCCTTAAAGTATGCCACAGTCAAACAGCCCAAAAACATTCCTCCCCAGGACCTCTACCATTTGTATTTTCTGCCTAGACCGTTCTTTCTCCAGATAACTGAATGGCTCACTATATCACTTGTTTCGCATGATGCTTACATGTCATCTCCAAAAACAGGCCCTTTATTACACTTCATCTAAAGTAACTGTAACCTCTTATCCTGATTTTGCTTTACTTCACAGCACTTATCCCTTTTTTTTTTTTTTTTGCTTGGTGTCTGTGTATCCTAATTTAATGTAAACTCCATGAGGGGAAGAACTCTTGTTTTGTATACTGCTATATCCTCAATACCTAGAAGCATGTCTGGTACATGGATGGTACACAATTATCTCTTCATTGACTGAATTCACAGACTGAAGTAGCAAAAACACATTCAGCAAAATATGTACTCATCCAACATGCTTTTTTAAAAAATTACAAAAGACAAAGAATTAGCAATTTAGACAGAACACAAGTCAGTATTTTACAAAATTACCTGTTTATCAAAAAGATCACAAATTCATAGGACAAAATTCATATGCCACATTATAGATGTAAATCCTCTAAAATATTACGGTTAAAAGTTAACTATGAGGATAACATTCACACTGAATTAACCAAGCCTCTGATTTCTCTTCATCTTACCTGCTCTCTTAATCTTACATTTTAACTAGAGGATGTGAACATCCTATAGGTCCCTTCAATACTCAAAACCCGGTACAACATTTTTACTTCAATGCCAACAAACTCCAGGAGACAATATCAATCTCATTCCCCAAGACAGAAACTTCTTCCCACCCCAGGGCAAGTTACTAGGTCCTGAATTCTGTTTCCTAGACATCTCAGCTCTACTCCCACTGAATTAGTTCAAGCCCTTCTCAGTTGGACTTCTCACCTAGACTCTCCAGATCTTCCATTCAGATCTCCCATTTGACATACTCACTACAATACTACAAAAGTGACCTCTCCAGAATATAAATCCACCAACTTTACATCTCTCTTTTCTAATAACCTTCAGTGGTTCTGTGTACTGTTCAAGAAAATTTTCAACTCCCTTAGCCTTCTCTCCATTGCCCTCCCATTTCCACCCCAAACATATCATGCTTTAAGTTAGACACAGTGAACTAACAGTTTGCAAATACACCATCTTGGTTTTTTTTTTTTCATTTTCCAACATGTAGACTCCTTTCTGTCTCACTCTTTTCTACTCTTTTTTGCTCAATGAAAGCTTTAACACTCAGCTTAGATGTCATTTCTACCAGAGAACTTTCTAAGACTGAGTGATTGATTTTTAAGATTTTATTTACTTATTTGATAGAGAGAAACACAGCGAGAGTGGGAACACAAGCAGGGGGAGTGGGAGAGTGAGAAGCAGGCTTCCCACTGAGCAGGGAGCCCCATGCTTGGCCCCATCCCAGGACCGAAAAGCAGACACTTAACTGACTGAGCCACCCAGGTGCCCCCATGACTGATTTAGATGTCCTCTACTGTCCTTCCACAGCACTTACCACAATTACTGTATACTGCGGTCAAGCCTCTTGTAACTCAGTATGTGCTCTTCTGCCTTATTATTCTATGTCTTCTACTAAATTGTGAGCTCCTTGAGGGTAGATCTGACAGCTTACTCACCTTCATTCCACACTGCCTGATGCATGGAAGGGGTTGTTGTTAAATGAATGATTTATGAAAAAGGGAAGGGAAAGAAAGAAGGGAAAAAGGAAAGGGTAGAGAAAGTGAGGGTAGAGGGAGGAAGGGAGAGGAAAGAAGGAAGTGAAGAAAAAGAAGGAAGGGGGAAAGAAAGAAGGAAAGAAAGAGGGAAAAGAGGAGCCAGGGAAAGGAAAGGGGAAAGGAAGGTGGGAGGAAAGGGGGAGGAGGGTAAGAACATGCACACAAGCAAAGGGCGTTTGTAATCAATCCATTATTTTTATGTGTTCTAAAGCCAGTGATTACTGAAGAGAATGGTACATCTGAAAAAGCCCATCTTTCCAAGATTCTAGGCACAATCATCTACATCACTTATCCCATAGAGATTCTGAAATCTCCAGCCTCTCCAGCTTCTCCCACTTCACTTAAAAATTTACTGCAACGTAGAGACATGTTAACGTGCACAATGTATAAGCAAGAAAACAGTTTTAGTTAGAAAAAAGTAGGTAATGAATCTGACGTAATTAAAATTAAGTCTTGGAATCATTTACAACCTTTTAATAATCTAGGATTTCCTAAAAATTGCTATCACTGACACTGAAAGATCTATAAAAAGTATAAAAAATCCGAGGTGCCTCAGTTATTAAGCATCTGCCTTCATCTCAGGTCATGATCCCAGGGTCCTGGGATGGAGCCCCGCATCAGGTTCCCTGCTCCACGGGAAGCCTGCTTCTCCCTCTCCCACTCCCCCTGCTTGTGTTCCCTCTCTCACTAAACATCTCTCCGTCAAATAAATAAATAAATATTTTTTTAAAGTATAAAAAAATCCAACATAACCCCAATATCATGACCTATCTTAAGAACAAAACTGCTTTTGTGCTACAGTGCTATTTCTCAAAAACACACTGGGTAAAAATATTACAAGATAGAATATATTAGTGACTAAAGGGGTTTATTTAAATAAACTCTTGAAGTACTACAGCAAAATTGTTTCTAAAACACATAACATTTAAAACGATATATACATTTTTCTTTATTTTGGGACTTTAAAGCAACAACCAGAAAAGTATTACTAAACATTCTTTCAACGACGTCAATACACTGTCACTTAATAAAATTTAAAAATTTCTTGTGACTAGTAAAACAGATAATAAAAACTTAAAACCTTGCCTCAAAGTACAAATATGTTTGGTAAGATCTGATATATAGCATAAATCCTTCTATAGCTCAGTTGTCATTACAATTTAGAAACTGGGAACACTCGAAAGGAGAAAATGTGAGCCCTATATAATCACTACTAAATACTTTTTGAATTGCAACTTTGTTAAAGCAAAATACCAATCATGGGCAGCCCCTCAATGTTCACCATGTAAGAAATTAAGTTATAAGAAATAAGCTAAGTTTGTAGTACTGCTGATTATCAGTAGACTTCCAAAGAGAAGACTCACTATACATACAATAACAGGAAGTTCTTCTTGTATAAAGTTAGAAATTTACATTAATAACTCTTCCTTTCAACATTAGTAGCACCCTTACTTAAAAATGCAATGTTAATGGAAATATTAAGTACTTAAAATTAGTAGTTCTAAAATGATACCAAAAAATTTGCATTTGCCTAATACTATGACACTCTTAAGGCTAAAGTTTCCAACGTACTTTCATTTTTTAAACACACAAGTTAAAAAAAGGGGAAATGAAAGAAAAGGAGAGAAAATTTAAGTCTTAAGGACCTTCAACTTACTACATTTCTTTTAATCAAACATTAACACAGTACTGAAGATGTGCCAGGCAGTACACTGGGAACTATGACAGATTGCACTATCTAAATCCTGTATTATTCAGCTTCTGAATTTATATGTTATTCAACCCAACACTTTAAGAAATTCTCACCCAACACCAAGGAAGATACACGGTGTTTCCTAACAAATTCACTTGTCACTGTTTTACACAGGTTCCAGGAGTTATAGCTAGCATCTGTGACTAACAAAAGGGATCTATTTCTGAAACATCACTATTTTCTTCATTTAAATGAAGGTGAGACAGGAATTCAGCAGATACAAACTGTTTCGGATAGTTTATAGCACCCCAAATTCAAGAAGAAAAAAACCTTAAAAAAAACCCAAAAAACTACACTGAACTTAAATTACTTTGCATAGCTGATAAATATTTAAGGAGTCACAGCTTTTACTTTCTTCCATAAACAGAAGCATTACAAATTTTCATTTAGATGCAGTACCATATAAGCAGTCGATTCTGAAGAAAACTTGTTTTCAAATAATTCAAAGGAACTATCAAAAGTAGACAACATTTACATTTTCAGATACTAAGCTAAGCATTTCTATACTTGTGAACACACCCTACCGTTTCAAGCACTTTGGAATTTGTCATGGATGAAAAATATCTCTAGTCTCTAAGTTCCACCAGTTGAATCTAGACAAGTCAGATATCTAAGGCTTTTTATTCTCCAGTGTATAAAAAATGACAGCATTCAATTAATAGTCTCTAAAAAAACCAACCTATACTTCCATTGCCATGATCTCTTCCACCAACTAAGTAAATTCTACTTTTTACACATTATCCTCCATTCAGTTAACATGTTTACATTTAAGAGGAACCTGGCCATGGGTTTTCCACATCAATCCACATTGCATTTATCGCAACATCACACAATTTACAGACTAAAAGGATCAACAAAGAAAAAAAAAATGAGTCCTAAATCCCAGGAAATACAAGGAAAAACTAGTATCTCTGAGTTGTGTAAAGATCATAAAGATTCTCTTTAAAAATCTTTCAGATTATTTTCATAGCAAACAAACAGGTCTTCTGCTAAAAATTCACAGTACTGTTCACGCAATAAACGAAGATTCTCTTTCATCAGTGTAATCGCTAGAACCACAATACAGTTCAGTTTCTAGAGTCAGATTACTTGACCTGCTTTTTCTGTTTTACCTTTTAAAACACTTTATTTCATGCAGTTACTCCTGCCTTAGCCTGCAAAAGGAGACGTTCTATATAGAAGAATTATGCTCAGTGCGACATCCTGTAAGTGGCCCCAAGTCTACAGCAAAGCCGACAGAGCCACACCAACTGACCCCCATCGTCTCCAGGGAAAGGGGCTCCCGCACACCAAGCCATCAAACACACCTTCCTCGGCAAAATTCAGAGGCCCCACACACAACCTCGATCAACCCCCCCCCCTCAACTTCCCCAATTCTAGAACCCCAGAGGTCGTTTTCTCTACGCAATCTTACCTTCATGATGATTCTGGGACCGCGATCACCTCGAAAACACCAGATTCACCTGCACCTGGAGGGGAAACAAAAGACACCCAGTCAACACCACAGGCACCCCTCTGCACTAGCGGAGGCGGAGGGAACCGAGCGAAGCCTGAACCCCGAAGAAAGAGCCATAGCGGACGTCAGCCCCCGAACCACGAAACGCCGATGAGGGGCTCCCTGTGGCCTCGCCAGCCCCGCAAACCCAGCCACCTACACAGCTCGGCAGCTTCCCGTCCCTATTGTCGGGACCCGACGGAGTTTCCCGTCTCCGACAATGACGCCATTTCTGTCAGAGAAGAAACTCACAACAAGCCCGGGGGCCGGCGCGGGGCCGGCTGTCCTCTCCGAGGGCCTACCGGCCCGGCCCAGCGGGTCGGCGCCCCAGAGGGTCGCGCAGCCCCGCTTCCGAGCCAGCGCAGGCCCGGGCCCGAGGGGCCCCGGGTGGGGGCGGCGGCAAAGCCAAGCGGGCCGGAGGGCCGCGGGCAGGACCGACCCACCGCACAGCCGCTGCCCACGTCTAGTTCCGAGGCGGAGACCAGACAAGTGCTAGCGGGATCCCCGGCTGCCGGGCCGCGGAGACCGCCAGAGGACCGAGGGGCCGGGAGGCGACACTGCCCCCCGCGCTGGCCCGGGCCCCCCACCGCGGCCCAGAGCCGCTAAACCGCTGAGTGTGCGGCCGCCTGGCTGGGGGGCGACTCGGACTCCGCAACTGCACGGGGGCAGGGGCTCCCGGGAGGCAGAGGCCCCGAATCTGGGCGCCCGGCGAGATCACCGAGCGATCGTCCCCTGCTCCTCGGCAGGGCCCGGTGACTCCCGAAAGGACCCCCTTATGGGACCGCGAAAGCCTCAGTAAATGCCCCTACCTTTCGCGGAGGCGAGCTCTGACCCTGGCACGTCCAGAGTTCCCTCCCCTACTCCCCCCCAAAACCAGTAGGCCCGGGGGAGAGATGGGGGAAGAAGGGCGGCGGGTCCAGCGGTTGCTGAGGCTGAAGCTCCGGCTCCTCCTCCTCCCGCGGCGGCGACTGGTACCTTTGTTTGGCGGCCGCTCGGGCTCCCTCGCTGGGGGGAGGGGGGGGGACGACGAAAAATCCCTCCCGGACTGGAGGTCCGGGCCCCGAATCGCGCTGCCCTCCAGAGGACGGCGGCGCCAGACCCTCTGCAGCTCCCTCCGGGCAAAGGTCCAGGCGGTGGCCGTGGCGGCAGCAAGCTTAAGCTCAAGAGTCTCCCTCCGCTCCGGCGCCCGAGCTCCTCACTCCGGACTCGACTGACGGGCAAACATCGCTTCCCCCCCCCACCCCAAGTGCCCCCCCTCCCTTCTCTCTCCCCTCCCCTAGATATTTTCCCCTCCCCTACCTCTTTCCCGGATGGCCTCTGAGACGACCTCGGATTGGTTAGCATTATTTAGAACCCGCCCATCCCCTATGCTTATTGGTCCCCGGGATACAAACAACGACGCCATTTTCCCACCACTTCTATGGAAACAGAAAGTTACGCCTCAAAGCTTCCCGGGAAATGTAGTCTAACCTCTGGGGCCAATGCGCAAGCTCTTGCCTAGGAGAACTGCAAGACCCGCAATGCCCCGCGTCTGCGTGAGACAAGAAGTGGGGGGAGGGGGAGGGGCGGGGCGACAAAGCAGTGGGGAGGCGGCAACGACGCCTGCGCAGTGTGACCGGGATGGCGCATTTTCTTGCACCGAGTAATGCGGTGTCGCTGGCGGCTGAGGAGGGCGGAGAGTTCTGTGGTGAAATAGGGGGAGGGATCCATGTAGGCGTCAGGCGGAGCGTTGGTCTGAACTATAAAGTGGGAAGTTGATGCTGGGTACTACTACTCCCGGACCGGCAGCGCGAAAGTTGTGATATCACCGTTGAACCGTGAGCGGCTGTGGTGGCGGCCAGGGGGAACCCGGATGGGAATGAGGGCGGGGGAGGCAGGAAGGCGGGGTCGAGAGGAAAGAAAGAAAGAAGGGTGAGGACCCGGATGCTGAACCGGATTGTGTATGAATTTTCCATCCTTGCTAGAGAAGGGGAGGAGCGGTGGGTGACCCAGTAGGGCGGAAGGGGCCATCTGAGCGGAGGGGAAGCAGGAACCTCACCGACCCTGCGGGCCCAGGACTAGTAGAGTAGCCCTTTGAACAGCTCTTTTGCCAAGTCTCTGTTAAAAATCTGCCTTGAAGTTACTTAAATCCACTGCCTGTATCTCGGGCAATTTTCTTCAGATCTGTCATCTCCCAGGGTTTGAGTGGAAGGATTCATTCTGCGTTTCACAGCTACACTGATATTTGTATGTCACTATTTAGCAATTTTGAAACCAGATCATTCCCTTTAAAAAAAAAAAAAAACTTGCACGGTATTTTAACTTTTTATATTGCAAGTGTATGCCCTGATTTCATCCTCTCTAGCGCATTAGAAGTCGCTTTCCACTAGGTTCCTTCAATCCACATATTTATTGAGCGCCTACCATATAGAAAAACGGTACAGACATATATGAAGTAAAATGGACACACAAGTGAGTGTGAAGTTGATACCAGTGGTGAGTGCTACAAAGGAGAGTTAGTGATTTAAAATAGGGAAATTGGCTTAAGGGAAGTAGAGTGAGGATGGAGCTCAGAGTGGGCTAGTAGGAGTTAATAAGGAAAGAACATTCCAGGCAGAAAAAAATAACATGTTGGAAGCCTTTTATCTAGAGGGTTTGTTTGTTTGTTTATTTAAGGGAGCTTTTAAAGTGTGAAGAACTAACATAATACCGATAATAATGATAATAAGATAACGTGTGGAGAACTGAAGCTGGGAGTGGGGGAGGCGGGAGTAGCCCAATCTTTGTTAAGGAATTTTGTTCTTAAGAGCAAAGGGATGTCTTGGAAAGGTTCTCAATGGGTTGGGAAATAGGGCTAGATCTGAATTTTGCAAAGATGGCTGAAGAGTAGAGGTCTATTTTAGAGGGGCAAATGCAGGGAGCCCAACCAGATTATTTCAGTAGTAGTCCATACAGAGGGGACAGTTATTTTTATATTAATATTCGTCCATCAATTGTATGAACAAATTAAAGGCAGTTTTGCAGTTTTGAAAATGAGTAGTTTCAGACTCCCAGAAGCATTCTATAGTTAGTCTAAAAACAAGTTGGTGGATTTCATGTAAAGCTAATGCCTAACTTTATGTTTGAGTCTAGTACCTGATGACTGAAATTTCTAGCCATAATAGGAGTCTTTTGCATTAAAAAAAAAAGCGGGGGGAGGAGGTAGGGCATAGGCCTCAGTGTGTAGAAACCCTGAGAAGGGTTTCTTAAGAAGACACAAAACAGATTACTTTTCAATATCTAGAAAAATTCAGGTTCCTGTGTTTTCCCACTACTGAGAATACTTGTGTATAAATATCCTCTAGGAAAGGAACATTAATTCACTTACTTGTTAAGAGTGTTCTTAAGATAATTTTTAAAAATTAGGGGTGCCTGGTTGGCTCAGTCGTTAAGTGTCTGCCTTTGGCTGGGGTCATGATCTCAGGGTCCTGGGATAGAGCCCTGCATTGGGCTCCCTGCTCAGGGGAAGCCTGCTTCTCCCTCTCCTACTCCCCCTACTTGTGTTCCCTCTCTCTCTCTCTCTCTCTCTGTCAAATGAATAAATAAAATCTGTTTAAAAAAGTAATTTTTAAAAATTAATAATTCATATTTTTGATTTTTTGATGGCATCAACCAAAGCCTTAAGAATTGGAACAAAGATTAGTTAACTCTGACTTCTGGGCAAGAGTATACTTATCTCCAGATGAAGACAAAAGAGTTTTTGAAAGGTAGACTCATTGATTTTTAAGTTAAGTGTGTTCTGGAGGTTATGAAAAAAGATAAACATGATTATTGCTGTCATCCTAGTAGGGAAGAGATGGCTACCAACTGTTTTAAATGCAGAAGTATGTAAAAGATGCCTTATTTTTGTTGATCCTACCTTTAATTCTGTTTAATAATCTTCTATGTAAGTGATTTTTCTTCCTGCTTGTCATCTTTTCTTTTTCTAATCTATTAAGAATGAGGTAACATGTCGGGACCCCTGATTGGCTTAGTCAGTTAAGCATCTGCCTTTGGCTCAGGTCATGATCCTGGGGTCTTTTGATATAGTCCCACATCGGGCTTCTTGCTTAGCGGGGAGCCTGTTTCTCCCTCTGCCTGCTGTTCCTCTCCTTATGCTCTCTTGAGAAATAAATAAATAAAATCTAAAAAAAAAAAAAAAAGAATGAGGTAACATGTCAAAGTTTAAACAGTATAGATAAGAGATTACTAATTTTTAGATAATTTCAAAGTATTTTCTGAACTTTTTTTTTCCCCGGGGACATACTGGGTATTAATTGTCAGTCAAGGCAGTGTAAAATTTTCTACATGGAATGTTTCTCTTTGAGGTGGTATTGCTAAGATGATTTCCTTTGCTGGAGTGCTGGGTTCTTAAGATTGTTTCACCTTGTTACTCAAGAGGAGATTACAAAAAATACACTTTTCTGTCCTTTTGGTTCATGATTCTAAAGACCAAGTCATTGTTATAGAAGCAAAAGAAAGCAGATAAAAGTGAGAAACCACCTAAAATGTACCAAGATGTCAGAGTAATTAGAAAAGAGGATTCCTAAGATAAGGACAAATAAAAATAGCAAAAGATACTTACAAAGAAACCAAGTAGAGTTGGATTCAGTAAAGATTCAGTAAAGAAGAATTGTAGGAAGACCAGGAGTGGTATTCTAGAAAACACTGAAGTAAATGTAAAACTCCCAATAATAAATCACTACACGGGAATAGTGTGTGTGTGTGTGTGTGTGTGTGTGTGTGTGTGTGTAGATACAAGGTAATATTTTTGATAATTGCATTCAAGTTAATGCACGTCTTAAACTAGAATCTCTGAAGTGGATTGATTGTAAAGAAAGTATAAGAGAGAATTTTTTCCCCTGACATTTTAAGTATATAAAATTTATTCATCCTAATGCTCATTGAAAAAAGTATGCTTACTGATTTATGTAATCAGTCAAATATAGAAGTATCTAATTCTGTGGATTTGTTTTGACATTGATTTGATGTCAACAATTTAAGCCTTTATGATTGAGTAAAATAAGAAAGGCTTAGTTTAGTATAAGTTTCGTAACTAAGGAAATCACTTACAACCCAGGTGAATATTCTGACCAATAAAATCACTTGAAGATTTTCCTTTTTTTTCCTTATGAGAGGTAATTTACATATGTAGTTCACCCATTTAAAGTTAACATTTCAGTGTATTCATAGGGTGGTGCAACCATCGCTACAGTCTAATTGTAGAATATTTTAATCCTTACAGAAAGAAACTTCATACTCCCCGTTCTTGCTACCACAATGCTAGGCAATCATCAATCTACTTTCTGTCTATAGATTTGCCTATTCTGAAGACTGGCTTCTTTCACTTACCATGTTTCAAGATTTCATATATGTAGAATTGTCTTATACAACATACTGAAAGTCTTCCTATACAAAAACAACTTGAGATACAAGTTCCTTTGCATTTGAAACTCAAAATTAATTTAGTAATTAAGATGATATTTCTCCTTTTTCACAGATCAGCTTTGAAATTTAAAAACAATGGAGAAGACTCAAGAAACAGTCCAAAGAATTCTTCTAGAACCCTATAAGTATTTACTTCAGTTACCAGGTAACTGTTTAGTTATGGTCCATATAGGGTCTTATGATAGAGTAGTGGTCATTCAAATACTAGCATACAGAAAAGATTAGACTTACCAGTCCTTAAGATTTCCTATTTAATAAGGTGATACATACGAGAAAAATGACAAATAGAACATTTTAGTTTTATGTTCTTTAAAGGGATATTTTTGGGAGGTCTAGATGGCTCAGTCAGTGAAGCATCTACCTTTCACTTGGGGTCGAGTCCTGCATTGGGCATTGGGAAGCCTGCTTCTCCCTCTGCCTGCACTCCCCCTGCTCTCTCTCTCTCTGACAAATAAATAAATAAAATATTTTTTTAAAAAGATACAGATTTTTAAAGATTTTTTTATTTATAAATAAAAATAAAACAAAAGATTTTAAAGATTTTCGTTTATTTATTTCACATAGAGAGAGAGACAGCGAGAGAGGGAATACAAGCAGGGGGAGTGGGAGAGGGAGAAGCAGGCTTCCCACTGAGCAGGGAGCCCGATGCAGGGCTCGATCCCACAACCCTGGGATCATGACCTGAGCCGAAGGCAGACGCTCAAGGACTGAGCCACCCAGGCGCCCCTTGAAGTACCCTTTTAAAAATGTCTAATTATAGGGCGCCTGGGTGGCTCAGTTGGTTGAGCAACTGCCTTCGGCTCAGGTCATGATCCCGGAGTCCCGGGATCGAGTCCCATATCGGACTCCCGGCTCTGCGGGAAGTCTGCTTCTCCCTCTGACCTTCTCCCCTCTCATTCTCAGTCTCTCGCTCTGTAATAAATAAATAAAAAATCTTTAAAAAAAAAAGATTTAAAAAAATGTCTAATTATATAGCATAACTAAAAAAAAAAAATACTGAAAACATTTGAGTGTGTCTTTGGAGGTTTTATTCTTTTGGGATGCCACACATCCCTATTCCCCACTATTTAGGTATCAGGGGCTTTTATGCCAATCTGTGTAACAACAAAAACCTTCACTTTACTTTCCATGTTCATGTTTTCCACTATCATACACACACTGCATTTCTTATGCTACTAGTTCCTTTAAGAGCCAAATAGTAATGCATCTCTAAGTCACATTACTTGGAAACATAGCCCACATTATTCATTTATAAAGATGGGTCACCTGAACATGGCTTCTTATAGTAACACTTGCCTAATCACATGTATATGCATGTTTTATTTTGCTATTTTTTTAACTTGGTCTGGAAAATGGTAATAGTAATTTAAAACTCATATATATTTTATATATATGAGTTTATATAAATTGAGTTTATATATATGAGTTTATATATAAAATAAGGGTGGATTATAATATATATACATATTATATGTATATATAAAATAAGGGTGGGTTCCTGTAATAATTCATTCACAAACCAGTTACTTGAAACTTGGAATGTTCTTTCTCGTAGAAATTATATAAAAAATGGTGAGTTAGGTGACAACCATAAAAACCTATTTAGCCCATAAAATAGCTAACTTATAGACCAGTGATGTTCTCAAGCTCAATCACATAAACACTTTTTCATTTCTGTTCTAAAGTGCACACCTTTCTTTATGGGCACACCTCGGTGGTATTATGTGTGTTTCTATACTTCATAACCTGGAGAGGATAAATGTGGTTATCAAAAGCAGAAGAGTGGAAGGTCCCCAGCTACATGTTGAAAGCCATCATGATTAGTTGTCATTTCTATTCTGGTGGACCTAAATGGAGACGTACCTGCTAATGTCAGTGTTTCAGAAGAATGAAGGGGGGGTGCCTGGGTGGCTCAGTTTGTTGAGCAACTGCCTTCGGCTCAGGTCATGATCCTTGAGTTCCGGGATCGAGTCCCATGTCGGGCTCCCGGCTCCACAGGGAGTCTGCTTCTCCCTCTGACCTTCTCTCCTCTCATGCTCTCTCTCACTTTCTCTCTCTCTCTCTCAAATAAATAAATAAAATCTTTAAAAAAAAGAAAAAGAAGAATGAAGGGAACCGGGATGCCTTTGGCTTGGGTCATGATCCTGGGGTCCTGGGATCGAGCCCTGCATCAGGCTCCCTGCTCAGCGGGAAGCCTGCTTCTTCCTCTCCCACTCCCCCTGCTTTTGTACCCCCCACTGCGACTCTCAAATAAGTAAATAAAATCTTTTTTAAAAAATATATAATTCACCAAAGCTTATTAAATGAAATCTAATTGACAGCATAAAAATAAGCCATAGTACTATAGAAGCAATATAAAAGGATCCTAAATTTGTTAGATATAAATTACCTTCCACTATGATGAGTCCAGAGACAAATAAACAAAATCCTCCTTCTTATAAGTTAAAATCCGAACGTATTAAAGATGAAATCCTCAAGATCCAAAGGACAAAGAAGATACACACCTCTTAAAAAACTAGTCAGTTACTATATATATTTTTTTAAGATTTTATTTATTTGACAGAGAAAGAAAGAGAGCACAAGCAGGGGGAGTAGCAGTCAGAGCGAGAGGGAGAAGCAGGCTCCCGCTGAGCAAGGAGCCCAATTCGGGGCTCAATCCCAGGACCCCCAGACCATGACCTGTGCTGAGGGCAGATGCGCAGCCGACTGAGCCACTCAGGCACCCAGAGTCTGTTACTATTTTTAAATTCATTATAGGTAGTACACCTCTTTATTGCCTACACCCAGGGCTGACAACGTTGACTGCCTTGCCTTTGAAATGGTGCTGCTTTTTATTGATTGATAACTGCATGAACAATGATTGTAAGTACAGCTCAAAAAGTTAACCAGGGGGGCACCTGGGTGGCTCAGTCAGTTGAGCATCTAACTTCAGGTCAGGTCATGAAATCAGGGTCCTGGGATCAAGCCCCATGTTTGGGCTCTGCACTCAGCAGAGTCCGCTTCTCTCTGTCCCTCTGCTCCTTCCTCCCATTGCACACATGCACATGCTTTCTCTCAAATAAATCTTATTTCTAAAAAAGAGCCAAAGAAAAACACAAAAGAATAACGAAAAGTTGTCTGCTATTTAAGAAAAAGCCGAGAGGCATCTGGGTGGCTTAGTTAAGCACCTTGACTCTTGATTTCAGCTCAGATTTCAGGATTTGATTTTGAGACCAGGTTCTCTCTCTCCCTCTGCCCCACCCACACCCCCAGAAAAAGAAAAAGCCACGAGACCCCTTTTGAGTGATTTATTCAGCAGCTAGTAACTATACTTATTTCAGGGTCTCCTGCTGAGAAACAGGACTATGTTTCTCCTGCACTCTACCCATCTGTTGTTGGACTTACTTTGTAACAAGTTTGCAAACACTGGCTAGAACTGGGCTATGGTAAAACATGCCAGTTATCAGTGCTGTAAAAGTCTAAAGAATGTCTCCTGTTCTGCTACTGTGCAAAGCAAGGACTATCTGTAGCTACATTTTAGCAATAACGTTTACCTGTGTACTGAACTTCTGTAACATTTTTATTTAATCCTCATTATCTTTTTCTTAAATTTTACTTTATTTTTTCAGTGTTCCAAGGTTCATTTTTCATTCACCACACCACATGTAGTGCTCCATGCAGTACGTGCCCTCTTCAATACCCACCACCAGGCTCTCGCAACCCCCCATCCCCCTGCCCTCCAAAACCCTCAGTTTGTTTCTCAGAGTCCACAGCGTTTCATGGTTCGTCTCCCCCTCTGATTTCCCCCAATTCACCCTTCCTTTCCTTCTCCCAATGTCCTCCATGTTTTTCTTTATGCTCCATATGTAAGTGAAATCATATGATAACTGACTGACTCTGCTTAACTTATTTCACTCAACATAATCTCTTCCAGTCCCTAATCCTGTTTTCTTGACTTAGTATTTTAAGCTATTAGATAACATATAAAACTCTCATTAGGTATCTCACTTTTTTGCTATCTAATATAATCTTGCATCCATTATAGAATATAACCTCAAAAGATTTTCCTAAAGAAATAGAAAATTGGGGGTCTGGGTGGCTCGTGGGTTAAGCCTTTGCCTTCCCCTCAGGTCATGATTTCAGGGTCCTGGGATCGAGTCCTACTTCGGGCTCTCTGCTCAGCAGCGAGCCTGCTTCCCTCTCTCTCTGCCTGCCTCTCTGCCTACTGGTGATCTCTCTCTCTGTCAAAATAAATAAATAAAATCTTAAAAAAAAAAAAAAAGAAAAAGAAATAGAAAATTATGAAGCACCTAGCTGACTCAGTCAGTGGAGCATGTGACTCTTGACCTTGGGGTTGTAAATTCA
Source organism: Nasua narica (assembly GCA_028533885.1). NCBI lineage: Eukaryota > Metazoa > Chordata > Mammalia > Carnivora > Procyonidae > Nasua > Nasua narica. The sequence continues at coordinate 14,169,168 of CM052812.1, forward strand.
AGCCCCACATTGGGTGTAGAGATTACTTTAAAAATAGGGGCGCCTGGGTGGCTCAGTGGGTTAAAGCCTCTGCCTTCGGCTCAGGTCATGATCTCAGGGTCCTGGGATCGAGCCCCGCATCGGGCTCTCTGCTCAGCGGGGAGCCTGCTTCACCCTCTCTCTCTGCCTGCCTCTGCCTACTTGTGATCTCTCTCTCTGTCAAATAAATAAAATAAAATAAAAATTTTAAAAAATAATAAAAAAAATAAAAATATTTGTGGTGCCTGGGTGGCTCAGTCAGTTAAGTGTCTGCCTTTGGCTCAGCTCATGATCTCGGGGTCCTGGGATTGAGGCCCATGTCAGTCACCCTGCTCAGCAGGGAGTCTGCTTCTCCCTCTCCCTTTGCCCCTCCCCCCACTCATGCTCTCTTCCTCTTCTCAAATGAATAAATAGAATCTAAAAAATAAATTACAGAACAAAAATAAAAATCTTTAAAAAGAAATGGGGGGTACCTAGGTGGCTCAGTGGATTAAAGCCTCTGCCTTTGGCTCAGGTCATGATCTCTGGGTCCAGGGATCAAGCCCCACATCGGCCTCTCTGCCTCTCTCTGCCTTCCTCTCTGCCTACTTGTGATCTCTCTCCCTCTGTCAAATAAATAAATAAATAATCTTTAAAAAGAAATAGGGAGTGGGGGAATTGGGTGATGGAGGGCACTTGATATAATGACCATTGGGTGTTGTATGCAACTGATGAATCACTAGATTCTACCCCGGAAACTAATAATATAGTGTATGTTAACTAAATTGAATTTAAATTTAAAAAAAATTTTTTTTAAATGGGAAAGGTGGGGGCGCCTGGGTGGCTCAGTTGTTAAGCAACTGCCTTCGGCTCAGGTCATGATCCTTGAGTCCCTGAATCGAGTCCCGCATCGGGCTCCCCCTCAGCGGGGAGTCTGCTTCTCCATCTGACCTCTCCCTCTCATGCTTCCTCTCTCTCTCTCTCTCTCTCTCAAATAAATAAATAAATAAAATCTTTAAAAAAAAAAAATAAATGGGAGAGGTGCCTGGGTGGCTCAGTTTGTTAAGCATCCGTCTTGTGATTTCAGCTCAGGTCATGATCTTAGGGTCATGAGATTGATCCCTTATCGGGCTACACAAGGAGTCAGCTTGAGATTCTCTCCTCTTCCTGCCCCTCTGCTTGCACATGCAGTCTTCTCCCCTTCCCCCAAATAAATAAATAAATAAAATCTTAAAAAAGAGAAATAGGAAATTGCATTATGGATAATAAACCTATTTTTCACAGAGAACTTCAGAGTTCCTAAAGTGACTTAAAGGTGGACCAGGCCATTTATTCTGTTGAAAAGTTACTCTTTCTATTAAAAGATTATAATAATTAACAATTATTAGTATTAGGATATTCTGAAACTTGTGAAGTCAAATGACTTTTATTTATTTGCCCTAGTGTAGGTCCCCAAGCCAGGCATTAGTAACATTAAGGTCTTTTAAAGAGGAGAGGTAACTAGGGGTTCCTGGGTGGCTCGGTTGAGCATCAGACTCTTGACGTCAGTGCAGGTCATGATCTTGGGGTCATGGGATCAAGTCTTAATATTGGGCTCTGCATTCAGCACAGAGTCTACTTGTCCCTTTCCCCTCCCTCTCTGCCCCTTCCCCCCACTCACACATTCTCTCTCCTTCTAAAATAAATATTTTTTTAAAGATTTTATTTATTTATTTGACACAGAGAGAGATCACAAGTAGGCAGAGAGGCAGGCACAGAGAGAGAGAGGGAAGCAGGCTCCCTGCTGAGCAGAGAGCCTGATGCGGGGCTTGATCCCAGGACCCTGAGATCATGACCTGAGCTGAAGGCAGAGGCTTTAACCCACTGAGCCACCCAGGCGCCCCTAAAATAAATATTTTTAAAAAACAAATAAAGAAGAAAGATAATTATCATTTGTTTCTTTTAATTTTGAGTGATCTCTATGACTAGCACCTGTTAGAAACTATTTGGGGCATTAAAACTATCAATCCAGACCCCCAGAATCTGGTTAAAGGAAAAAAATGCTGAAATACAACTGCATTACCTGTAAGTTAAGCCATTTATTGTGCTCTTTTCTATGTACACTCAAAAGCAAAAGGGGAAAATGTGGCTTCATACTGATTCTTTGTGTTCTTCTGAACTTGTTTTTTAAAGTGATATGGGTTACTGTGCTTGCACAGATGTGATTTGTAAGTACAGATCAGATTGGCCTTTGTTAAACTGAAAAGCAGTTCAAAGTATAAAGTATAGATCTGCTATTCAGACCATGCTCACCTTAAAGGTTAGTAGACAGAAAATACTGCTTCTTGGACCCCAAGAGATCCTTCCCTTTTAGACTTCTTATAAAAAGTACAACTTTCTTTCATTCGGGAATGGGATGAGAATTATGTATTCATTTGTTTGGGTGATTGGTGCAGAGAAAACATAGATAAGTCTTAGAAAATACTGGTTTTTGTTCACTGAAACTTTTTATGTAACTTTTTCTGAAACCTCAACTGAAATTAGGATGTTACTGTGCATTCACTCTAGCAGGAAGCTCATAGAACATTATTAAAAGAATTGGTTGGAGTTTTTATCTACCATTCCTTTATAGTTGGGCAAAATAAAGAGATTAACTTTTGACTAAACTGGGATGCTGAAAGTGAATACTTCAGGGAATGGTCATCTCATTTTTTGATAGGAAAGAAGCAGAGTTATACAGTCTCTAAAACCTTAGTTTAAAGGAATGGTCGATAATTTTTAAGAGGTAATTTTATGAAATTTTATTGAATTCAATAGCATAGTACATTTCATTAGAAATACCTATAGTTCTCTGAAAACAGACATTGCTGATTAACTGCCACTTACTAGACTGACTTATTTTTCAAAAAAGGAATGAATTAGATCATAGTTCATAAAATGCCCACATTTCATTCCAAAATTGTTGATACAAGTTAAGATGAAAGGAGTGGGCTTACCAAAGTGGGCCATTTGCATACCCTAATTTCAAAAGGCTGTGAGCTTTTAGAATGTGAATTTTGGTGGTGGGGGGGGGGGTAGGGGCCCAGCAGTGATGGGGCTGGATTCAAGTTTGAACAGTTTTCAAGGAAGTTTCTGAATGTTTTCTTAATAACTAAAATATTAATTTTATTGCCAAATTTTATTCTTTAATTTCAGGTAAACAAGTGAGAACCAAACTTTCACAGGCATTTAATCATTGGCTAAAAGTTCCAGAAGACAAGCTACAGGTATTTAGGCAATTAACCTCATTTCTTTCTTTCTTTGTTCCTTTGTTTCTTTCTTTCCTTCTTTCCTTCTTTCCTTTCTTTCTTTCCTTCTTTCCTTCTTTCCTTCTTTCTTTTCTTTTCTTTTCTTTCTTTCTTTCTTTCTTTCTTTCTTTCTTTCTTTCTTTTTCTTTCTTTCCTTTTCTTTTCTTTTCTTTTCTTTTCTTTTCTTTCAACATATAATGTATTATTTGCCCCAAGTTACATCAGGCTTACACATTTCACAGCACTTACCATAGCACATACCGTCCGCAATGTCCATAACCCAGCCCCCCCAGCAACCCTTAGTTTGTTTCATGAGTTTAAGAGTCACTTCTGGTTTGTCTCACTCCTGATCCCATCTTGTTTCATTCCTCCCTACCCCCCACGAACCCCCACCCTGCCTCTCAAATTCTTCATATCAGAGAGATCATATGATAATTGTCTTTCTCTGATTGACTTATTTCACTTAGCATAATACCCTCTAGTTTCATCCACGTCATTGCAAATGGCAAGATTTTGTTTCTCTTGATGGCTGCGTAGTATTCCATTGTTTTAACCTACTGAGCCACCCAGGCCCCCTGTATTCCATTGTTTTATATATACCACATCTTTATACATTCATTTGTTGCTGGACATCTAGGTTCTTTCCATAGTTTGGCTATTGTAGACATTGCTGCTATAAACATTCAGGTGCATGTGCCCCTTCGGATCACTACATTTGTATCTTTAAGGTAAATACCCAGTAGTGCGATTGCTGGGTCATACGGTTGCCCTATTTTCAACTTTTTGAGGAACCTCCATACTGTTTTCCAGAGTGGATGTACCAGCTTGCATTCCCACTAACAGTGTAGGAGGGTTCCCCCTTCTCCGCATCCTCGCCAACATCTGTCTTTTCCTGGCTTGTTAATTTTAGCCATTCTGACTGGTGTAAGGTGGTATCTCACTGTGTCTAACCTCATTCTTAATTCTTAACAAATTAATAGATGTCACATAAAATACTCTTTGCTCCTAATTGAGTTTAATGTGCATACATATATTGTTTTATATTGAGGTTGCTAAATTTATTGCAAAAACAAAGAAATCTGAGACTCTCGTAATCTGTTAAGTATTTATAAGTTGTTTTGAATAGCTCAAATAAAATGAAATTGTCACTTGTCTTTTTTTGTTAGATTATCATTGAAGTGACAGAAATGTTGCATAATGCCAGTTTGCTCATCGATGATATCGAAGACAACTCAAAACTCCGACGTGGCTTTCCAGTGGCACACAGCATCTATGGAATTCCATCTGTCATCAATTCTGCCAATTATGTATATTTCCTTGGCCTAGAGAAAGTCTTAACCCTTAATCACCCAGATGCAGTGAAGCTTTTTACCCACCAGCTTTTGGAACTCCACCAGGGACAAGGTCTAGATATTTATTGGAGAGATAATTACACTTGTCCCACTGAAGAAGAATATAAAGCAATGGTACTGCAAAAGACAGGTGGACTATTTGGATTAGCAGTAGGTCTCATGCAGTTGTTCTCTGATTACAAAGAAGATCTAAAGCCACTACTTAATACACTTGGGCTCTTTTTCCAAATTAGGGATGATTATGCTAATCTACACTCCAAGGAATATAGTGAAAACAAAAGCTTTTGTGAAGATCTAACGGAGGGAAAGTTCTCATTCCCTACTATTCATGCTATTTGGTCAAGGCCTGAAAGCACCCAGGTGCAGAATATCTTGCGTCAGAGAACCGAAAATGTAGATATTAAAAAATACTGTGTACATTATCTTGAGAACGTAGGTTCTTTTGAATACACTCGGAGTACTCTTAAAGAGCTTGAATCTAAAGCCTATAAACAAATTGATGCATGTGGTGGGAACCCTGAGCTCGTAGCTCTAATTAAGCACTTAAGCAAAATGTTCAAAGAAGAGAATGAATAATATTAAGCCATTTTTGAGTAGGCCTGGTAGCTTATTGCAGTTGACTATTTTTTTTGTCTTTTAGCCTATCACTTTTTTAAAAATTTGAACCAAGCTGTCACTCTCCACAAACTGAGGGAATAGGAGTGATGTGAATGAGGTTATTTCAATTTAGAACTCCTTTGTACAGATATCATCATAAAAATTGAAAGAATCAAAAGGAGCCACATTTAAATAGGTCTAATTTGAATGTCAGAATGTGCTATGTTCGGACCTTATGGACAACTGCCACAAATGTTCTATTGATTCTGTCAATAAAGAAGACTTTAGCTTCCAGGAATTTTTATCCAGATACTTCCTCACTGTACTGTATGGACAATCCCCATTTGTCTACCCCAGTTTCAAGTCAGTGATTCCTTGGGACCAATTTCTATAGCGAGGTGGCCCGGAGACCACTGGACCTCCTCCTGCTTCCTAAATGTTGCTGCTTACAATATCTCAGTCTCTTCTTGGAAACTCCCTCACTGAAGTCTTCCATGAAAAAGCTGACCTTGATAAGCAGTTAAGTGCACTAGTCTTTTCTTAACCCCTTCCTTTTTTTTCTTCCTCCCTGCCCAGCAAATTCTGCTCTTTAACCAGGGAGTCTCCACTTAATGAAATCTATATGCTAACCCAAATTCATTTGTTTTTTCCTTGTAATGTTTGACCCAAAAACTGATTGATATCTGGGTCCAGCAGTCTTTCCATTTGGGAAGAAACAAAGGTACATGGAAAGAGTATTTTAGGAAGGAGCCTTTATTTAAGCCTTTTTATATTTTCCTATTGGTTAGCAGTAAAAATCATAAAAGAGCTGTTTGCTCACCTTAAGTATAAAAACCAGGGGGAAACACTCTTTTCCTTGCCACCGAGGTCACTACTCCCCCTAGAAGGCAGTTGGTGCTTGAATAGAAAGGGAAGTAGGTATCTTTAATCTGTGATTAAAGGAATGGGAGGTGTTAACCTGAGAGCTAGTGCCTGGCTGAAAAGTAGTCAAAGGTTATGCTGTCAGGTACTTGATTAGCTTTATAGTGCTTTAACCCTGGCTCTCTATCCCTTTTGTGTACTTTCCACCCCCAAACCCCTGGAGCCATCTGTCAAGAGGTAGAAGAAAAGAAAAGAAAAGAAAAAAAAACAACTCTGATTCCTTAATTTACAAGTGTTGCTAACCTCCCAAAATGAGACTGTTTTCCAGAAACATTGTATTTTGCTTGTGGTTCCATTATAATATGTTAGCATCAGATTTAATCACTATGTACTTGTATGAGAAAATCTCACTGAAGCCCTCAACCTAAATCTTTGAAGAGTTGTGTACTATCTTCACTAGTTTTTTAAATAATTTGAATCTTCCATTTTAATTGATAATAAGGAAAACTTAAAATCATGGGTATTTATGCTGCACTATGGAAACTTGAACTCTGTATTTATGAATCTATTACTTAAAAACTTCAAGATTAGTCAAAAAGATCTAATGCTAACTATATAGACAAAATATTTACCTTCAAGATGAAGACTGCTTACGTTGATTATTCCTTGCCTAATCAAATTAATTTTGGCCTAGTGCTATTCATGATTCTTTTGTCATTTGTATCTGGTCTTTGTCAATGACAGAAATGCTTGACCTTGAATTGAGGACTTACAAAAAGTCATTTTATCCATTAGGTAATCAAAAGTCTATTCTTTTCACTTAGACTATAATCACAGTTGTCAATATAGAAGAACAACAATGTAAGAGTAGTTTACATCTAGTAAAATATATCAATTTATCTACTTAGGTTTAAACTACAGTATTTTTTTTTTTTTCTGCTTAAAGGAATGTCTTGGAACCAAAGTAAACTGGATTTTGTCATGTAGAAGACCTGTAATTTTGAAATATTTTCACATTTTCTAGTCTGGAGGTTCAAAAAATAAATTGATTTTTTTCCTTGCCAAAGCCAAAAGAATGAAGGCTAAATTATGTTGCCATATATCACTTTAAGCAAGATTTTAAATCCATTAGCTCTTCTCTATTCTACTCTATTCCACTCTGTTAACTTCTAACTTGACTTCCTTCCCTTCCTGACCTATGCCCTACAGTCATTCACTTCTGGCAGCCATTCAGGGGCCTTCTCAGATCACTTTGCTCCTTTCCTTAGGCCCTTCTCCTGCCAGTTCTCAATCCTGGTTGCATCCAACCACCCCCATCTTTGTTCCTCCCAACTTGCTCAGTGCTGCTGAGGAGTGTTTCCAGAACTACTGTTGCCACCATTGCAGGTTAACATGTTAAGGCCTCAATAAGCCCTTTTATTGTTTATCTAATCCTGATGGAGTATTCACATTTGTCAATCTAATGTCTCCTGCTTCTTTTCCACTCTCTTCCTAGTTAATGGAAACTCTACAAACTTTCCTCCCCTCTACTTCTTAGGTCTGTCTTCAAATTGTCTGCCTTTCATCTCAAGAAAAGTTGTTTGTCCTCGTGCCATAAGCCCAAGGAACCCCTCTCGTTCTTGTTTCCCTCCCTTTCTGCCTCTTGAGGGCCTGTTAAGTCCTCTGGCTTATATCCTCAAGATTTATCTATTGACTCTCTTTTTAATCAGTGTATTCAGAGGAAGGAAAAGGGGAAGGAAATGTACGTAGATGGGAGTACCTATTGGGTACCAGATGATTTGTTCAAGCATTTGCTGAGCAGACCCGGGACCTTGAATCCGGGTCGAAGCATGTTGTTCTATACAGCCAGCCTCCCATTCTATGTGCATACTTAAATGTGTTTAAAAGTTTTGAAAGCACGGGGCACCTGGGTGGCTCAGTGGGTTAAAGCCTCTGCCTTCGACTTGAGTCCTGATCTCAGGGTCCTGGGATCCAGCCCCGAATCGGGCTCTCTGCTCACCAGGGAACCTGCTTCCCCCCTCTCTCTGCCTACTTGTTGTAATCTCTCTGTCAAATAAATAAAATCTTAAAAGTTTTGAAAGCATTATTGCCTATTAGTATACATTGCAATCAAAGTGGTCTTTCCAAAGCATAAATCTGATTGTCATTCCCATGTCTTACATTCTCTTTGGTTTGTTTGGGTTTGGGGGGGGGGGGGTTAATTTATTTTAGAGAGGGAGAGCACATGAGCAGGGAGGAACAGAAGGGAGGTGAGAGGGAGAAAGAATCTGAAGCAGAATCCACGGTGTGCTTCAACAGACCCCAAAGCAGAGCTGATTCCGTTCCCTGTAAGATCATGACCTAAGCTGGAACCAACAGCTGGATAACTAACTGAGCCACCCAGGCGCCCCTCTGAGATTCTTTTTGAATCCTCAGTACTGCCACCTATAAATCCCTTGGCATCACATATAAGGCTTTCCAAAATCTGATCTCCAACCCACTGTATTTCCTAACACTTCGCTCTCCCCATACAGCTCATGTTCTGCCATAAAGTAGTACTCATCATTGCTGAGACTTAACCTATTTTCGTTTAATTCATTTAGAATATTTCTGAATGCCTGTGTGCTAGATCTACACTAGGCTTTGGAGATGTAGGAGTCATAAAGACACTATTCCTTAACTTCATAATTTTACTGTGATGGAGACTAGTAAGTAAATAGTGAGTTACTTACTAAATAGCATTATTAGTGCTGGAATCAGGGCCTCTAATTACTTGTTTACTTGTCTCCCATTGCATTGAAAACTCATTAAGGGCAAGGACCGTGACTTATTCACCTTTGTATTCCCAGAAGCACTTAATAAATATTTATAATGAATAAATCTACTTGAAACTAATCTCCCACCTCTCAAGGGTTCCATTAAAAAAATGTGTGAAAAGATATCATAAACTTCAAATGTTAGCTCTTGTGTTAATGTGGTTCTACCTCTAACTCTCAAATGATCCTTACACAGTGTTCTGTTCGCTTCTGAAAGGATTCTTAGACTACTTACTGTTTTGTCTGTGATAACCATTTTATCCAAAGCCTGACCTCAAATTCAAGTCCTGTAACTGCCTAGTCATTTGAGCTTTCCAACATCACCTTGAAATAACATAACTAAAACCAACCTATACTTCCCTTCAATTCCTCTACCAATCCAAACAATGGAATGAAACCACTTCTACCCCTGCCTTTTTTGTCACCATCTATATGCTTCAAGTGATCCAGGAATGCGATTTATTTACCCTCATCTCCTCCCATCTATCCAGTCCTCCCAAGTCCTATAGCTTCAACCTTTTTTCTTCCTTCTAAGATTGTATTTACTTGTCAGAGAGAGAGAGCACAAGCAAGCAGAGGGAGAACCAGGCTTCCCGCTGAGCACAGAGCCCAGTGCAGAACTCGATCCCAGGACCCTGGGGTCATGACCTGAGCCAAAGTCAGACACCTAACTGAGTGAACCACCCAGGCATCGAGATCATCCTTGAAAAAAAAAAAAGAGATTTTATTTTAGATAGAGAGAGAGCATAAGCAGTGGGAGGGGGAGAGGGAAAGGGAAAAGCAGTCTCTCCACTGAGCAGGGAGCCCAACATGGGGTTCAATCCCAGGACTTGGGGATCATGACCTCAGCTGAAGGCAGATGTTTAACCAACTGAGTCACCCAAGCACCCCGATTTGTCCTTTGAGATGTCTCTTATCTGACCCTTACTTTGCATTTCCCCTGTCATTAGAACAGGCTTTGTTGCCATACATACAAAGCTGATACTTGGTGGTTAGAGTACAGAGAAAGACTCATAATGGACTCCACAATAACGTGAATTCAAATAGAACACAATTGGCACTTGGATCTTCAAACTGCCCCCACCTCCAGCTGGCTACTACAGACTTACTCTGGTTATTTCATTAATCTTATAGTAATGCAACCTCACATTTTATGTGATTGAATATACTGGACCTTAACAAGTGGTATGGCTTATTTTTACTATATAATAGCTAGTAAGATATATAGTAGTGCAGTAAGCAATAATGTTAATAATGTAAGTTTCAACCCATGAGTTCAAGTTAATTGTCTAGGATGTTTTATGACCATTGATTAATGGGCTTCATTTCACAGAGATGTCCGGAAAACACCTATAGCACTAGCTGCTATATTATGTGCATTCTTTTTTTTTTTTTTTAAGATTTTATTTATTAGAGAGGGAGCAAGCATGACCAGGGGGAGGGGCAGAAGCAGAGGGAGAAGCAGGCTTCCCTCCTCGAGCAAGGAGTCCAAATCAGGACTCAATCCCAGGACCCTGGGATCAAGACCTGAGCTGAAAGCAGATGCCTAACCAACTGAGCCACACAAGTATCCCTTTTTTTTTTTTTAAGATTTTGTTTTATTTATTTATTTGGGGGGGAAGGGGAGGGAGAGGGAGAATCACAAGCAGACTCCATGCTGAACACAAAGCCCAACAAGAGACTTGATCCCACGACCCTGAGATCATGACCTGAGCCCAAACCAAGAGTCAGATGCTCAACTGACTGAGCCATCCAGGGACCCCATGTGCATTCTTTATAAAGCACTGTATGCTTTAGGAGAATGACCAATTGATTATCCTTGAGTTATATTTGTTACTGTACAAAACTATATCCAATCTGAGAATTGGTTTAATGAATAATAGAAGAAATTTAAATGATAAGCTACAAAAGTAATTTGTAAATCTTACCAAAACTTGTAAAGTCACTTAATAGAAATTGTAAAATGCGAATAGTTAAACACTTGAAAAATAAAAAATTTAAAGAGATTTAGTTGTAATAAATGATATTCTAACTCATGTCAATGTTTTACAAGAAAAAAATGACTCATTAAAGCTGACAGGTTGAAGCACCTGGCCGGCTCAGTCAGTAGAGCTTCTGAGTCTTGATCTCGGGGTCATGAGTTTGAGCCCCATGTTTCATGTGGAGAATAAAACAAAAAAAAGCTGACATATTAAGTCAACCATAAAGAATTGGACATATATAACTAAATACCTTAAGAACAAAGAGAATGTATTGAAGGGATCACCAGGTTCGGGTTCAGGTTCAAGACAAATCACCAAGAGAGAATAAGAGGTACAGAAAATACCTGTAACAGCAAGTACAATTTAGCCATTTGGTCAGAGTCTGCTGCCAGATGAGGGGGCTCCTAACAGTTTTTTTCCACTCAAGAATCTCTCTGGAGCGGTGCCTGGTGGTTCAGTCAGTTAAGTGTCCAACTCTTGATCTCAGCTCAGGTCTGGAAGAGTCATGAGTTCAAGCCCCATACTGGGCTCCACAATGGGTGTGGAGCCTCCTTAAACAAGAGAAGAGGAGAAGAGGGGAGTAGAGGGGAGGAGAAGGGAGGAGAAGAGAAAAGAAGAGAAAAAAAGAAGAAAAGAAAAAAAAAAAGAAAGGAAAAGAAAAAGAAATCTCCCTGGAGGCAGAATCCAACTGGCCAAGATTAGGTCACATATTACCCTTTGGTTGTAGCAGTAAGAGGACATAGCAACTTCCCGGGACCCTTTGGCTTCTGTATGGGAAGACAGGACACGTTAGCTATATACAACCGTGGAGTGGTAATTTGCCAAAAGGAAACAGAGATGGGATTAGAAGAAAGGGTGGCAGGCTGTCACTGTGGCTGTGTGAAATTGCTACCTGTGTCTACCTTCCTCCTCAGAGACTCTTCTGACAGGACCTCCCCTGGCCTTGCTTAGCGCTTAGCCAGGGACCAAGCAACAGGTGTTTGTCAGCTGTAACCTTGAAAGCACAGACAGTAACTTCCATTACTTGTGGAAAGAGGATCAGGGAGATGGAGGCTCTTCTGGAAAAGATCTAGCAGAGTGGGAGAAGTGAAGATTTGTAAGTCACGTACAATATATACTTAAATAAATGGATTGAATTTCAAAACAAAAACAAAGGCCTACCCTAGAGCAGCTTATGCCTTGTCTTACGTAGCTACATTTAAGAGTATAACAAAAGAACCTAGGTCAACAGTAGGGGGGTGCCTGGATGGCTCAGTCCAATTAAATGTCTGCCTTTGGCTCAGGTCATGATCACAACTTCATTTCTTTTTAAGTCTCAATAATAGTCCATTGCATGGGTAGACCACATTTTGTTTATCCATTTTTTAGTTGACAGGCATTTAGGTTGTTTGTTCCTTCTTTTTGACTATTATGAATAATGTCAACATTTGCATATAAGTTTTTGTGTGAGTGTATTCTTTCATTTCTTTTAGGTAATGTTATGGACTGGTGGTCATGTTCCCCCAAAACTCACATTTTGAAGCCTCAACGTCCAATATTTCTATATTTGGAGATAGGGCCTTTATGGAAGTAATTATGTTTAAATGAGGTCATAAGGGTAAGGACCTGATCCAACAGGAGTAGTGTCCTTATAAAAAGAGATAAGAGAAAGCTATTTTCTCTCTCTGTGTCATGTGAGGACACAGTGAGAAGAGAGCCATCTGCGAGCCAGGAAAGAAGTGCTCACCAGGAATCAAATTGGCGGGCACCTTAACCTTGGACTCGAGCCTCCAGTACTGTGGGAAAATAAACTTCTGTTGTTTAAGCCACTCAGTTTGTGGTATTTTGTTATAGCAGCTCGAGCCAACAGTGACAGGTAAATCCTAGAAGTGGAATGGCTGAGTCGCACAGTGATCTTGTTTTACATTTTGAGTAGGGAATATATACTTAAGATATACCCCCTTAGATGTACAAAATGTATATAACATATATTTAGTTATTACAGTAGTATGTATAGTAGAAAAAAGTAACAAATGCACACCAATATAGGTTGATTAAATTACAGTCAGTGATTGAGTGCAGCAAAACTATCTATATACTGGGCACCTGGGTGGCTCAGTCAGTTAAGTGTCTGCCTTCAGCTCAGGTCATGATCCCAGAGTTCTGGGATTGAGCCCTGCATCAGGCTCCCAGCTCAGGGGGGAGTCTGCTTCTCCCTCTCTTTTTGCCCCTCCCCCTCCGCTTGTGCTCTGTATCTCACTTTCTCTCAAATAAATAAAATCTTAAAATTTCTGAAATACAGAAAGCAGATGACTGATTGATGAAAGCGATGTGGATAAAACCATAGCTAAAAATACATAGGGAAGGAGTTGAGGCTGATAAAGGATCCAACAGGCTCAGTAGAACCAGGTGTATAGGCACAATAATGCCCCCACCAAAGATATCCATGTCCTCATCCCCAGAACAGTAAATATGGTACATTATATGGCAAAGGGGAATTAAAGTTGCAGATGAAATTAAGGTTGCTAATCCGATGACCTTAAAATATGGAGATTATCCTAAATTGCCCAGGTGGACCAAAGTAATACAAGGATTTTTCCAAGTGGAAAAGGGAGGCAGACAGGGAGAGTCAGAGAAGATGTGAGAATGGAAACAAGGTCAGAGTGGTGTGATATGGAAAGAAGTCAACGCACCATTTCTGACCGTGAAGATGGGGGAAGGGGACTGTGAGCTATGAGGTACAAGTGTCTTCTAGAAACTGGGACAGGCAAGGAATAGATTCTTGGAATCTATTAGGAACCCAGCCCTGCAGACACCCTGATTTTAGCCCAGTGAAAAGTGTCGGACTTCTACAGAACTAAAATATAATTAATTTATGTTGTTTTAAGCCACTTAGATTGTGGTAATCTGTTAAAGCAGCGATATGAACTGAAACAGTGCAGAACAAACCTCTTCAAACAGAGGTTTGAAGGGATAAATGTGGATGAAAACATAAATTAATTGATGGTCTGTAAAGAAAAGGACACATTCCTCCACTACCTCTTTCTTGTATCCCAGTGGGGAAGCTAAATCATCATTGTCAGGTATTATATTTCTAAGCAAAATAAAAAGTAAGACATCCTGTCTAGAGAGCTAGAAGTCAGTTTCTGGGGAGAATCTGGGCAACTGGCAAAGGTGTTGGTGTCAAAAGAGCTACACTCTTCTATTTGGCATTTGGGAGCCTTCCTGGAGCATGATGGCTGTTCCTTTCTCTTTCACATGACAATGAGACTTACCATTAAGCAGCCTTGCCCACAGAAGTCACACTCCTGCTAGCTCCCACTTAGAATTCCTACTGCCTCATTTTGTGATATAAATGGACAACCAGAAATTCCCACATTTATAGAGCACCTGCAGTATAACAGAGAAAGACCAAGGTAAAAAAAAAAAAAAAAAAAGGCAACATTTAATTTAAATTTAAATTAAATTTAAAATTTTAACTTAAAGGAAACAGGAATAATTAAGATAACAGAGAAATCCTTGTAATAAGACAAACCATAATAAAAAAAAATCATTGGAGAGATTTGAGAAGATAGTGAGTTGAATCTATGACAGATGTTTTTTATCTACCCAGCAATCATTCCTTGCTTTTTCCTTGTGGAAAGAACTCTGATATTTTCCCCCATGTTTCATGGTCTTATGATTCATGGGAGGCAGAATTCTCTCTTTCTCTGAGGAGGTCAGTCTTTTTCTCTTAAGACCTTCAACTGATTGGATGAGGCCCACTCATACTTAGGAGAGCAGTCTGCTTTACCCAAAGTCTAGTGATGTAACTGTTAATCTCATCTGAAAAACTCCTTCACAGCAATATTACACTAGTGTTTGACCAAATATCTGGCTGCCATGACCTAGCCTAAGTTGACACAATTAATCTTCACAACCAGGATGATAAAAGGAAAAGTTGCCATGTCAGAAGGGCCAAAAGTTCCTAAGAAGCAGTCTGGCAGAAACTTTGCATGATAAACACCTGCCACTGTAGAACATCTCCCTGGAAGGCTGACTCTTCCTTTCAAAGGGGCTAGGAGGAGGACCAACCTTGAAGAAGACTGTAAAATGTTATGATGAGAGAATTCGCTTTTGATTTTTTCTATTTTATTTTTTAAAATATTTTATTTTTAAGTAATCTCTATCTACATCCAACATGGGGCTCAAACTCATGACCCCGAGATCAAAAGTTACACATTCCACCGACTGAGTCAGCCAGGCGTCCCTGATTTTGTTTTCTTATACAAATCTTTCTCAGAATGTGCTTGTGAACAATTATTCATAGCCTAAACTTTCATGATGTCTAATTAGGTACTAATGGAATCAAACAATCTCCTGAAATTGAGTGCACTTACCTGACCTTGATCTTTTTTCAAGTTACCCCACAACTCCAAATGGCTTCTGTACTAAAATAGTTGTCATGGTCCCAATAACAAAAACCAAGAAAGTAAATGTAGACACTGGGAAAGTATGCAGCACAAGAACAATAGGCAAAGACAGATAACCAGGGAGGGGGCAATCCAAGGAGTAAGGAACTCAGGAAGGAAGAAGAGACCAGCTAATTGAAAAAAACTGGTTGTTTTTAATTTGGGATCCATGGACTCCTTTGGGCCTATTAATAGGCTTGAAAGGATTAATTAACTCTCTGAAATTATAAGAAAAAATTGTATGTATATGGGTAACTTTCTTTAGATTTCCAAAGTGATTCATAACTTCCTGTCAAAAAAAGAAAAAGAGGAAGAAGGAGAAGAGGAAGAAGAAGGGGAAGAATAGCAAGGAGAAGAAGGAGGAGGAGGAGGAGGAGGAGGAGGAGGAGGAGGAGGAGAGGAAGAGAGAACCATTGGCATTGGGATATCTGGTTTCCAGGAGTGAACCATTATAGTGTAATGCAGCAGAGACATCCAATAGGATACTGACTGAAAAATGTTCATCAAATGTGGCAGTTAGATCTATTCTTTGAAGAGTCATTTAGCTTTGTTCCCTCAACTTCCTTTGTACTTCAACTTATTTATGCCAGTCTGCCTTCTGAGTTTAAAACCGCCAAAACTGCTCTTGTCAAGGCCACTGACATTTGTCTTGCAAAATCTAGTTAGTAGTACTCTCTTTTCATCTTCCTTGACTTCTCAGCAGCTAAAACCACAGTCTATGGGTTTGCCCATGAGCCACCTGGGTGGCTCAGATGGTTAAGTGTCTGCCTCAGCTCTGGTCATTATCTCCAGGTCCTGGGATCAAGCCCCATGTCAGTCTCCCAACTCAGCAGGGAGTCTGCTTCTCCCTCTCCCTCTCCTTCTTCCTGCCTCTCTGCTTGCTTGTAATCTCTCTGTCTCTCTCTCAGATGAATAAATAAAATCTTAAAAAAATAACAAAAATAAAACCCCGGTCTTCAAGTTTTGCTCCTACCTGTCTGGTTTAAGCCACCATTTTCTTTTCAAAATTTTTTTCTTTTTAAAGTAGGCTCCATGCTTGTCTTGGACCTTGAATTCATGACCCTGAACTTGAGAGTCACATGCTCTAGCCACCCCTAAGCCACCACTTTTATGTGTGTGTGCTCCAGATGAAATGACTGTAATAGCTTATAACTGACCTCTCTACTCATTGTCCTCCCTCTTAACTCACCCTCTCCCCTGCCTCCCATCCCTGTTAACTTGTAGCACTAGAAAGATCTTTTAAAAAAATTTTTTTAAAGATCTTCTTTGACAGAGAGATAGAGAGTGCAAGTGGGGGGAGTGGCAGGCAGAAGGAGAAGGAGAAACAGGCTCCCCCCTGAGCAAGGAGCCTGTTGCTGGGCTCAATCTCAGAACCCTGAGATCATGACTTGAGCTGAAGGCAGCTGCTTAACCCACTGAGCCACCCAGGGGCCCCTAGAAAGATCTTTAAAAACTGTAAGTCAGTAGTTCCCATTTTGGGATCTTCATATTTGCTCTTTCTTAGGCCTGTAATTGCTCTTCTTCCCATTTTGCTTTTAAGATTTATTTATTTATTTGAGAGAGAGAGAGAGAGAGAGAGAGAACCTGAGCACCTGCACTCAAGTGTGGGGGAGAGAGACAGGGGGAGAATCTTCAAGCAGAATCCCCCAGCTCAGGGAGAAATCCAACTCAATCCCTGGGGGTGGGGGAATTGATCCTGTGGGGCTCAGTCCCATGACCCATGACCTGCACCAAAACTAAGAGTCTGATGCCCAATTGATTGAGCCACCCAGGTGCCCCTCAGGTTTTGTTTTATTTTTCTAAACATTGTTGGATCCTTCTTCTCTTGCAGCTATCAGTTCAAATACCATCTTGAAAGTTACCTTCCCCTTACCTTCCTACTCTAAGTTGGTTACATCTTACCCTCTATTTCCTTTATTGCACTTAGCATAATCAGAAACTATTTATTTTATTTATGTGTCATCTGTCTAATGCCATTAGAATATAAATGTCCCAGGACTGGAACACTGCATCTCTTTTTCACGCTAGACCTCCGATACCTGAAAACAGTATTTGGTACAGAGATGACACTCACTAGATATTTACTCAACGCACCAATGATGAAACTCAAAAGGGATTCCATTGCAAATATTCAGTATTTTAAGTTTGAGCTTTTTTCTATAATGTTTTATTTTTTATTTTTTTAAATATTTTATATATTTATTTGACAGAGAGATCACAAGCAGGCAGAGAGGCAGGCAGACAGAGGGGGAAGCAGGCTCCCCGCTGAGCAGAGAGCCCGATGTGGGGCTTGATTCCAGGACCCCGAGATCATGACCCGAGCCGAAGGCAGAGGCTTTAATCCACTGAGCCACACAGGCACCCCTATAATGTTTTAAATACAACTTTTATTTTTATTTATTTACTTAATTTTTTTTAAAGATTGTATTTAACTATTTATTTGAGAGAGAGAGAGAGAGAGAGCAAGTAGGGGGGAGGAGCAGAGGGAGAGGGACAAGAAAACTGTGCTGAGCACAAAGCCAGACTCGGGACTCAATCTCACCACCTGGAGACCACGACCCTAGCCAAAGTCAAGAGTAGGCTGCTCAACTGATGAGGCGCCCAGGCATCCCTTAAATATGATTTTTACAACAAAAGGTAAGAATTAATCTTATCAACCTATGCTGTAGAGAAATCAAGGGATACAGAGACTGAGGAATCACCTTGGTGACTTGAAGTCACTGAGGAAGACAGAAGGGCAGGCTAAAAGAATAAAAGTGAGAAAGGTGAGGAATGAGAGACAGGATGTATACACCTCTTTTCGGGAAAGATTTAGCAGAGTGAGTACTTCAAGTAGGTAAGATAGTTGAGGTAGCAGTGTACAGGATCAATGTGACAAGAAAAGGACTGAAGGCAGAGAGGTCATTATTTCACTCTAGATAAAACTGGGCAAATGCTTTCACAATTTAGTGGAGAGAAGGGGCGGCTCGGTGGCTCAGTCGTTAAGGGTCTTCCTTCAGGTCAGTCATGATCCTAGGGTTCTGGGATCAAGACCCACATTGGGCTCTCTGCTCAGTGGGGAGCTTGCTTCTCGCACTCCCCCTGCTTGTGTTCCCTCTCTTGCTGTCTCTCTCTCTCGGTCAAATAACTAAATAAAATCTTAAAAAAAATTTAGTGGAGAGAAGAAAATATTTTACAAAGAAAAAGCAAATTCATGTTTTCTGTGTCTGTTGTGAGGTGGTCTGAATTTGGTGGATGCCAAACAATTTTCAAGAATGGTGGTTTTTCTCTGCCAAAAGGCAATAAAAAAACCTTCAGGTTAAGAAATCCACAGCTCTTTTTAGGACACATATAAATGTCAGTAAATAATTTACCTGCGTCATTTTTTGTCTAAGTTAGGGTTAAAAGTGTCCTCCAACCTTCATGAGTGCAAGAAGCTTGGTCAAAATAAACAGTGAGAGAGCCTATCAAAGAGAAGCCCGTAGTCTAACAAAGTCAGGTTTATTAACTTGCTGAAGCAAGTGAGACTACACACACAAGAGCAACTGGGGGAGTCTAACTAAAAAAAGGGGGGAGGAAGAGACAGGGATAGCATAGGATTAGTTGGAGTATAGGTAAGAATTAAGCAGGCTCTTGGGCTCTTGTTTGGGCTATGAAGCGGACTCTAAGGCCTAGAATCCTTGACAACTACAAAGTTAAAATAAATATGGAATGTTATATCTGAAAACCCCTTATGTGATGCTCTATACCTGGATTGGAAAAGTGTCAAAATGACCCATATGGTTCAGCTTAGCCAGGCAGGAGAGGGATGTTCCATTCTTACCGATGGGATTTAAAACAATAAAGCTTCTGAAAGTTTGTTTTAGGGAGCAAGGTTTTTCATCCCATGTCCCTTCATTAATCAACAAATGCAGTTTTTACAGATTCACAATGGGTATCTCTCTCATGTACTGAAATTCTTCTCCACTTTCATAGCATGAAAGCTACCTCCCTGAGTTTTTATTCAGTTTCCCCTTGGGTGGGTGAAAGGCCTCTTATTTTCAACTAGTGATAACAACATCACAGATATTGTGTGTTTTAATCACGTACCAGACCTCATTGCTAAATGTTTGTGTCATCTCATTTGATCCTTACAACAAACCTTTTGATCCTTTGAGCTAGTTACATAGGAGAATACTGAGGCTTAGAAAGTAACATACCTAATGGCATTTGCTCTGTTATTGTATTTACTTTCATTCTGCCTTATATTTTAGCTCGTTACTTATTATTTTTTTTCATTTTTGAGGCAGCAACACTTTTTCTCTGTGACCACATGCTTCCTACGTGGTAGACTGCATAAATATGGTACTGAATAACAAGTAAAGTAGAACACGCACGTTCATTGGGTTGTTCTGACATCCTGGGTTTGTGGGAATCACCTATGCAGGATAGGGGCGGAGAGCCTGCCCAGGCTTGCGTGGATGGCCCAAACATCCATGAGGCTCCCAAGACCCTTGTCTATTACATTCAAGCCTGAGCTCCAGCGGCCGCCGCTCATCTAGCGGAGGTGGGACTTCCTGTTTCCCTAAAGAAATACTTCCGGCCGAAGCCGGAAGCTTTGTATGGACCGCGCTTTCGAGGGTCGAAGTTACGACCATCCGGGCTAGCCGCGGGGCAGGTGAGCTTTGGAGGGGCTGAGGGGAGCGAAGCGTTGATGGCTGGCCTGTGGCTGATGCGTCACCCTGCAGTGCTTCGGTCCTTCTGTCCTCTCCTAGAAACTTCTCAGGTTGCTAGAGTCGGGCGTTGCCTGCTCTCAGCCACCCCGGCCAGACCCAGACGCGCGGGCTGGAAGGGCGGGCGGGCCCCCAGCTCGGGCCGAGGGCGAGGGAGCGGGATGGGCAGTGCCGCCCAGCACTTTGCGTGGAAGCCTTGTTGGCGCGTCATTTTGGAAGAGGGGAAATTGCCCCGGTTAGGGAAATGGCCCTGAAGTTCCAAATCATTTAACATCTGTGACGGAGGAGAAATAACGTGAAGTAGGTGCAGAACTTTGAACATTTTGAAATAGTTCAATTACCACCAGCTGAAGATAGGTCTGAGTTGTGGGTGGGTCCACAGGAGGGTGTGACATCCCTCCTCAAAGGTCTACAATCTCGTGAGGCTAGACAGTGTTCACAAATGCCAAACTGTTAAGATAAAGACAGAGGAGATAAAGATTAAGAGAGCCGACTTCTTGTCTGTCTGACATTAGTATGGCGAGGCCGCTCTCATTTGATATTTGTCTCAACATTCCCCATCATTTTCCTTTTAATCTTTCTCTGTGCTTTTATAAACAGCATATCGCTGGGAATTAAAAAAAAAACAAACCCAAGTCGACAGGCTCAGCCTTTTGACTGGATGGTTTTTGTATTTATTCATTGTCATAACTGAGACATTTGTTTAGGTCCAAACTTCTGGAGTCATCCATGACTCATCTCTTTCACACCACACATATAATGTGTCAGCAAATCCTGTGAATCTGTCCAGACTCCCAGCCCTTTCTCACCACTTCCACTAGTCCAATTTACAGCTGTCTCTCACCTGGCTTACTGCACTAGCCACCTAACTAGTCTGCTTCTTCTTCTTTCAGTGTCTTTTCATCACAGCATCTAAAGTGATTCTCCTTAAAAAAAAAAAAAAAAAAAAAAGGAGAGAGATTATTGCCCTCCTTTCAAAAAATCCTGCAAGGACTACCCATTTCACTCAGAGTAAAAGCTGGGGTTGGTAGAGTGGCCCCCAAGGTCCTGTATGATCCCCTCCTTTTTTACCTCTGATGTCATCTCTTGCCTCTGCTCCTCTTTGCTCTACTCTTTGGCCTCATCAGGCACATCAGCCTCAGAATATTTGCAGTTGGGTTTCCTTTGCCTGGAATGCTCTCACCCCACATCTGTATACATGGTTTAATCCCTTAACTCCTTCGTATTTTTTGGAATACTACTGCGTCAGTAAGGTCTTCCCCCGACATAGCCTTCCCTTACATCTCCATTGCACTCATTGTCATTGTGCTTACTATCATTTAACATGCCATGTGGTTTATTAATTTATCTGGTTTACTGTGTTTCCCCCACTAGGATAGAAACTTGTGAGGGCATTTTTGTATGTTTTGTTTACTGCTGTATTCCTAGTCTCTAAAACAGTACCTGGCTTTTGGTGGATTTTCCATAATATAACTGTTGAATGAATGGATTTGAACTATTTCTACCATCTTACACTTGGTACTTTTTGTGCTTTTTTTCCTCCTTTCTTGCCTTTTTTTGAATTGAGGTTTGATCTTGTTTGTTTTCTCTTTTCATTTTTTCTTCTCTGCTACTTTGGAAGATATGTTACTCTAGGTACTCTATTTCTATACCAATAGGGCTAACCTTTTATTAATTTTTAATTTAGCTATGCATACTTAATTGAATCTAATTCAATCTTAAATGAATCTTTTTTAATATTTTTTTGAAGATTTTATTTATTTGACAGAGAGAGAGATTACAAGTAGACAGAGAGGCGGGCAGAGAGAGTGGGGGAAGCAGGCTCCCCGCTGAGCAGAGAGCCCCATGCGGGGCTCCATCCCAGGACCCTAAGATCATGACCCGAGCCGAAGGCCACTTTGGCTGAGCCACCCAGGTGCCCCAATCTTAAATGAATCTTAACCCTCGAGCACAATATAATTTTTACCTTTGTTCCTGATTTTACAAATCTAAAGATTTTTTTATTTTTATTTATTTATTAGAGAGAGAGGCTGAGAATGAGAGGGGAGAAGGTCAGAGGGAGAAGCAGACTTCCCGCAGAGCCGGGAGTCCGATATGGGACTCGATCCCGGGACTCCGGGATCATGACCTTAGCCGAAGGCAGTCGCTTAACCAACTGAGCCACCCAGGCGCCCCTTTGTTCCTGATTTTAAACAGGCTTCTTGGATCATCTCAATACTTAATTATTTTTGTAAGATGTAAATGTTCAACAATAAAACTAGAGTTTTTACTGTTTTCTGGTGGTTTTGATTTTTTCTTTTTGACTTATTTATTTTTTTAAAGTATTTATTAGAGAGAGAGAGAGAGAACATGAGCGGGTTTTGGGGGGGTAGTGGGGAGGTCAGAGGGAGAGAGATAAGCAGGCTTTCTACTGAGAAGGGGCTCTCTCTTCCCAGGACCCTGAGATCATGACCTGAGCCCAAGGCAGACGCTTAACCGACTGAGCCACCCAGCGCCCCTTCTGTTTGATTTATTAAGTCAGTTTATCATACACTTTAATCGAATATTTGTTGTATAGTTAGCACTTCAGACTTTATTTTTTAAAAAGTATATGATACTTTTCCCACTTTACCATTTTGCTGGGAAATATGCAAGAGAGTCCACTAGAAAACAATATGGCAGACAGTAAGCGTGAAATGAATATGACCCAGAGGGTGAAACTAATAATACACTATATGTTAACTAACTTGAATTTAAATTAAAAAAAATATATATGACCCAGAGAGTAATTAGGGTCTACCGGAAAGGAGAAACATCATAGTTTGCCAATCATTAGGAGTGGCTGGGATGAATTTGTGGAGGAGTGGTTTGGGGAGATTTTTCTGGTATTTAAAAGTGTGTAGAGAAAGGGCACAGAGTTATTAATTTTATTCTCATTCATACAGTTTTGTCATAAAAATTGTGGTTTTGGTGTAGATTTTAGGCATTAGTGTTTTAGAGAGGAGTGCCTTTGGCCTCTTAGGAAATGCTTAAAGCTTTTTGGGGGACCTACTTAAAATTACATGAGGCGATTCAGTATGGGAAGGCTAAGGATCTACTGTGAGGTTGTAGTAAAACTTGGAGACAGGCTTTGACATTTAGCATAGAAGGACAGCAAGACATTATGGTAAATGAAATAAGCCAGTCACAAAGACAAATACTGTTTGATTCCACTTATATGAAATACCTTAAGTAGTCAAGTTCGTAAAAACAGAAGGTAGGGGCTGGGGAGAAAGGGATATGGTAGTTGTTTAATGGGTGTAGAGTTTCAGTTTGGCTGTGTGAGAAGATTTTGATAGTTGGTTGCACAACAATGTGAATATATCTAATGCCACTCAACTGTATACTTAAAAATGGTTAAGATGATATATTTTATGTGTATTTTGCCACAACTGAAAACTTTTTTAAAAAAAGAACAGCAGATGGATTTGTTTAAAATTGTGCTAAATGCAAGTGCCTCACTAGCTCAGTTGGTAGAGCATGTGACTCTTGATATTGGGGTTGTGAGTTTGAGCCCCGCATTGGAGGTAGAGCTTACTTAAAAATTGGGCTAGGGACGCCTGGGTGGCTCAGTTGGTTGAGCAGCTGCCTTCGGCTCAGGTCATGATTCCAGTGTCATGGGATCGAGTCCCGCATCGGGCTCCTTGCTCGGCAGGGAGCCTGCTCCTCTCTCTCTGCCTCTGCCTGCCTCTCTGCCTGCTTGTGTTCTCTCTCTGTTAAATGAATACATAAAATCTTTAAAAAAAAAACTGGGCTAAATACTTGGAAATTGTAACGTTTTTGGGTGGTAATTTTTTTTAAGGTTTTATTTGAGAGAGAGAGAGAAAGAGAGAGACAGCAAGAGCAGGGAGGAGGGGGAGAGGGAGAGGGAGAAGCAGGCTCCCTGCTAAGCAGGGAGCGTGGTGCGGGACTCAGTCCTAGGACACTGGGTTACGCTGTAGGCAGACGCTTAACGGACTGAGCTGCTGAGATGCCCCGGCTTATTGCAGTTAAATTTCCCCATGTCAGCTACTGTTACTCTGAATTTGTGATATATTTCTTTGAATTTATGGAATATTTCCTTCTTATCTAAATATAGAATCTAATTTATGCTGTTAACGATCTTAATCATTAAGAGATCTTAATGACTACATTGACTGTTTATGTTGAGCACTCGTACACATAAAAACTCATTTAATTCTCACAACAGCCCTATGAAGTAGGTCCTAATATCATCTACATTTTACAGATGAGGAAATTGAGACATAGAGAGATTAGATTATCCCGTGTCCCATAGCTAGCATGTAGTGGACAAGGTTGAATTTCTTTCCAGCAGACTGGCTGCATATAATGTCCACATTACGTTAAATAGGAACAAATATCTTTTTTTTTTTTTTAAAGATTTTATTTATTCACTTAATAGAGAGAACACAAGCAGGCAGAGAGGCAGGCAGAGGCAGAGAGAGGAGCAGGCTCCCTGCGGAGCAAGGAGCCCGATGCGGGACTCGATCCCAAGACACGGGGATCATGACCTGAGCCAAAGGCAGTTGCTTAACCAACTGAGCCACCCAGGCATCCCTAGGAACAAATATCTTAATTTTTACGTGTTTTGCAGAATTCTTTCAGTCGCGGGAGAAAGAAACTGCTCAAACTGATGTAAAAAGAAAGACTGCTGTTTCATTCAACTGGGCTAAAGAAAGGCTTTAGGCATAGTTGGATCAACTCCACTTTCCTTTCTGGCCTTGTTTTCAAACAAATTATTCCAAATAGTGGCAAAGGTACCTTTCAGCTATTCCAGGTTTAAGTGGTCCTTTTGTTTTAAGGTCTTGGGAAAGAGAGAGATGGATCCTCTCTTCAAGAGCCCACATCATTTTCTAAAAGATTGACTCTCCTTGGGTTAGGATCTTTACATGTGGACCAGTTGCTATATGCCAGGAAATGGAGGTGAGGAGTCATCATATTGGCCATCCTGGGCCATGTGTCCACTCCTGTAGGGGGTGAGTGACAGCCCACCAGGCAGAGAGAGTGCACTTCCCACAAAGGGAAGCTGCTGGCTGAAAAGGCAGAAAATAGGTGAGAACCGTTTTCGGTAGTATAAGTGGAACTCTAGGTCTTTGTTCAGGTGCCTTTCCCAGGTTAAGATTCTTCCACTCTTAAAACAATAACAGTTATTTTTAGAAGAATTGTTAGAAGAATTAAACAAATTGTTAACATTTTGAATGGATATTGTGTAGTTAAGATAAGGAAAAGGAAAGCATGTGCTATATGTTGGAGACTTACCACCAAACTCCTCTCATGTCCTCAAATTTTCTTTGCTTCTTTATCGAGGATAAAGACCCCTTTAGCAGTCTGATAAATCTCATGAGCTCCTTAGAATTTGTTTTTAAGATTTTATTTTATTTATTTTTTAAAGATTTTATTTATTTGACAGAGAGAGATCACAAGTAGACAGAGAGAGATCACAAGTAGGCAGAGAGGCAGGCAGAGAGGGAGAGAGAGAGAGAGGAGGAAGCAGGCTCCCTGCTGAGCAGAGAGCCGGATGTGGGGCTCGATCCCAGGACCCTAGATCATGACCTGAGCTGAAGGCAGAGGCTTTAACCCACTGAGCCACCCAGGCGCCCCTAAGATTTTATTTTTAAGTAATCTCTACACCCAACATGGGGCTTGAACTCTGAACCCCAGGATCAGGAGTCACATACTTTACTGACTGAGCAGCCAGGCACCCCTAAAATGGTTTTTTGTTTGTTTGTTTGTTTTTTTAGATTTTTAAATTTATTTGAGAGAGTGCAAGTGCAAGAGAGAGCACAAGCGAGGGAGGGGCAGAGGGAGAGGGATAAGCATACTCCCTGCTGAGCAGGGAGCCAGATGTAGGGCTCTATTCCAGGACCCTGAGATCATTACCTGAGCTGAAGGCAGATGCTTAACTGACTGAGCCACCCAGGTACCCCTAAAGTGTTTTTTTTTTATATTTATTTATTTATTTGAAAAAGAGTGAGAGAGTGAAGCAGGATCTATGTGGAGCAGGGAGCCTGATGTGGAACTCGATCCCAGAACCCTGTGATCATGACCTGAGCCAAAGGCAGACACTTAACTGAGCCACCCAGGTGCCCTAAGGTGTTTTTAAATACAGAAAACACATAAGATTTCACATAAAGAACTTCTAAAACTCAGCACCTAAATGCCAAATAATCCAGTTAGGAAATGGACTGAAGATATGAATAGACATTTTTCCAAGGAAGACATCCAGATAGTCAATAGACACATGAAAAAATGCTCAAAAATCACTCACTGTCAGGGAAATACAAATCAAAACTACAATGAGATATCACCTCACACTAGTCAGAATGGCTAAAATGAACAACACAGGAAACAACAGGTGTTGGTGAGGAGGTGGAGAAAGGGGAACCTCCTCACACTCTTGATGGGAATGCAAACTGGTGCAGCTACTGTAGAAAAACAGTATGGAGATTCCTCAAAAAGTTAAAAATAGAACTACCCTATGCTCCAGCAATTGCACTGCTAGGTATTTACCCAAAGGATATAAAAATACAGATTCAAAGGGGAGTGCATGCACCCCAATGTTTATAGCAGCATTATCAACAAGAGCCAAATTATGGAAAGAATCTATATGTCCGACTGATGAATGGATAAAGAAGATTAAGTCATAAAAAAGAATGGAACCTTGCCATTTGCAATGATGTGTGTGGAGCTAGAGAGTATAACCCTAAGTGAAACAAGTCAGAGAAGGACAGATACCGTATGATTTTATTCGTGTGTAATTTAAGGAACCCAACAAACATGGGGGGGGATAAATCAAGAGAATCAAGAAACAGACTGTTAATTATAGAGAACAAACTGATGGTTACCAGAGGGCAGGTGGGTGGGGGGATGGGTGAAATAGGTGATGCAGATTAAGGAGGGCACTTGTGATGAGTACCAGGTGTCATATGGAAGTGCTGAATCACTAAATTCTGCCCTGAAACTAGTATTACACTGTATGTTAACTAACTGGAATTTAAATAAAAACTTGGGGGGGGGGCGGGAAGAAAATACATAAGATCTCAGATGAAATCCAGTTATGTGAAATAGTTATCAAAATATGTAAAAATTGTAATATAATCATGTGTTCATTAACATTAAATGACAAAAATCTAGTGGCAGGTCTAATGGTAATTTTGAAATAGTGATGCATATAAAGTATATCTTGAGATATCTGTAATAGCTATAATGTGATATAAAATATCTGTGATCATAGGTGCTTCTAATCCAACTGATTTTTTGGTCTATGTGCACAATTTCAGTGAGAAGTTAGTGAATATCTTCAGTTAGAAAATACCTTGAGAACCTATGGACTTAGGGTAGAAAATAGCTCACTTTAGGCGCTGTCCAGGTAATCAGCCCAGTATTCCAACCACCTGGTGAGAGTGAGGTCTCACTCTGTTCTTGTTAGTTGGCCCTGATCCCCAGTTGCATGAATTGTACTGTTTCTTTGACCAGCCTTCCTAGATGCAGTCTTTGGTTTTCTAAGAAACCATTTGGACTATCCCTTATTGTGCTGTTCCCACTTTTTGGGAGAGCCGTCTATGTTTTCTTGAACCTATTACTACCAGATATTAACCTTGACCTCCCTTCAGTCTGAATTTCTGGTGGTCATGACTTAACCACATATTCCCTCCCATCTTTTTATTTTTTTAAGATTTTATTTATATATTTGAGAGAGTGTGTGCATGGATGAGAGAGAGCAGGAGGGGGGTAGGGGTAAGGGGGAGAGGAAGAGGCAGAGAGAATCCCAGGTAGACTCCATGCTGAGTGCAGAACCATATGGAGGGTTTGATTTCATGACCCAGTGTCCCAATTAAAGCTGAAGCAAATCAAAACTCTATAAAATAACCTAAAATATTGGGAATTAAATTTATTATTTTTTTAAGATTTTGATTTATTTGACAGAGAGACACAGTGAGAGAGGGAACACAAGCGGAGGAGTGGGAGAGGGAGAAGCAGGTTTCCTGAGGTGGGGCTCCATCCCAGGATCCTGGGATCATGACCTGAGCTGAAGGCAGACACTTAACAACTGAGCCACCCAGGCGCCCCATACATTTCCTATTTTAAAAATTGTGCTAAAATCATGGAGGGCATTGTGAGAAGGAAGGGAAGGGCAAATGGGGGGCAATCGGAGGGGGTGATGAACCAGGAGAGACTGTGGACTCTGAGCAACAAACTGAGAGTTTTGGAGGGGAGGGGGTGGGGGGGTGGGTGAGCCTGGTGGTGGGTATCGAGAAGGGCACGTATTGCATGGAGCACTGGGTGTGGTGCATGAACAATCAATCTTGTAACACTGAAAAATTAAAATAAACATATTTGGGGAGAAAAAAATAAAAATAAAAAAATAAAATACTACTCATCAAAAAAAATTGTGCTAAAATACAGATAACATTGAGCATCTTAATTTTTTTTTAAGATTTTATTTTTAAGTAATCTCTACCTCCAGAGTGAGCTTGAACTCACAGCCCTGAGATCAAGAGTGGCACACTACCGACTGAGCCAGCCTGGCGTCCCAGACCATTTTAACAATTTTTAAGTGTACTACAGTTTAGTAGTGTTAAGTAACATTCACTTTGTTGTACAGCCATCACCACCATCTGTCTCCAGAGCTCCTTTCATTTTGCAAAACTGAAACCCTTAGCCACTAGACAACACTTTCCCCCTCCCCACAGCCCTTGAAACCACAATTCTACTTTCTCTGAATTTGACGACTCTAGGTACTTCTTTTAAGTGGAATCATACAGTATTTGTCCTTAACTGTCTTATTTTACTTAACATGATGTCCTCAGGGTTCATCCACGTTGTAGTATGTGGCAGAATTTCCTTTCTTTTTAAGGCTGAATGGTATTCCATTGTATACGTACACCACATTGATATTCGGGTTAGTTCCATCTCTTGGGTCTTTGTGAATAATAGCACTGTGAACATGGTTGTAAAGTATCTGCTTGTGTCCTTCCTTTTAGTTCTTTTCAAATATTTTATTTGAGGAATTATGTAGTCCTCTCATCACGAAGAACATATAGGAAACTGTTTAGATTTTAAAAGCAGATTACAAGAAAGATCAATAAACCAATAGGAAAATGGGTAAAGGATGTGAACAGTTCATCGAAAAGGGAATCAAAATGAACAGACGCTCAGCTTCCTTCATAAAAGAAAATGTAAATAAAATGCATATTTCACTTATCAGACTGACAGCCAAAATTGTGTTAATATTTTGTGAAGGGCAATGTGATGATACAGGGGCTCAGGGAGTGCTGCTCGGACTGGAAGTTGGTACAGCCACTAAAAAGGGACATTTGTTATTACCTATCAACCCAAAATGCACAACCTATCAACCTAAAATACCTACAAATGCGCATACCCTTAGACATAGCAATACCTGTTTTGAGACTGTTGCCTACAGATATTTTTGCACATGTATAAAAAATATATGAGCAGGTTTTGTCCTTGCAGTATTATTTGTAATAGCAGAAACTTGGGAGTAAGTGAAGTCCATCAGTTTGAAGACTGGTTAAATCATGGTGCATCTACACAAATACTGTGCAGCCAGAAAAGATTTAAAAGCTCCTGACATGGCAGTGGATAAATTTCCAGGTTATATTACTGAATGAGGATGTAAGGAACAGAACCACATATGTAGTATGGTATCATCTTGTAAAGAAAGAAGAAAAATACCGGTGTATAAGCATAAAATGGGTATGGAAGTATATATAAGGTACTAATAAAGCTGTTGCCAGCAGGAAGAGATAATGACTAGCAGGAGTGAAGGGAAACTTTCAGTGTATTCCTTTTTATACTTTGAGTATCAACTGTTAAAAATATTAAGTGAGAAAGATGTGCCTAGAAAAATTCGAGGATTACTGAAATGGGAAGAGACCGCCTAACCAGTGACTTCCAGACACTTCAATAGACTTTAAAAAAATTTTTTTAAAAAAGATTTTATTGGGGCGCCTGGGTGGCTCAGTTGGTTGAGCAACTGCCTTCGGCTCAGGCTGTGGTCCTTGAGTTCCGGGATCAAGTCCCACATCAGGCTCCCAGCTCCACGGGGAGTCTGCTTCTTCCTCTGGCCTTCTCTCCTCTCATGCTCTCTCTTGCTTTCTCTGCCTCTCAAATAAATAAGTAAAAATCTTTAAAAAAGATTTTATTTATTTATTTGACAGAGAGAGAGCACAGAGATATATATAGAGAGAGCACAAGTAGGCAGAGTGGCAGACAGAGGGAGAGGGAGAAGCAGGCTCTCTGCTGGGGAGAGAGCCCGATATGGGGCTCCGGGATCATGACTTGAGCCAAAGGCAGTTGCTTAACTGACTCAACCACTCAGGCACCTTAGAAAAACATCAGTTAGGTTGAGCCTTGAAGTGAATTTGTGAAAAAATGTGAGGACAAGAAAAGAAGCTTTTGGGATTGATCTAGACTAAAAAGTAGTATAAGAAAGTCTACTCCTTGGGTGTAGTAGTATATGTCTTTTAACTCTAAAACCTGAATAGTTTGAAACATAGAAAAAACCCAGATACTCGTTGCCTTTATTTAATGATTGTTAATATTTTGGCACTTTGGCTTTATCTTTTAAAAATATATTTAATGTAGGATAGGATAGGACAG
Source organism: Nasua narica (assembly GCA_028533885.1). Taxonomy (NCBI): domain Eukaryota; kingdom Metazoa; phylum Chordata; class Mammalia; order Carnivora; family Procyonidae; genus Nasua; species Nasua narica. The sequence continues at coordinate 14,199,780 of CM052812.1, forward strand.
AAAAGTAGCAGATTGATTCAGTTTCTTATCTTTTGTCATATCTTTGGAGAATGATTTCCTGTCTTGTCCAAAAAAAAAAAAGAAAAGTCTGGTTAAAAAGCATGTTGAATATAAAAAGAGATAGGATAGCATTAGGCCATTTTGAATTAGTTGGGGCGCCTGGATGGCTCAGTCAGTTAAGCCTTTGGCTCAGGTCATGATCCTGGGCCTAAAACTGAGCCCTGCATCTGCATCAGGCTTTCGTCTCAGCAGGAGTTCTGCTTGTCCCTCTCCCTCTGCCCCCCAACTCGTGTGTGTGTGTGTGTGTGTGTGTGTGTGTGTGTGTCCATGTGTGTGCTCTCTCTTGCTTGCTAATAAGTACATCTTTGAATGAGTCTGCATTCCAAGAGAAATTACATCTAGAAATTTATGAAAAACTGGCAAATACGATTGCAAAAAATTCCTGTTCATGATCTTTAAAGAGTAATAAATAAGGGGAAGCAGGACTTCTGGGAAAGATGTTTTGTGAACCCTTAGAAAAGTAGTAATCCTAAGGAGCTAGGAAGAGTTTAGTGAGTCTTGGCTAAATTTACCTTATTTTGTTTGTCTTTTGGATTGTAATTCCCTGGCAAGCCAGGGAAATTTGCGGAGAATAGTACATTATTTCCTTACACTTTTCATCATCTTTCCTTTCAAGCCCCAAATTGGGTATGGAGATTACTTGAAAAATAAATTTTTGTACAAGTGTAGGATAGAGAAGACCTGATTTGAAAGTTCTTCATGGGAATTCATAAGACTTTACAGAAACAAGTAAACACGTAGATTTTCTCCTAAGGTCAGTGTCAGTATTTAACTTTTCCTTTGGATGGATGGTTTGGACATGGCTTTTTTGAATCTTAAATATATTTACTTACTTTGAATAACTGTCTCAAGAATTTTTCCCAAGGAAATACTTCAAAGGACAAGAATAATTTAAAAATGAAGATGTTTTTAGCTATTTTCTTTGAGATAGTAACCAATAGAAACATGTATCAATAGAGAAATGATTAAATTGTGGTATCTACGAGTCAACATTAAAGAGACTAATATGATTCTGTGCCTACATAGAAAAATGTTCATGCTATTAAAGAAGTAGAACAAATTACGTATCAATTTCTTTTTAAAAATATTTTATTTATTTATTTGACAGAAACACAGCGAGAGAGGGAACACAAGCAAGGGGAGTGGGAGAGGGAGAAGCAGGCTTCCCGCTGAGCAGGGAGCCCAAGGCAGGGCTCGATCCCAGGACCCTGGGAACATGACCCGAGCCGAAGGCAGACGCTTCACCGACTGAGCCACCCAGGCGCCCCATATCTATTTCAATTGTAAGAAAATTGTATTTACATGTTAATGAAAATCGAAAAAAGCAATTAAAACTAGTGAAAACTGTTTTAGCATAATTAAATTTAAACATTTAAATTCTTTTATATTTGAATCTTTATTATTTATTTTTATTTTATTTACTTTATTATTTTTTAAAGTTATTTTATTTGAGTATAATTGATACACAGTGGTACAGTAGCTTCAGGTATACAACATAGTGATTCATTCTCTATACATTACGCTGTGTTCACCACAAGTGAAGCTACCATCTGTCACCACAGAAGGCTATTATAATATCATTGACTATATTCCTGTGACTTACTCATACCATAACTGGAAGCCTCTCTCTTCCATTCTGCCCATCCCCCCTCTCCCCTCCTCATCTCTGGCAAACATCAGTTCTCTGTATTTAAGGTCTGATTCTGCTTTTTGTTTATTCATTTTTTTTATAGATTCCACATATGAATGAAATTGTATGGTATTGTCTTTTTCAGTCTGACTTATTTCCTTAGCTTAATACTCTCTAGATCCATCTGTGTTGTCGAAAATGGCATAATCCCATCCTTTTTTATGGCTGCATACTATTCATGTGTGTATGTGTGTGTGTGTATGTACACACACCTTTCTTCCTTATCCATTCGCCAATCAGTGGACACCTAGGTTGCTTCTACATCATGGTTATTAGAAGTAATGCTGCAATAAACACAAGGTGTATATGATGTAGGAAAGATGTTAGGGTTTGAAGCAGATGGCCAAGAAAGAATTCCTGAGATGTCTTTCGTCCAAAACATGGTTTTACTAAAGCATGGGGACAGGACCTGTGAGCAGAAAGAGCTGCACTGGGTTCATGAGGAGTGGCTGATTATACACTATCAGGTTTGGAGGGGGTTAGGGATAGTGTAAGTCTAAGGGATTTTGGAAGCAAGGTTTCCAGGACCTCGAGGGGCTAGCTATTGTTAGGATAAGGTCATTTATTACTGTTTGGTAAAACCTTAGTCAAGAGATCCTTCAAATGTTAATTGGTGGGTCATATAATTGGGGGATGATAGCCAATAGGTGTCTTGGAGGGTACAGATAAAGGAAGTTTCCAAAGGAATTTTTTTTAAAGATATTATTTACTTATTTGACAGAAAGGAGAGAGATCATAAGTCGGCAGAGAGGCAGGGAGAGAGAGAGGGGGAAGCAGGCTCCCCGCCAAGCAGAGAGCCCGATGCGGGCCTCGATTCCAGGACCCTGAGATGATGACTAGAGCCGAAGACAGAGGCTTTAACCCACTGAGTCACCCAGGTGCCCCTTTCCAAAGGAATTTTTATATGTTAAAATATAACATATCCTGCAAGTGGACTTGCGGGATCCTAAGATTGCCTTTTACCCTTAGCAAAGTATTAACATCTGGGCAGTTGAGTCCCTAGAGGAATGTCACTCTGCCTGTTTCAAGGACCTGTCAAGGGGTTGTAAGTAGTAAGGAAATTTAATTTTTCTTTAGCCTTTGTTTCCCACATCATGTCCATCTTTTCAAATTATTAGTGTTTTCATTTTCTTTGGGTAAATACCCAGCACTGGAATTGCTGAGTCATTTGATAATTCTGTTTTTGATTTTTTTGAGGAAACTCCATACTGTTTTCTATAGTGAGTGGCTGCACCAATTTGCATTCCCACCAACAGTGTACGAGGATTTCTCTCTCTCCACATCCTTACTGACACTTGTTATTTTTTGTCTCTGTGATACTGGCTATTCTAACAGGTATAATGTGATCTCTCATTGTAGTTTTGATTTGCATTTCCATGATGATGAGTGATGTTGAGCATCCTTTCATGTATCTCTGTTGGCCATCCGTATGTCTTCTTTGGAAAAATACTTATTCAGGTCCTCTACCCACTTTAATTGGATTTTTTTTTGTACTTTTGGTGTTGAGTTATGTAAGTTCTCTATGTATTTTGGATATGAACCCCTTATCGCATATGTCATTTGCAAATATCTTTTCCTATTCAATAGGTTGCCTTTTGGTTTGTAGATTGTTTCCTTTGCTGTGCAGAAGCTTTTTATTTTGATGTAGTCCCAATAGTTTATTTTTGCATTTGTTTCCCTTGCCTCAGGAGACATATTTAGAAAAATGTTGCTATGGTCAATGTCCAAGAAATTACTGCCTATATTTTCTTCTACGAGTTTTGTGATTTAAGGACACAATTTAGGTCTAATCTATATTGGGTTTATTTTTGTGTATGGTATAAGAAAGTGGTCCAGTTTCATTCTTTTGCATGTAGCTTTCCAATTTTCCCAACACCATTTGTTTTTTTTTTTTTTTAATTTTTTTATTAACATATAATGTATTATTTACCCCAGGGTACAAGTCTGTGAATCATCAGGCTTACACATTTCACAGCATTTGCCATAGCACATACCCTCCCCAATGTCCATATCCCTACCCCCCCACCTCCCAGCAACCCTTAGTTTGCTTTGTGAGTTTAGGAGTCTTTTATGGTTTGTCTCCTTC
>CM052812.1:14203715-14236286 GCA_028533885.1 Nasua narica
TCCCTGCCCTGCCTCTCAAATTCTTCATATCAGAGCGATCATGCCAACACCATTTGTTGAAGAGACTATCTTTTCCCCACTGTATACTCTTGCCTCTTTTGTCATAGATGAATTGACCATATTAAGGGTGGATTTATTTGTGAGCTCTTTATTCTGTTCTATTAGAATATGTGTCTGTTTTTGTGCCAATACCGTACTGTTTTGATTACTACAGCTTTGTACTATAACTTGAAATCCGGGATTGTGCTACCTCCAGGCTTGTCTTTCTCAAGATTGGTTTGGGTATTTGGGGTCTTTTGTGGTTCTATACAAATTTTAGGATTACTTGTTCTGTGAAAAATATGATTGGTATTTGGATAAGGATTTCATTGAATCTTAAACAGTTATTCTTAATATCAAATCTAGTCAGTATTCCAATTTTCAATACCCTCATTTCTTTTACTTCAAAATTATTTACAGTTTTTAAAAATTAGGATCCACATAAGGTCCATATATTGCAATTGGTTGAGATATTTCTTGTTTCTTTTACTCTGTTCTTTTAGCTCTGATTCTCTAGAGCTCCATGTCTTTCTTTTTCTCCTTGCTTTTTATTTGTTGAAGAAATGGACTTGTGTGACAGTAGAGATCCCCCGTCTGGATTTTGGCAGACTACTTCCTGGGAACATCATTTAATATGTTCCTCAGTCTTCTGCTTTCCCTGTGAAGTAGGAGTTGGATCTAGGTATCCCCAGATTGGGGATACTTCTCGCTCATCTCCATTTAAGACCTCTTTCTCTTTAGTTTTAGGGTTCTATATTTTTAGAGATGCATGTTCCACCAGCTGAGCCAGCCAGGTGCCCCTAGAGTTTAATTTTTTATTTATTGTTTATTATATGTGTTGCTTCATATATCTATGGATTTGGGTTTTTCTCCCTTCCTGAAGAGACAATGCCCATATTGCCCGTTTTCTCTCCCTGTTCTCTAGCACTTTTATCCCCCCGTCTCTGTTCTCCTCTCCTTCCAGCCCCTTCAGTAAATGACAGAACAGAAAAGTTATGTGATGTGAGCTAACTAGAGAGTTAAACAACACTTAGAAAAATGTATTATCAAAATACAGCAAAAAGTAAAGTAAAATCAAGTTATGAGAATATGGCCCAAACATCTGTTAGTCCTCCTTTTCACCAAAATATGAAGACCAAATTGGTCAGGAGTGTTGACCTTAAGAATTATCTCAATGAAGTGAAAAAAAAGTTTTCTGGAAGGACTTTTTTAATCTTTATTAATTCTTGTCAATTTTATAATTTTCTTCCTAGATCTCATAGTTTGGATTCTGGCTACATTATAATGAATGATACTTCGACATCAGATGTCATTGGTCGACGTGTTGAAGTTAATGGAGAACATGCAACAGTGCGTTTTTCTGGTATCGTCCCTCCTGTGGCAGGTAATTTATAATTTTGTGTGTGTGTGTGCATTTGTTTATTTTAGAGTCCTGTCTTTGCAGCCTTCTCTCTAGTGCTTTGTAACATCGATTTTGAAGAAACTAACAACCAATTTGTAGATGCTTCTTACATACAATTATTTGGTTTGGGTAACAATATCCTGTGGAACCTATGGTTTTATTTAATTTTAGACTTATCTAATTATTTAGTGTCGCCATTTTATATTAATTCAACCTTAAAATATCTTCTTAGTAAACTGTAAACAACTGATAATAGTAAATTTAAACAACTGATAATTCTCATATCCTAACCTCAAAAACTAAGAATTTTGGAAATTTCTTTTGTCATCAATCAATGTATATATGTATTTAAAGTAGTTTAAATTGATAAGCATACAATTTTGTGATACCTTTTTTCATGTATTATCTGGTACATATTTATGGTCTCTATAGCATCATTTTGTTTACATTTTTTGTTTTTTTACTTTTTATTTTTTTTAAACTTTTTTTTTTTAAGACTTTATTTATTTATTTCACAGAGAGAGAGAGAGAGAGAGCACAAGCAGAGAGAATGCCAGGGGCAGAGGGAGAAGCAGGCTCCCCGTTGAGCAGGGAGCCCAATGTGGCTTGATCTCAGGACCTGGGATCATGATCTGAGTCGAAGGCAGACGCTTAACCGCCTGAGCCACCCAGATGCCCCTGTTTTTTTTTTTTTTTTTTTAAAGATTTTATTTATTTATTAGGAAAGAGAGAGTGAGAGAGAGCATGAGAAGGGAGAAGATCAGAGTGAGAAGCAGACTCCCCATGGAGCTGGAAGCCTGATGTGGGATTCGATCCCGGGACTCCGGGATCATGACCTGAGCCGAAGGCAGTTGCTCAACCAACTGAGCCACCCAGGCGCCCCACCCCCCTGTTTTTTTATTGGGATATAATTGACATATAACATTATATTAGTTTCAGGTGTACAAAATAATGATTTGATATTTATATGTATTGCCAAATGATCACCAAGATAGGTCTAGTTAACATCCATTACCATACATAGAGTTTTATTTTTCTTTTAAACAGTATCATTCTTTTCTAATTAACTTATTATTTTTATTTTATCTTTTTAATTTCAGTATAGTTAACATACATTGTTATATTGGTTTTAAGTTTACAATATAGTGATTCAGCAATTCTATACCTTACTCAGTGCTTGTCAAGATAAGTGTGTTCTTGGGGCACCTGAGTGGCTCAGTGGGTTAAGCCTCTGCTCTCAGTTCAGGTCATGATCTCAGGGTCCTGGGCTCATCAGGGAGCCTGCTTCCCCCACTCTCCCTCTGCCTGCCTCTCTGCCTATTTGTGATCTCTTTCTCTCTGTCAAATAAATAAAATCTTAAAAAAAAAAAAAAAGATGTGTGTTCTTAATCTCCTTCACCTATTTCACCCATCCCCCCACCCACCTCCCTCTGGTGACCATCAGATTGTTCTCTATAGTTAAGAGTCTGTTTCTTGGTTTGTCTCTCTCTTTTTCCCCCCTTTTTCTAGTTTGTTTGTTTCTTAAATTTCGCATACTAGTGAAATCATATGGTATTTGTCTTTCTTTGACTGACTTATTTTGCTTAGCGTTATACTTTCTAGGCCCACCCATGTTGTTGCAAATGGCAAGGTTTCATTCTTTTTTATGGCTGAGTAATATTCGTGTGTGTGTGTGTGTGTGTGTGTACATATACTACCTCTTCTTTATTCATTCATTAATCGATGGACACTTGGGCTGCTTCCATAATTTGCTATTGTAAATAATGCTGAAGTAAACATAGGGGTGCATATATCTTTTCGAATTAGTGTTTTCATATTCTTTGGATAAATGCCCAGTAGTGGAATTACTGGACCGTATTGTAATTTTATTTTTAATGTTTTGAGGAATACCCCCCATACTGTTTCCCACAGTGGCTGCACCAGTTTGCATTCTCACCAGCAGTGCATGAGGGTTCCTTTTTCTCCACATCCTCACCAGTACTTGTTCCTCGTATTTTTGATTTTAGTTATTCTGACAGGTGTGAGGTAGTATCTCGCTGTGGTTTTGTTTTATATTTCCTTGATGCTGAGTGATGTTGAACATCTTTTCATGTGTCTCTTGACCATTGGTATTTCTTCTTTGGAGAAATGTCTATTCCTGTCTTCTGCCCATTTTTTAACTGGATTATTTGGTTTTTTTGTATGTTGAGTTGTAGAAGTTCTGCATATATTTTGGATACTAACCCTTTATCAGATATGTCATTTGTAAATATCCTCTCCCATTCCATAGGTACAGAAGCTTTTTTTTTTTTTAAAGACCCTGAGATTAAGAGTTGCATGTTCATGGGACTCCTCAGTGGCTTGGTCAGTTAAGCATTTGCCTTCAGCTCAGGTCATGATCCTGGGATGGAGTCCCACATTGGGGTCCTTGCTCAGTGGGAGCCTGCTTCTCCCTCTGCCTGCTGCTCCTCCTGCTTGTGCTCTCCTGTGTGAAGTACATACACACAATGGAATATTACTCAGTCATCAAAAGGAATGAAATCTTGCCATTGGCAGTGATGTGGATGGAACTAGAGTGCATTATGCTAAGCGAAATAAGTCAGAGAAAGATGAATACCATATGATTTCACTCATGTGGAATTTAAGAAATAAAACAAATGAATGTAGGGGAAGAGAAGGAAAAATAAAATAACAGAGAGGGAGGCAAACCATAAAAGGCTTAACTATAGGGAACAAACTAAGGGTTGCTGGAGGGAGAGGGGGGGATGGGGTAATTGAGTGATGGTCATTAAGGAGGACACTTGATGTAATGGGTGTTCTATGCAACTAATGAATCACTAAATTCTACCCCTGAAACAAATAATACATTCTATGTTAACTAATTTGAATTAAAAAAAAAAGTTGCATGTTCCACTGACTGAGCCAGCCAGGTACCCCTGTACTATAGTCTGAACATAAGTTTCACCTGACCCTGTGGGAACTCTGAAGAGAGGGTGGCCCTTCAGGGATTTTTCTAGCTGAGATGGGGGGCTGGGCATTTATACCTGTGAGAATCTATCACTGGCTTTTGTTATGTGGAAGGGGGTGTGCCAGGCACTTTCTTCAGTGGAGACAGTTCTTGGAAGTGAGCTCATAGTTGAGGGCTAATTGCCAGAGGCTAGTAGTCCCAGTAGCTGACGGGAATAAGTCTCACTTTCTAAACGCCGGTTGGAGTAGCGCGTCACAAATCCAGTGATACAGACAGAAGGTATTTGATGGTAATTTAGTGACTATGAAGTGGTACATATTATTTTCATTTATTAAATTGCCTGTGAGTTTGACTATTCCTTTATTGTATATATGATCAGGCAAAATTTTCCCCCTCAAATTATAATTCTGCAAAGAAGGAGCCACTGTGTATTTACTCTGTTAATTATCTCATCATGTGGGGGCCTTCTCTATGACTTTACCTCAACTGGTGTGACTTTTGAATTTCTTTCAGAAGTCAATAGATGGAATTGGTACAAAGATGCAGCGAAATCGAACATAGATTTAGTAATCACTTCTGGAGCTGCTTCGCTGAGTGTAAATTTAGGGTTGTTGTGATAACTAAATGATTGAAAGTGTTTAAAGCACTTAGACCAGGTCCTGGTGCATACTGTTAGCTATTGTTGTAGATAAACATTTCAAAAATTTACTTAAAAAGAAATAGAGCAGTTCCAATGTTTTGCAAATGGCTTGGGTGGGAAATTTAATTTCCTGAGATAGCATCATATGCAGGTTTTTAAAATTTTTTAATGTTTTTTTTTAAAAGATTTATTTTAGAGAGAGTGCATGAACGAGTGCATGGTGGGAAGGGGCGGAGGGAGAGGGAGAGAAAGTCTCAAGCAGACTGCTGTGAGCACAGAGTCCATCCGACTTGGGGCTTGATTGATCCCACGACCCTGGGGCCATGACCTGAGCTGAAACCAGGAGTCAGATGCTTAATTGACTGAGCTGTGCAGGTGCCCCCATATGCAGGTTTTTTTTTTTAATTATATTCATCTATTTGACAGAGAGAGAGAGATCACAAGTAGGCAGAGAGAGAGAGAGAGAGAAGCAGGCTCCCTGCTAGCAGAGAGCCCGATGTGGGGCTCAATCCCAGGACCCCGAGATCACGACCTGAGCCACTGAGGGCAGAGGCTTTAACCCACCAAGCCACCCAGGCGCCCCCCCATATGCAGTTTTCAAAAAAGTGTTTATTGTAAAATAAAGAGGATATGCTGTGATGGGCAGAAAAATGCCCCTCCCCTTCCAACAAAGATGTCCACAGGACCTGGGAGCATTATGTTCAGTTACATGGCAAAGGAGAATTAGGGTTACAGGTGGAATTAAGCTTGCTAATCAGCTGACTTTAAGATGGGGAGATTATCCAGGTGGGTTCAAGGATCCGTATAAGTGGAAGCAGAAGAGGGCAGTGATGTGAGGAAGTTTCCACTGGCCATTCTGGGCATTGAAGATGGAATGGGGTTGTGAAGCCGAAGAATGTGTGCAGTCTCTGCAAGCTGGTGAAGTCAAGGCAATGAATTTTCCTATGTAGCCTCCAGAAGGGAACACAGCTTTGCAACCCCTTGATTTTATTTTATTTTTTTAAAGATTTTATTATTGAGAGAGAGAGCATGCATGAGAGTGGGGTGAGGGGCAGAGGGGAGAAGCAGGCTTCCCTCTCTGAGCAGGGACCCGATGTGGGGCTCCACCGGCAACTCTAGGATCATGACCTGAGCCGAAGGCAGACACTTAAGCAACTGAGCCACTCAGGCGCCCCTGCAACACCTTGATTTTAGACCAGTGAGACTGTCCTCAGGCTTCTGACCTTCAGAACTGTAAGATAATAAATTTGTGGGGTCCCTGGGTGGCTCAGTTGGTTCAGCGTCTGCCTTTGGCTCAGGTCATGATCCCAGGGTCCTGGAATTGAGCCCTGTATCAGGCTCCCTGCCCAGCGGGGAGTCTATTTCTCCCTCTGCCTCAGTCCCTCCCCCTCCACTCATGTTCTCTCTCCATCGCTCTGCTCTCTCTCTCTCAAATAAATAAAAATTCTTGGGGCGCCTGGGTGGCTCAGTGGGTTAAAGCCTCTGCCTTCGGCTCAGGTCATGATCTCAGGGTCCTGGGATCGAGCCCCGCATCGGGCTCTCTGCTCAGCAGGGAGCCTGGTTCCCCCTCTCTCTCTGCCTGCCTCTCTACCTACTTGTCATCTCTCTCTCTGTCAAATAAATAAATAAAATCTTAAAAAAAATTCTTAAAAAAATAAATTTGTGTAGTTGTATAGTAGGAATAGGAAATTGACATGTACTAGCTAATTGTGTGAGGTATTCTAAAAGGGTCCCTAGTGATGATAGTCAGAGACTAACGTTATAAATGTGTTTGGAAAGTCTGATTAAAATTGTTTCATGAGGGGTGCCTGGGTGGCCCAGTCGTTAGGCCTCTGCCTTTGGCTCGGGTTATGATCTCAGGGTCCTGGGATCGAGCCCTGCATCAGGCTCCCTGCTTGGTCGCGGAGCCTGCTTCTCCTCCTTTCACCCTCTGCTTGTGTTCCCTCCCTCGCTGTGTCTCTCTCTGTCAAATAAATAAATAAAATCTTAAAAAAAAAATTGTTTCATGAATGTGGGAGTGAGGAAGTACTTTTTCTAAATTCATATCACGTGATTTTAAATGATTAACTGATTAATGAAATGCTACCTTTTGTTAATATACATCTGTATGCTTAAAAATTATATATTCATCATTTGATATTCTCATATCCATATACTTGGAGTTGCAATCAGTATTTACATTATATTTTTATTTTCTCTCCGGTGATTGACTTCATGGTTCTTCGCCCTTACTTATTGTTTTGTAATATGTTTTATGGTAACTGAAATCTGGTATTGTCTGCCTATACAGAGTGACTAAATTAGATGGCCTTACAGTGTATTGGGTTCCATTTATCCTGTAGTAACAAGTTAATTTAAAATAAAATAATTGAAACATATTTCTTCTAAGTTCTTAGAAGTTCTTTTGTATTCTACACTCAGTTTATTGATCCTAAATAGTGCTTGAAATGCATTCGCACCTATCGAAACAAATATTGGCAATCCGAATTCATCAGGGAACAGTTGACTTAGCAAAGTCAGAAAGAAGTCTGCTTTTGATCTTTTCTCCATTCCTCACATCTTCTTACCAATTTCCAGCCCTCCAGATTCCAGCTTCTAACCTGGAACTCTCCAAAGATCTGACTCTACCATGTACATCTCAGAGGCTCATCACAAGAATTCAGATTCATTTTTTTCTTTTGTTTTAGAGAATCAGTATAATTTTCCATGATGAAAGAAGCAGATTTTTTTTTTAGGTCTTGGATGATGTTGTTTTTAATATATGACTAGATTTTCTTATACTTTCATTTAGTAATACTGCTAATTAATCTTCTGGGTCATTCTTGAAGCCTTGTTGCTGTGTTTCCTTTTTTTTTTTTTTTTTAGTATCTATTAAAATAATACATGAGCATGATAAAATATAGTGCCCAAGGGCTTATGAGGAAAAACCTAAGTGTCCAGCTATGGATGTTTTTTCACTGATTGGTTGTAGGTGTCTTCTTGGTTAACCCTATTTAATTGAGATCACATGTACCTTTTCAGTTATAAGATGTTTTCTTCTAAGATTATCTTTGGTAATTTTTACCCTTCCATTTTACCTACTTTCTCTTTCTGGCACTCCTATTGGTTGGATATAGGATTTCCTAGATTGATCTTCTACATTCCTTTTGTTCTTCCTTGCAATTTGTTGAAAAAATTGTGTTTGTCTTCTAAAATTTCCCATGTTCTGGATTCTTTTGATTACATCCACATGATGTCATTAACATGTATTTGTCTCTACACCCTATAAATTGGTAATTATATATAGGGTTTATCAGATTCAGGTTTGATATCTTTTTTTGGTACAAATACTCTGTAGGTAATGTGTTCTTCGGTCAGGAGGCACATAATGTCTGGTTGTATCTCTTTTTCTGATGTTAGCAGCTCTTGATGAACATGGTTTTTTTTTTGTTTTTGTTTTTTAAAGATTTTATTTATTTATTTGACAGAGAGAATGAGATCACAAGAGGCAGAGAGGCAGGCAGAGGGAGAGGGGGAAGCAGGCTCCCCGCCGAGCAGAGAGCCGCATGCGGGGCTCGATCCCAGGACCCTGAGATCATGACCTGAGCCGAAGGCAGAGGCTTTAACCCACTGAGCCACCCAGGCGCCCCGATGAACATGGTTTATATCAATTATTTGGGGTGATCAAATGGTGAAATTCTCATAATTTTTTTTATTGTTCTTTTGATGGACAACTTACCCGTTGTGGAAAATTTCCCTGTGTTAATTACTTGTTTCCAAATAACTGAGTGATTGAAAGGCAGGATAAATGTTAGATTTTTCCTTTTATTTGTCTTTATAAAAACGAATTGATTGACTTAGAAAATCAATGAATTTTTAAAAAATCTTTATGAAGTCATGGGTTTAAACATATCTGATCTGTTTTAGTCCATTGCTGTTATCCTTATTGATGCTCAGACTGTCCCATATGTGGCCAGAAGGAACCCCTTCAGATTGCCTCCTGAGTACTTCTGATAGTTTCCTTACTGAGATGATAAGGAAGCTCTCATATGTGAAGTGTTCATCTTACACATTTTTTGCCCCACAATCAGCTATTTCTCCATGGTTCTGCTTTCTTTTTTTTAAGTGACAGGTAGCATTTTGGAGGCCCCAATCTGACATCTAGGGGTGCTCATTGCTTTGGGTCGGTTGTTGTTTCTAGGCCATTTTTAGTCGACACAGCTCTATATGTTATATGCATAATTCCTAGAAATAGAATAGGTATGTGTATTTTTTTTAGTACTTACTATAAAAGTTTGAAACATACAGCAGAGAATAGTATAAGGAACACCTGTATATACTTGTTATGTCAGTTTAACATTGCTAACACTTTGCCTTATCTGCTTCATTAAAAATTTTTTTTTTGCCTAAGCATTTTATTTTTTAAAGATTTTATTTATACGTCTAACAGAGAAGAGAGCATGAGAGAGCACAAGCAGGGGGAGGAGCAGAGGGCCGGGGAGGAGCAGGATCCCCACTGAGCAGGGAGCCCAATGTGGGGCTTGATCCCAGGACCCTGGGATCATGACCTAAGCTGAAGGCAGATGCTTAAATGACTGAGCAACCCAGGTGCCCCTAAATAAACTCTTAAAAAAAAAAAGCCTTTGTTTTTTTAGGTACAGTTGACACACACAGGTGTACAACGTAGTGATTGGATAACTCTACAGTTCTGCTGTGCTCAGTGCACAATGTGGCTACCATCTGTCACCATAAAGGGCTATTACAATACCACTGACTCTGTTCCCTACCCTGGACCTTTCATCCCTGCAGCTTACTCATTCTGTAGCTTGAGGCCTGTACCTCCCACTCCCCTTCAGCCATTTTTCCCATCCACCCACCCCCCTTCCCTCTGGCAACCATCAGTTCTCTGTATTTATAGGTTTCTTTTTTTTTCCCCCAAAGATTTTATTTATTTGACAGAGAGAGAGAGAGAGAGAGATCACAAGTAGGCAGAGAGGCAGGCAGAGGGAGAGGGGGAAGCAGGCTCCTCGCCGAGCAGAGAGCCTGATGCGGGGCTCGATCCTAGGACCCTGAGATCATGACCTGAGCCAAAGGCTTAACCCACTGAGCCACCTGGGCGCCCCTGTATTTATTTATAGGTTTCTGTTGGTTTGTTTTGTTTTTCAGATTCCACATGTAAGTGAAATAATGGTATTTGTCTTTCTCTGACTTATTTCAGCAAAATTTTAGGTGTTTTAATCTATACCATCAAAATTCTGCACTAGCTTTTTTTTCTCAATTAATTTTATTTTAAAAATTTTTTAGTTTTTAATTTCCATTTTATTTTTTTAGAGAGACAGCGCACATGCATACATGGGGTGGGATAGGGAGAGAGAGAATCTCAAGTAGGCTCCACCCTCAGTGGAGCAAAGGGGTGCTTAATCTCAGGACCTTGAGATCATAACCTGAGCTGAAACCAGGAGTCAGCCACTTAAGTGACTGAAACACCCAGGTGCCCCTTTTTGATTAATTTTAGATATGAGTTTCTTATTCCCTCATATAAAGAAAATCCATATCTAATCTTTACTGTTGTTCTACTCTTTTTTCCCTAAGAGGAAAGTTGTTTGTTTAACATTTTAAGGCTTTTGTAGCATTTATTTACCTACTTTAGGTTTTTGACATTGAGTTGAGTTACATAGCCCTAGGTATTTTTTTTAAGTAATCTCGGTGCCCAACATGGGGCCTGAACTCCTGACCCCGAGATCAAGAGTCAAATACTGTTCTGACTGAGCCAGCCAGATGCCCCTAAGGTATTTTTGTTTAAATAACATATATTTCTTAAATTTTTATTTATTTCTAAAAGATTTTATTTATTCATTTGACACAGAGAGAGGAAGAGGCAGGCCCCCCGCTGAGCAGGGAGCCCAATACAGCGCTTGATGCCAGGACCCTGTGATCATGACCTGAGCCAAAAGCAGACGCTTAACCAAGTGAACCACCCACCCAGGCGCCCCCAAATAATACTTACTGATTGTACTTTATTAGGGTTTTGTTGCTATTGTTATTTCAAGGTTTTTAACGGGTTTTATTTTCTCACAGCTTTTATTGAACTAATACTACTTTGAGAATCAGAGTCAATGCAAATTATTTGGTAGCAAATCTCTACATGAAGTATGTGTAACAGTGCTCTTCTTTGAGAAATTTTCAAATGAATCATGCTTTTGTCCTCCTACCAGAGCAAATAGAAAGGCATACGTGTGTTTACAGGTTTTCATGTTCTGGGAGTTGATGGAAGAAATGGCTAAAGTTATGACTTGTCTAGAAGAACATTTAAACATTATGTGGAAACCAAAGTTGTTGTCTTTGACAAACACATGTGGTATTCAAATGAAAAACTGTAAATAGTGTCATTTAAATAGATAATGCATTTAATTGTTTCCGGATGCTTTTTATAGCTTATTTATTACGGGGATGAAGCCCTGCTTCAAATTGGTAGCAGATTTTATTATAGGAGTAATAGGCATTTGGTAATTTGTAACTTCAAGTGTGTTAGGCCCCCAGTTATCTTGTCTGTATTTATAGATGCAAAAAAAATGGGTGCTCAAGTGTGTACTTGTTTGAGGCTTTGGACAGATGTGGGGTTGCTTCTTAAGAGAGAATTCTTGCTCCTGAAAGTTAGCGGTATTTCTGTAGCCCACAATCGTGTTGAAGTGGAGGGCCCTCTACTTTGAAGGGTTGTTATGAGGAGTCAATAAATTAATATATATAAAACATTAGTCTTACTTCCTGACAGGAAGTAAGAACTTTTTAAATGTTCGCTGTTCTTCTTTTGAATCAGGAGAAAAGTACTCTTTTTCTCAGAACGCTTCATTTCCATCTATAGGAAAACCATCATAGAATCTTGATTTTTGTTGGAGCATGTCATCTGTCAGGATATTGATGTATAAATATAAAAATTATATTTATCATTGGAAATTAATAAACCTATATTCTTGTGTCTGCCTCAGTCTTTTGCACATTTGAATTTGGTAGACTGAGGCTAATCAGGGCCTTATCACCCCTGGAGTGTAGGAGGGGGAAGCCTGGATCTTCCACTGTTGGGACCTGACCGATGAGGTGGTCCTACCAACCTCCACTTCGGTCTGCTTTCTCATCTCCACTGGTTTCCGTACTTGCTCTGCTGTCTTTAGTGCACGGGGTGAGAGCTTGCCAAACAAGAGCAATGCTTTGTCTGAGTTACAGCTGGTCACAAGTGCATGCTGGCCCTGCTCTTCCCACCTGTGTTAGTTTGAGAAGTGACTTGTTCCTCGCAGCGTGAAGCCTTTTTAGTGATGTCCACCAGTGCAATTCATTTGTGTGACGGCTTTTATGATGAGTAACATTACTTGTGTTTATGGCCTTTGTTTAACAAAGTGGATTAAGACACAAAAGGATTGTGTGTGTGCTAGTACAGAGTTTGGTCCTTTTTTACTATGTTATTTTGGCAAGTGTGACATACTAAGAAAAATATACGTGGTCTTTGCCTCAGGTTCCTGACACAAAGCTCCCCAAACCCATGCAATGTCCTGTGTGTTAGGGGTCCTAGGAACATCTTCTAACAGAAGATCTTCTAACAGATCTTGAAAACAAAAGCTTCTGGGGAGCCTCAATGGCTCAGTCGGTTGTGTCTGCCTTCGGCTTATGTCGTGAATCTGGGGTCTTGGGATCAAGTCCCATGTCAGGCTCCCTGCTCAGCAGGGAGTCTGCTTCTCCCTCTCCTACTGCCCTTCCACTCCCCTTGTGTTCTCTCCCTCTCTCAATTAAATGAAATCTTAAAAAATGAATAAATAAAAGGAGCCTCTAGGTGGCTCAGTCCGTTAAGCTTCTGCCTTTGGCTCAGGGCATGATCTAGGGGTCCCGGGATGGAGCCCTTCCTCCGGCTCTTTGCTTAGTGGGGAGTCTGCTTCTCCCTCTCCCTGCTGTTTCCCCTCCTTGGGCTTGCTCTCTCTCTGTCAAATAAGTAAAAAAAAAAAAAAAAAAAAAAAAAAAAGGGCTTTTTTTTTAGGAATAAAAGAATTGCAATCTGGGATAAATAAATTGTGGTAAAACCTGTAGGAAGGTCAGAGGGAATAAAGGAGAGGCATGCTTTTTAAGGAGGAAAGGGGTAGGTTGGAAAGTCTGTTATAAACTAAAAGTCCACTTGAGTAAAGTAGGAGTTCGTAGTATGGTGGCTTTTCATTGGCTGAGCTATTGGCTCTTGTAGGCACGAGGTGGTTTTTCATTGGCTGAGCCTATTCCAGCCTACTTTTAGCTGGAATAGTAGAGTAGTATCTGGTGCAAGGTCAAGTCCATGTAAAGCCAAGTTCGTCACTTTGTGTTGAGTCTGCAGTTGACTACGAATGATGGTATGGCTTGAGAGCTCCCTCTATGAAACCTCCCGACTACATTTTAGTGAGATTTCCCACTACTGATTTTTCACATGCTCTAATATTTGTTCTTTAATCCCCGTTCCCGACACCAAGAACTTCTAAAGAAGGCCCTTGGAATCTCCAAAGTGATGAGTGTCTTTTTGTATGTTCATGATCACGGGTGGCTGGGGTGCCCTAGAGAGCTTCTGGATGGGGGCTGGTCACCGGAAAGACCACATCTTAATTAGGAGTTTGGAACTTTCAGCCTCACCCATCCTCTGGGGAGGGATGAGGGGCTGGAGATTAATAGTCAATCATGCCTACATGAGGAGGTCTTCATGAAAATCCCGAAACTGTGGGCTTTGGGGTTGGTGACCATACTCACATGCTGACAAGGATACCTCAAACTGTAGGGACAGCCACCTGTGCTTAAGACCCTTCTGGGTACTTCTGCTTGTAGCTGTTCATCTCTTCTTTGTTATATCTTTTATAATAAACTGATAAACATAAGGGTTTTCTTGATTTCTGTGAGCAGTTCTAGCAAATGATCAAACCTGAGTATGGGCTATGGAAACCACTGATTTATAGCTGGTGACTGAGAAGTTAAAGGTGACAGGTGTCCCAGGTGACAGCCTGGGACTTGTGACTGGTGTCTGAAGTGGGGACGTTCTTATGGGACTGAGCCCTTAACCTGTGGGGTCTGCACTAATCTGGCCAGTTAGTATTAGCTTTGAGGTAAATTATAGGACACCCGGGCCATGTCCGCCAAGAACTGGAGAATTGCTTGCAGTGGAAACCCCACACATCTGATGCCAGAAGTGCTGTGAGACTGGAGGAAGAAAGCTTTCCCTTGAGTAAGTGACATATTTCCCCTGAGCTTCAGTTTCTTATCTTTTAAAATTGAGATCCTGTCTTTCCATGCTACTTAACTAGGGTTCTCAGGAGAAGCGGGATACAGTTCAAGCTCTTTACTGTGTCATTGGAGAGCTTTATGTTAGAGGTCAGCCTCTTTGCGGCCCTGCTGGTAGTCTTTTTCTCCTGCTACTGGCTCCTACCCAACCCCCAGGATGCACCTCTGGCTCCACCTGTGTGGGACTTTTTGAGGTTCCCTAAACCGGTCCTGAGCTCTATTAGGCTTTGGCCTCTAGTATTTTCCCTTCACGGTTTCCTTCCTGTTACTACTGCATGTCTTTCCCACACACCACCCGCAACAGTATTAGGTGTGCTTCCTTATCACCTGCACTCACTTTTGTTCCAAGAGTTAGTCTTTATATAATGGCTGCTGGTTTTCACACGTATCCCTATTAGAAAGCGTTGAGCTGTTTTACAGCAAGAAACAGTCTTATTTATTTTTCTGTCCTATTTATTTTTCCTCTTTATTATTTGCTTCCTTCTACTTTCTATAGGTTTAATTTAGCCTGTTTTTCTCCCCTTAACATTTTGAGATAGACGATTATTTTCCATCTTCCATCTAACTTATACATTTAAGTCTCTAGGTTTCTCTCAAAATGCAGCTTGTGACTACATTTCCCAAATTTTGATATGTGGCATTTTTATCATCATTCTGTTCCAAACATTTTTAAATTAACATTGTGCTTTTTTAAAAATTAAAAAAATTTTAAAAAGATTTGATTTGTTTGAGAGAGAAAGAGCACAAGCAGGGGAAAAGGGATAGGGAGAAGGAGAAGCAGAGTCCCCACTGAGCGGGGAACCCGATGTGGGGCTCTATCCCAGGACCCTAAGACCATGACCTAAGCCAAAGGCAGATGCCTAACCATCTGAGCTACCCAGGTGCGCTTGTGCTGTATTTTTTCTCCAAAGATTTATGTATTTGAGAGAGAGAGCACACACATGTTGGGGGTGGTGCAGAGGAAGAGGGAGAGAGAATCTCTAGCAGACTCCCTGCTGAGTGTAGTAGCCCCACGTGGGGCTCGATCCCAGGATCCTGAGATCATGACCTGAGTGGAAATCAAGATTGGATACTCAGCCAACTTTGCCACCCAGGTCCCCCTGTGCTTTCTTTTTTGATGCAAGGTAATTTAGAATGATATGGTCTAATTTCTACACATATGAAGATTTTCTAATAAACTTTTTGTTATTGACTGCCAACTGAATTCCATTGTGTACAGAGAAGCTACTCCATGATTTCAGTCTTTTATATTTTTGTGGTAAAATGCGCAGAATGTAAAAATCTACATTTTTTGCATTTTTTAAGTGTGTAGTTCCGTGGCATTGGGTTCATTCCTGTTGTTGTGCAGTCATCACCACCATCCACCTCCAAAACATTTTTTTATATCTTCCCAAACTGAAATTTCATATTCATTAAACAGTAGTTTCTCATGCTTCTCTCTCACCAGTCCTTAGCAACCACCATACTACTTTCTCTCTCTTGCAAATTTGACTATGGTATTTGTCCTTTTTTTTTTCTTTCTAAGATTTCATTTTTTAATTTAGAGTATGTGCATGTGAGCTGGGAAGAGGAGCAGAGGAAAGGAATCTCAAGCAGACTCTGTGCTGATTGTGGAGACTGATGTGGGGCTTGATACCACAACCCTGAGATCATGACCTGAGCTGAGATCAAGTGTGGGATGTGTAACCGACCGAGCCACCCAGATGCCCCGGTGGACTTTATCTTTTATGAATGCCATATCTCACTGAACATAATGTCCTCGAGGTTTATCCATGCTGTGGCATGTGTCAGAACTTCCTTATAAAAGGCTGAATAATACTCCGTTGTCTACATATACCACATCAAAAAGAATAAAACAATTGGGAATTAATCAGGGAGATGAAAGACATATACAAGGAAGATTATAAAACATTGCTGAAAGAAATGAAACACAAATAAATGGAAAGACATCCCACATTCATAGGTTGGAAGAGTTATTGTTAATAAAATGTCAGTACCACCCAAAGCAATCTACAGATTCTCTTTGATCCCTGTATAAATCCCAGTGACAGTTTCTGCTGATTCTTTTTTTTTTTTTTTAAAGATTTTATTTATTTATTTGACAGAGAGAGATCACAAGCAGGCAGAGAGACAGGCAGAGGGAGAGGGTGAAGCAGGCTCCCCCCTGAGCAGAGAGCCCGATGTGGGGCTGGATCCCAGGACCCTGAGATCATGACCTGAGCCGAAGGCAGAGGCTCTGTTGATTCTCTTAATCAGCATGTTTCGTCCTTTCTTGTTTCACTTATTTGTTGATAATTTAGGTTTATATCTGCCATCTTATTATTTGCTTTCTATTTGTCTTACCTGTGCTTTTTTTCCCCTCCTTTTTGGATTATTTTTTAAACTTCATTTTTCCTCTCTATTAATCATTTTTTAAATTTTTTATTAAGTAATTATCATGGAGATAAAAACATGCATCTTTGACCTACAAAAGTCTAATTAGTAATTTTACTTCTTCCCGAACTCATGTGAAGGCCTTAGAATACTTGAATACTAATTCTGCTTACCTACTTCCTAACTCATATGTTGGATATTTTAATCTTTGTGCATATAAAGCACCAAGAACTGTTAATAGTTTGTATCATTTTTATTAATTTTTATTAATTTAGATGTATCCATATATTTACCTTTTTTTTGTCTTTTCTTTACCTCTGTATCCTCAGATTTATATCTGGGATAATTTTCTTTATCCTTGAAGATCACTCCTATTAATTTTTCTTTCCTCAAACTGTCTTTGTTTTTTAAAAAAGTTTTAAATTGTACTTACATGTATATAAAACATAAAATTTGCCATTTTGACTGTTTTTTACTAAAAACTTTTAATTGTTAAATATAACAAAATTTACCATTTTAACCTTTTTTGGATAGGATAACCTTTTTTGGATAACCTTTGTATTTTTTAGAGTGGTTTTAAGTTCACAGCAAAATTGAAGAGCAGGCAGAGAGATTTCCTCCTGCCCCTCACACATGCATAGCCTCCCCCATTACAAATGTCCCCCACCAGAGTGTAAATTTGTTGCAATTGATTAGCCTGTATCAGTACATCATTATCACTCAAAGTCCATTGAAGCTCCCTCTTGGTATTGTATATTCTGTTGGTTTGGGAAACTTTATGATGACATGTATCATACAGAGTAGGTTCACTGCCTTAAAAATTCTGTGCCCCACCTGTTCATCTTTTCCTTCCCCCTATTTTTAAAATGTTAACATATTTAATTGTGGTAAAATATACATACATAAAATTTACCATCTTAACCTTTTGTTTCTTTCCATCTTAAACCATTTTTAAGGTATAGGTAAATAGTGACTAGGATACCTCATGTAAGTAGAACCAGATGGCCTTTGTCCTTTCAGGATGGCTTATTTTATTTAACAAAATGTCTTCAAGGTTCATCCATGTAGCTTGTGTGAGAACTTCATTCCTTTTTATGGCTGAATATTCCATTTTATGTATATCACTTTTTTTATCTGTCCATCTGTTGATGGATATTTGGGTTATTTCTACCTTTTGGCTATTGTGGGCAATGCTGCAATGAACATTGGCACACAAATGTTTGAGTCTTTTTTTAATGCTTGTGGTTATATGCCTGTAAGTAGAATTGATGAGTCGTATGGTAATTCTACATTTAGCTTTTTCAGGAACCACCAAAATGTTTCCCACAGTGACAACACCATTTTATCTTTCTGTCATCAGCGTATGAGGGTTCAGGTTTTTCCACATCCTTGCCAGCACTCATTTCTTTCCATTATTTTGGTTATAGCCGTACTATTAAGTGTGAGGTGGTATCTCATTGTGGTTTTGGTTTGGGTTTCTGTAATGACTAATGATCATCTTTTCATGTGTTTATTGGCCATTTTTATATCTTTGGAGAAATGTCTATCAAAGTCCTTCGTCCATTTTATTTAGGTTGTCTTTTTTGGGGGGCGGGATTTTGTTTTAATTCCTGTTAGTTAACATATGGTGTTGTATTAGTTTCCAGTGAACAGTATAGTGATTGAGCAATTCCATACATCATCCAGTGCTCATCATGACAAGGGCCCTCCTTAATCCCCATCACCTATTTCACCCATCCCCCTGCCCACCTTTCCTGTGGTAACCATCAGTTTGTTCTCTATAATTAAGTCTGTTTCTTGATTTGTATCTCTTTTTCCCCTTTGCTCATTTGTTTTGTTTCTTAAATTCCACATATGAGTGAAATATGGTATTTGTCTTCCTCTGACTTATCTTGCTTAGCATTACATTCTCTGGCTTCATCTATGCCATTGCAAATGGCAAGATCGTATTCTTTTTTATGGCTGAGTTATGTTCCATTGTATATATAGACCGCATCTTCTTTATCCTTTCATTCATGTGTGGACACTACGGTTGCTTCCTTATCTTGACTATTGTAAATAGTGCTGCTATAAACAATAAGGATACACCTTTGAATTGTGATTTCCAGTTATAGAATTTTTCTTTAAGGTTTGAAAAAATACAGTTGTAAAATTTTCTGCTGAAATTTCAAGGTCATCTTTTATTTCTCTGAAAATATTAAACATAGTTAAAACTCCATTACGCAGATGCGTGATGAATCTGTTTATGTTGGCTCTTGTTTTCCTTGGTGCTCAGTCACAGAATCTTTGTCTTTTTCTGTGCTTGGATATTTTTGTCAGCATGCCAGATATGATGATGAAAAATTATATTCGAGCTTTGCAATAGTGTTATTAATTAATCTTCCTTTAATCCTTTACAAGAATTTACATTTAATTCCTACAAGGGTTAGTTTATTTAGTGCTGGTTCCTTCTTACTCTTAGAATGATGACATCTTGAGCCCAGTACAAATCCTAGAGAGTTTCTCAGCAACTTTCACTTCCTTGGGGGAATGTGATTCTCAGTATTGATTTCTGAGCCCCTGAAATCTGTCCAAAGCTCTGTTCAGCTTTTTAACTTCTTATATCAGAATTATCATATGCCTTAGGGGAAAACATCACTCTAAATGCTTTGGGTTTCCTTCTTCTCCCACGTGTTGGCCTTGTAATTCTTCGGTGCCTTAGTAGCGCTCTGGGATGTACACACATATCTTTAAAATTGTAGTAAATATACCTAACTAAATTGACCATTTTAACCATTTTTCAGTGTAGAGTTCAGTGGTATTAAATACATTTGCATTGTTGTGCAACCCTCACCACCGTGTACCTGGTACTCTTCATTTTAGGGAACTGGAACGCTGTACCTATTAAATAATAACTCCCCCTTCTCTTCTCCCCTCAGCCCTTGACACCCCCCATTTTACTTTCTGTCTCTATGAATTTGACTGCTCTAGGTGTCTCAGTGCATGTGGAATTCTGTCTTGTCTTTTTGTTTGGCTTATGTCATTTTAGCATAATATCTTCAAAGTCCACCCATGCTGTGGCATGTCTCAGAAATTCATTCCTGTTATTGGCTGAATAATATTCTGTCATCTGGATACACCACATTTGGTTTGTCCATTCATCATTAATGGACACTTGGGTTGTTTCCACCTTTTGGCTATTGTGTATAATGCTGCCACAAACATAAATATGCAGGTGTCTGAGTCCCTGCTTTCAGTTCTTTTAGGTATATACCCAGAAGTAGAATTGCTAGATCATTTGGTAAATTCTATGTTTAGTTTTTTGAGGAACTATCCTACTGTTTTCCATAGTGGCTGTAACATTTTATATTCCCATCAGCAGGGCACAAGAGTTCTAATTTTTCTACATCCTCACCAGCACTTGTTATTTAGTTTTGGTTTGTTTTTTGACTTTTGCCATCATAGTTGATGTAAAGTGATTTTCAAAAATAGTTTATCTAGCTTTGCTAGTTTTTACCAGGAGGGTTGATCCAGAAGTGAACCACTCCGCCTTTCTTTTGCACCTAGCACAGTGCTGTATATAGAGTGGAAGGGAGGAGGAAAGGTAAAGAAAATGTTCTGGAAACTGAGGTAGTATGCAAATATAAGGTATGAGTCAAAGACAGCAAAGTGTGATGGGTAAGTCTTGGCTTCTGGAATTAGAATCACCTGGGTTTGAAGTGTGACTTTGAGTGTTATTTTATCTATGTTGAGTAAGGATACTATTTATATATAGCCTTTTATTTTATGAAATTCAGATTAGTAGACTAGGACTCCAAAAACTTGTGTATTTGTCCAGGAATTAGTGAAAAAGAAGATAATACTGTCTGCTTCACAAAGATGAAGTATGTGTTGTAAGAATAATATGAGGTAATGCAAGGAAAAATTTCTGGCATTGAGTAAGTGCTCAGTAAATTTTAGCTATTGTTTCCTTTTTTTTTTTTAATATTATTTATTTATTTATTCGACAGAGAGAGACACAGTGAGAGAGGGTACACAAGCAGGAGGAAGGAGAGAGGGAGAAGCAGGCTTCCCGCGGAGCGGGGAGCCTGATGCGGGGCTCGATCCCAGGACCCTGGGATCATGACCCGAGCCAAAGGCAGACGCCTAACGACTGAGCCACCCAGGCGCCCCTTAGCTATGGTTTCCTTAAGTGGTAGTTTTTGTTGGCTTTTGAACCAAACATGCTACCTATCGTATTTGCTGATTGCAGTCCCAAGTCTAAGGTTAACTTGCTCTTTTTTTTTTTAAAGATTTTATTTATTTATTTGAGAGAGAGATATCACAGACAGAGACGCAGGCAGAGAGAGAGGGGGAAGGGGGCTCCCTACTGAGGAGAGAGCCCAATATGGGTCTCAATCCCACGACCCTGAGATCGTGACCTGAGCCGAAGACAGAGGCTTTAACCCACTGAGCTACCCAGGCGCCCCTAACTTGCTCTTTTTCCAAAGATATTTTTTGCCTCCAGTGGTGTCTGTGTGATAGGGTTTCCATTGCCAACTATATTTGCTTGCAGCAAAAAGGAGCATTAATTATCTCTGTCCTGGGGCGCCTGCGTGGCTCAGTGGGTTAAGCCTCTGCCTTCGGCTCAGGTCATGATCTTAGGGTCCTGGGATTGAGCCCCACATCGGGCTCTCTGCTCAGCAGGGCGCCTGCTTCCCCCTCTCTCTCTGCCTGCCTCTCTGCCTGCTTGTGATCTCTCTGTCTCTCTGTCAAATAAATAAAAAAAATCTCTGTCCTCACTTAGTCCTCATTTTTTTTTCTTTCTTATTCTACTAGGACTCTGGTTAGGAGTAGAATGGGACAATCCCGAGAGAGGAAAGCATGATGGAAGCCACGAGGGAACTGTGTATTTTAAATGCAGGTAATTTTTTATTATGAATTTGCATGGTTATTTTGGGTAATATTCAATACTTGAATAAAGGGGGATGGAGAAGAAGAAATGTTTGGCTTTGGGCATAGTTATAATGTAGAATTTGATGTATTCTAAAAAAACCCAAAACCTAATTTGCAGAGTTTTTCCCCTTAGTTTTAAAAACTCTGGCTCTTAACTTCACAAGAAAGATTGTTTGCTTTTTCCTTCTTTGTGTTTTGTTTCTTGACAGCTTTTTTTAATTGGATAAATACAAGCATTTCTCATTGATTAACAATTTACAGCCCACTAGGTGAATAATAAAAAAGAGAAATAGCCTAGATATCCAATAAGAAGCAGTTGATTAAACAAAGTACAGAACATCTGAATAGTGGACTGCTAGGCCACCATCAAAAAAAGTGCTTATATTGCTTATCTGCTAATATTCTTAACTGCTTGAATTCAGAGAAACTTCATGAAGCTTTGGAAATGATGGTGGAATGCTTTCAGACAGATTTTTAAAAATTTTTGTTGTTTGTTTTCCTTAGTAGGTTTCAGTTTCTCAGAAAGAGCTTGTTTTTTTTTTTTTTTTTTTTTGTTTGTTTTTGTTTTTTAATTTATTTGAGGGAGAGAGAGCATAAGCCAGGGGGAGGGCAGAAGGAGAGGGAGAAGCAGACTCCCTTCTGAGCAGGGAGCCCAATGCGGGACTTGATCCCAGAACCCTGGAATCATGGCCTGAGCCAAAGGCAGAGGCTTCAGCCCGCTAAGCCACTCAGGCGCCCCTCAAAGAGATCTTTTAACATCAAGCATATTTTTCCTTAAGTATGGCACAGTGAATGCAGTCCTGGCCTGGAAGTCAAGAGGCCTCTAACTCTGCTCTTAACAGTCCTCATGACCCTGAATTAGATTAAATTTACTAACCTCTAAAATGGGGATCAAAATTAGATAGTAGCAAAATATATTTCCCAGCCTACCATTCTGTAGTTTTAGAGAATCAGGATAGAAGAAGAATCAATATGTAGAGGCAGATGTCAGACATGGAATGAGGCCAGCTCAAAATGTGTCAGGAGTTCATGGAAGATATGTTTAGGGAGGTGTGGAAATAGAAATTCCTTATCCTGGCCTATTGATCCTTCACCTGCCTGAACCATGACCTCATAAACCTTCCAGTGAAGGAACTTATCCTAAGGAGCCTGCCCAGCACGGTTCCCTCTTCTAAAAGCTTGCTCACATCCTTCATGATTGCATGGACCTTAATGGGCTGTAGATGGAGTGATGTTTTCAGTCTTGGTTATCCTTAGTGTAAATATCAAGAGTTGTTTCAGACTTCATAGACCTTCAGGAGTTGCCCTGAAATGCTGATGGGAGGCCTCGGTTCAGGGACAGGAACTCATTGTTTAGATTCTTGCCTTTGGAATAGCATTTCCTTATTTCCTCGTGTCTTCTTGTGTGGTCATGCCTGAGCATTTACAGAGTGAAATGCATACTCTCCTGTTACAAACTACTGTTCTTTCATTTCATTGAAATGAGCCTTTTGTTGATTTTAAGTCTTATATGGGTAGATAATGTTAAGTATCAATTCCATTTCAGAGTATTTATGGGGCAGTACAGAAGGGAGCATTGGGTCTGATGTGGTGGGGAACCACTAGTCTAGACTAAAGGAATCACCTTTATAGTTGTTAATGCTTATATTGGTATAATTAAGATATGGCTAATGGAGATTATATCAGTATTGTGGAATTTCTATATCAGACACAACAGATTACATGACATGTATTTGTTACTAACTTCATTGAGATCTCTTCCTAATATATCATACACATTCCTTCCATGTCAAAAGCCATGTTTGGAGGTGGCCTTCAGAGGTGATCTGGTCCACTCCCTAATCCTCTTTTGACAGTGTCACACCAACTACTTGGGTGGTGGCAGGGCTGGGGTTGATCATTTCATGTCACTCTAGTTTCAGTCCCATCTCTTATATGACCTATGGTAAGTCTGGCAGTCTCCTGAGCTATTACTCCTAATTAATATTTGTGACACAGTTTACAGGTTTATCCCGGAATTTATGGCTATGAGCCACTCATCAGCATGTTCCCAGGTGCTTCCGTTCTCCATCTGCTGTGTTTTGGGAGTGTAGAGAGGTTCAGTGAAGGTGATGAACCTTGAAGTTCTTTCCACCTTGCCCCTAGATAGCAGAGTGATTTCCAGTTTATTTTATTTTTTTTTCTTTCAACCTAAACTAGAGAGTATACTCTAAACAGAACTGTGGGTCAGTATTCCACTGCTCAGGTTTTACTTAAAATGTTCTCTCTCTAAGCAGTTATCTTTTTTTTCTAATGAGCCAGAAATTTTTTGTTTTTTTTTTTTTGTTTTTAAGGTTTTATTTGTTAGAGCACAGAGGGAGAGAGAACAGAGGGAGAAGGAAAAGCAGGCTCCCCGCTGTTCAGGGAGCCCAATGCTGGCTCGATCCCAGGACCCAGGGATCATGACCTAAGCAGAAAGCAGATGCTTAACCAACTGAGCCACCCAGGCACTCCTCTTTTTTTTTTTTTAAATATTTTATTTTATAATAAATATTATATGAGAGAGAGCACACACACACAAGTGGGCAGGGTGGAGGGAAGTGGGAGAGAGAGAAGTAGGCTCCCTGCTGAGCAGGGAGCCCAATGTGGCTCTTAATCCCAGAACCCTGAGATCATCACCTGAGCTGAAGGCAGATGCTTAACCAACTGAGCCACCAGGCGTTCCCCCCCCTTTAAAGAAATCTTAAAATGTGACTTTTTGGGGTGCTTAGCTGGCTCAGTCTTGATCTTGGGGTTGTAAGTTTGAGCCCCACATTGGGTGTAGAGAGTACTTAAAATCTTTAAAGGGGCGCCTGGGTGGCCCAGTTGACTAAGCATCCAACTGTTGATCTCTGCTCAGGTCTTGATCTCAGGGTTGTGAGTTGAAGCCCTGTGTTGGGCTCCACACTGAGTTGTGGAGCCTACTTAAAATAACTAACTTAAAAAAAAAAAAAAAGTGACTTTTCTTTGGCACCAGTGAATGGGATATTTGACGTCAGAGGAAATGCACAATACGGGATAACTTACAAAATAGAATCTTGATTTGCTCATTCCATGTGTGGCATAAGGTTGTTGTAAAGTATTTTGAGATTCTCAAATGAGCATTAATGGATTAGTATAAATTATTCCCCTGCTATGGTGTAAAGTGTTAAAAGACTTTTTTAAAGAAGT
This sequence comes from Nasua narica, assembly GCA_028533885.1. NCBI lineage: Eukaryota > Metazoa > Chordata > Mammalia > Carnivora > Procyonidae > Nasua > Nasua narica. Next base: position 14,228,475 of record CM052812.1, read on the forward strand.
CACTATGTACTGATAGTTTGTAGGCAGGGCACATTTCTGCAAAAGATGAAGAAGAGAGGTATTTCATTCTTGGAAGACTCCCATAAATCAGGACAAAATAAAATTTGTGTCACTCAGGGTCAGTCTACAAAAAAACTGAGCTGTTTTTCTGTTGGGAAAATTAGTTTACCAGGTCAGTTCTCAAGTAAAGCATTGTACATCAAGTGAGATGGAAGTTAGTTATGCAAGCTTGCCTAAAAGGCTCTAAACATGTCTAATTTTGTCTGCAGCAAAATAGGGTATGAAGATCAACAAGATTTACTACAATCTCCTCAGAGACCCAGCCTTTCCCAGGAGGTAGCATCTAAAGCCCCAACAAGAAAAATGCTTATTTACAATGGGGAGTTTTGGTCAGTGGAGAACCCTTGCCTTTGAGTAATGCTGCCAGATTCAGGAAAGAAAAATACAAAACACATAGTGAAATTTGGACTTTTAGATCAACAGCCAATTATTTTTTAATGATAATATGGGACATGTATGGGACATAGTTATACTGAAAAATGATTGGCTATTGATCTGAAATTCAGAGTTAACTGAGCATCCTGACTTTCAGCTGAAAAACCTGTTGGGAAGGTAATAGTGCAGATTGAATCTCAATGATAGGGCTTCATGCCAGTCTTCCATTCCCACAAGGGCCATGGTCAGGATGTTGATTTCATTTAGAGCATCTGTAATTGGTGGGCAGGAGGAGGATAGAACCGGAACAAGCTGAATGCTTACATGAGAAAAATGTTTGAACTCTCCTCCTTTCACTCCCTCTCCTCCCCCAATATTGTTCTCTTTGGACAGGGTTCAGAATTTCAGTGTTTGGATACACCATCTCAGTAATCGTCTAGAATCTCAGTGGAGTCTATGTAAATTATTAGTTTATTTTGGGAGATTTATTGTTATTGGTGGGCACTCATTCACTTGGTATTTTTCAGTATTTGCTGGTCTGTTTTGTTTTCTGAGAAACCCTCCAGGAATGTTCAAGAGGAGACTGATCTTTGATGTTATCCTTTGATCTGTAAAGGGCATAGCATCCACTTTGCAGCTACCTAATACATACCATTCTAACTCCTTTGATCTGCCTGCAGTCAAACTAAACAGTAATAAAGATCTCTTCTTGAATGTTTCATTACCACTGTTTAAAAAGTGTAAATTTAGAACAAAAAGTGAAAACCATGGCATTTGTTTTATATTGTGTTTTCTCATATATTAGAACTGAGCTAGTTTTTAAACTTATGTGCTCAAACTGTTTCATTTATTTTTGTTGTGGTATAGCAGACACACAATGTTATGTTAGTTTCAGGTGTACAGCATTGTGGTTTGACAACTCTATGCATTGTACAATGCTCACCACAATAAATGTAGTCCCCATCTGTCAACCTACAGCATTACTATGGTAGTGTTGACTATATTCCCTGTACTGTAGTTTTCATCTCGTGACCTTTTTTTTTTTTTTAAAGATTTATTTATTTGGGGGGTGGGCAGAGGGAGAGAGAATCCTTAAGCAGACTCCCCACTGAGTGCAGAGCCTGAGGCTCAATCCCAGGAGCCCGAGATCATGACCTGAGCTGAAATCAAGAGGCAGTCACCTAACTGACTGAGCCACCCAGGCGCCGCCCCACCCCCATGACCTATTTTTTTTTTTTAAAGATTTTATTTATTTATTTGACACAGAGAGAGAGATCACAAGTAAGCAGAGAGGAAGGCGGGGTGGGGGTGGGGAGCAGGCTCCCTGCTGGGCAGAGAGCCCGATGCAGGGCTCGATCCCAGGACCCTGAGATCATGACCTGAGCCGAAGGCAGAGGCTTTAACCCACTGAGCCACCCAGGCGCCCCGCCCATGACCTATTTTTAACTGGAAGTTTGTGCCTTTTAATCCCCTTCACCTGTTATGCTTATCCCCACCTGCCTCCCCACTTTGGTAACCACCAGTTTGTTCTCTGAATTTATGAGTCTGTTCCTGTTTTTGTTTGTTCATTTGTTTTTAAGATTCCTCTTATAGGTGAAATCATATGGTATTTGTCTTTCTCTGTCTGACATATTTCATTTTGCATAATACCCTCTAGGATATTGTTGTCATGAACATGTAGTGTATTCCTGTTATGAAAGGCAAGATTTTATTCTTTTTTTTTTTCTGAGTGAATGTTCCTTTGTATATTTGTATGTCTATATCACATCTTTATCCATTCATCTATGGATGGACACTTAGGTTACATCTGTATATTGGCTGTTTTAAATAATACCTCAATAAACATAGAGATGCATATATGTTTTTGAATTAGTGTTTTCATTTTCTTTGGTTAAATATCCAGCAGTGGAATTGCTGGGTTGTATGCTATTTCTACTTTTAATTTCTTAAGGAACCGCCATACTGTTTCCCATAGTGGTTGCACGACTTTACATACCCACCAACAATGCACAAAGGTTCTCTTTTCCCCACATCTTTGCTAACACTTACCTGTTGTCTTTTTGATAGTAGCTATTCTGAATGGTATCTTATTGTTTTTGTATGTATGTATTTATTTTTGAAGATTTCATTTATTTGAGAGAGAGAATATGAGGGGGGCGCTGAGGGAGAGCAAGAAGCAGGCTCTCTACTGAGCAGGGAGTTGGATGCAGGGCTTGATCCCAGGACTTCATCCTAGGACCCTGAGATCATGACTGAGCTAAAGGCAGACACTTAACTGACTGAGCCACCCAGGTGCCCCTTGTTTTAATTTTTTTTTAGATTTTAATTTTTAAGTAATCTCTTTGCCCAACGTGGGACTTGAACTTACAACCCCGAGATCGTGACCTGTTCCGAAACCAAGAGTCAGACACACAACTGACTGTACCACCCGGGTGCCCCTAAGATTTTATTTTTAATCCCTACACCCAGTATGGGGCTTGAACTCTCAACACCGAGATCAAGAGTTGCATGTTCCACCATTGGAGCCAGCCAGGTACCCTGCATTTTTGTTTTGTTGATGGGTTCCTTCCTGTGCAAAAACTTATTAGTTTGGTGTAGTCCCCACAGTTTATTTTTGCTTTTGTTTCACTTGCCTCAGGAGACAAATCCAGATTATTTTTGTACCTAGTCTAAGAAAGTGATCCAGTTTCACTCTTGCATGTAGCTGTCTAGTTTTCTTGACATCATTTATTGTGAAGACTGCTATTTCTCCATGGTATATTCTTGTCTCCTTTGTCATAGATTGATTATTGGGGTTTCTTTCTTCCCTTGGGCTCTCTGTTGTGTTCTGTTAATTTATGGGTCTGTTTTGTGCCAATATCTTATTATCTTGATTATTCAACTTTGTAGTATAGCTTGAAATATAGGATTGTGATATCTCCAGCTTTGTTCTCCTTTCTCAAGATTGGTTTGGCTATTCTTGGTCTTTTGTGGTTCCTTATAATTTTTAAGATTATTTGTTCGAGTTCTGTGTAAAATGCTCTTGTTACTTCGATAACGATTGTATTAAATCTGTCAGTTGCATCACTCGGCATCAGAGAAATACAAATCAAAACCACAGTGAGATACCACCTCACACCAGTCAGAATGACTAAAATTAGCAAGTCAAGAAATGACAGATGTTGGCAAGGATGCAGAGAAAGGGGAAGGATGCAGTGTAGGGAACCCTCCTACACTGTTGGTGAGAATGCAAGCTGGTGTAGCCACTCTGGAAACAGTGTGGAGGTTCCTCCAAAAGTTGAAAATAGAGCTACCCTACGATCCAGCAATCGCACTACTGGGTATTTACCCTAAAGATACAAATGTAGTGATCCGAATGGGCATGTACACCAGAATGTTTGTAGCAGCAGTGTCCACAATAGCCAAACTATGGGAAGAACCTAGTTGTCCACCAGCAGATGAATGGATAAAGAAGATGTGGTGTGTGTGTGTGTGTGTGTGTGTGTGTGTGTATACACATACATACATACATACATACACAATGAATACTATGCAGCCATCAAGAGAAACGAAATCTTGCCATTTGTAAGGATGTGGATGGAACTAGAGGGTATTATGCTAAGTGAAGTAAGTCAATCAGAGAAAAAAATTATCATATGATCTCTCTGATATGAGGAATTTAGAGACAGGGTGGGGGTCTTGGGGGGTGGGGGAGGGAAATGAAACAAGATGGGATCAGGAAGGAGACAAACCATAAGAGACTCCTAAACTTATGAAACAAACTGAGGGTGGCTGGTTGGTAGCGGAGTTAGTGATAGGGTGGCTGGGTTATGGACATTGGGGAGGGTCTATGCTATGGCAAATGCTGTGAAATGTGTAAGCCTGATGATTCACAGACATATACCCTGGGGCAAATAATGCATTATATGTTAATAAAAAAAGTGATCATGGAAAAAAAATCTGTCAGTTGCTTTGGGTAATAAAATGAACATTTTAATGTATTCTTGTTCATGAGCATGGAGTATCTTTCCATTTGTTTATGTCCTCTTCAGTTTCTTTCATCACTGTCTTACAATTTTTAGAGTATAGGTCTTTCACACCTTGGTTAAATTTATTCCTAGGTGTTTTAGTCTTTTTGATGCAAGTGTATGTGGGATTGTTTTCTTGATTTCTTTTTCTGCTACTTCATTATTAGTGTATAGAAAAATAATAGATTTCTATGTGTTAATTTTTTATCCTGCAGCTTTACTAAATTCATTTATTCTGATAGTTTTTTTGGTGGAGTCTTTAGGGTTTTCTATATATAGTATCATGTCATCTGCAAATAGTGACAATTTTACTTTTCTTACCAATTTGGATGCCTTTTATTTTTTTCTCTTGTCTGATTACTGCCTCTAGGATTTTTTCATTTGTCACATGATATTTGAAAAACAGATCTTCCAAAGAAAATTTAAAAAGGAAGAAAAATAGATCTTCCTCATTCTGTTTCCACACCCTCCCCATTTTATTCCTTTAAGGAAACCAGTACTATTTCATAAATTTCATACTTTTCTTTCACTGGAATTACAAATTTCACTAGTTCTTTTTTTTTTAAAATTTTTAATTTTTTTTTTTGAAGATTTTACTTATTTGTCAGGGAGCATAAGCAGGGGGGCCAGAAGGCAAAGGGAGAAGCAGGCTCTCTGCTGAGCAAGGAGCCTGGTGTGGGTCTGTCTTTTTTATTTAAAGATTTATTTATTAGAGAGCATGCATCTAAGCAGGGAGATGGACAATGGGGTAGAGGAGATAATCTTAGTCAGACTCCCCACTGAGTGTGAAGCCTGATGTGGAGCTTGATCTCAGGACCCTGAGATCATGACCTGAGCCGAAATCAAGAGTCGGAAGCTCAACCAACGGAGCTACTCAGGCGCCCCACAAATTTCACTAGTTCTTAAATTAAAACCTATTTCATAAATATGAGATTCTAGGAATAGTTGCTCACGTGCAGAACCTAGTTGTTTGTGCACATTTATTTATTTACTTATTTTTAAATTTTATTTTATTTTTTCAGTGTTCCAAGATTCATTATTCATGTACCACACCCAATGCTCCATGGAATATGTGCCCTCCTCAATACCCACCACCAGGCTCATCCAACCCACCACTCCCCGCCCCTCCAAAACTCTCAGTTTGTTGCTTAGAGTCCACAGTCTCTCATGGTTCATCTCTCCCTCTGATTTGCCCCAATTCACCCTTCCTTTCCTGCTCCCAATCTCCTCCATGTTTTTCCTTATGCTCCACACAAAAGTGAAACCATATGATAATTGACTGTCTCTGCTTGATTTATTTCACTCAGCATAATCTCTTCCAGTCCCGTCCATGTTGATACAAAAGTTGGGTATTCATCCTTTCTGATGGAGGCATAATATTCCATTGTATATATGGACCATATCTTCTTTATCCACTCGTCTCTTGAAGGGCATCTTGGCTCTTTCCACAGTTGGGCGATTGTGGCCATTGCTGCTGTGAACATTGGGGTCCATGTGGCCCTTCTTTGTACTGCATCTGCATCTTTGGGGTAAATACCCAGTAGTGCAATTGCAGGGTCATAGGGTTGCTCTATTTTTAATTTCTTCAGGAGTCTCTTTTTGGGTTTTCCATATAAAGTATCATGTCATCTGCGAAGAGAGAGTTTGACTTCTTCTTTGTCAATTTGAATACCTTTTATTTCTTTTTGTTGTCTGATTGCTGTTGCTACGACTTCTAGACCTATGTTGAACAGGAGTGGTAAGTGTGGGCGTCCTTGTCGTGTTCCTGATCTCAAAAGGAAGGCTGTCAGCTTTTTCCCATTGAGAATGATATTTGCTGTGGGTTTTTTTCATAGGTAGATTTTATGACGTTGAGGAATGGTCCATCTATCCCTATACTTAGAAGAGTTTTAATCAGCAACGGATGCTGTATTTTGTCAAATGCTTTTTCTGCATCAATTGAGAGGACCATATGGTTCTTCTCTCTTCTCTTATTCATTTGTTCTATCACATTGATTGATTTGGGAATGCTGAACCACCCTTGCATCCCAGGGATAAATCCTACCTGGTCATGGTGGATAATCTTTTGAATGTGCTGTTGGATCCTATTAGCTAGGATCTTGTTGAGAATCTTGGCATCCATATGTATCAGGGATATTGGTCTGAAATTCTCCTTTCTGATGGGGTCTTTGCCTGGTTTGGGGGTCAGGGTAATGCTGGCTTCACCGAAGGAGTCTGGAAGTTTCCCTTCTGTTTCTATTTTTTGAAACAGTTTCAGGAGAATAGGTATTATTTCTTCTTTGAATGTTTGGTAGAATTCCCCAGGGAATCCATCAGGTCCTGGACTCTTGTTTTTTGGGAGGTTTTTGATCATTGCTTCAATCTCGTCACTAGATATTGGTCTATTCAGGTTGCCAATTTCTTTGTTTCAGTCTTGGAAGTTATAGGTTTCCAGGAATGCATCCATTTCTTCTAGATTGCTTAACATATTGGCATATAGCTGTTGATAATAATTTCTGATGCTTGTTTCTATTTCCTTGGTGTTGTGATCTTTCCCTTTTCATTCATAATTTTATTAATTTGGGTCCTCTCTCTTTTGGATTAGTTTGCCCCATGGTTTATCAGTCTTTTTGGGGGGGGTGTTTATCAATGTTATTGATTCTTTCAAAAAACCAACTTCTGGTTTCGTTGATGCATTCTACTGTTTCTCTAGTTTCTAACTCATTGATCTCTGCTCTAATCTTGATTATTTCCCTTCATGTGTGTGGGGTTGGCTTAATTTGTTGTTGATTTTCCAGCTCTTTAAGGTGTAAAGAGAGCTGGTGTTTTCAGAATTTTTCGGTTTTTTTGAGTAACGCTTAGATGGCTAAGTATTTCCCCCTTAGGACTGCCTTTGCTGTATCCCGTAAGTTTTGGACCTATGTGTCTTCATTCTCATTGGTTTCCATGAATTGTTTAAGTTCTTCTTTGATTTCCTGGTTGATCCAAACATTCTTGAGCAGGTTGGTCTTTAACCTCCAAGTGTTTGAATCCCTTCCAAACTTTTTCTTATGGTTGAGTTCCAGTTTCAAAGCACTGTGGTCTGAGAATATGCAGGGAATCATCTCAGTCTTTTGGTATCAGTTGAGTCCTGATTTGTGACCCAGTATGGGGTTTATTCTGGAGAAACTTCCATGTGTGCTTGAGAAGAATGAGTATTCTGTTGTTTTAGGGTGGAATGTTCTGTATATATCTATGAGGTCCAGTTGCTCCAATGTGTCATTCAAAGCTCTTGTTTATTGATTTTCTGCTTGGATGATCTGTCTGTTACTGAGAGTGGCATGTTGAGATCCCCTACAATTAATGTATTCATATCAATATGCCTCTTTATCTTGATTAACAGTTGGCTTAT
>CM052812.1:14236386-14264302 GCA_028533885.1 Nasua narica
ATTTAGGCCGTTCACGTTGGGAGTGATTATTGAAAGAGAAGTTTTTATTGATATCATGTTGCTTGTGAAGTCCTTGTTTCTATAGGTTGTCTCTGTAAGTTTCTGTTCTATGACATTCATGGGTTCTTTCTTCTTTTATAGAATCCCCCTTAATATTTCTTGTAGTGCCGGCCTGATGGTCACATAGTCTTTTAAACCTTGCCAGTCTTGGAAGTCTCTCCATCCATTTTTAATGTCAGCCTTGTTGCATAAAGTATTCTTGGCTGCATGTTCTTCTCTTTTAGTGCCCTGAATATGTCTTGCCAGCCTTTTTTGGCTTGCCAGGTTTGTGTGAACAAGTCTGATGATGTTATTCTGATGGGCCTTCCTCGGTATGTATGGAATCACTTTCCCCTAGCTGTGCTCAGGACCTCTTGTCTATAATTATAATTCATGAATCTCACAATCAAGTGTCTGGATGTCTTTCTAGACTGGTTGATCTTGGGGGGTGTCCTTTCTGCTGCTAGGACACGAACACTTGTTCCATTCCCCAGATTGGGGAAATTTTCATCCAGAATTTGTTCAGCTATATCCTCTAGTCTTCTGTCTTTCTCTATCCCCTCAGGGATTCCAATAATTTTGACATTGGAACATTTCATGGCGTCATTTATTTCCCTAATTCTGTTCTCGTGGTTTCTAAGCAGTTTGTTCCAGCCCTCCTCCTGATCTTTCTTCTCTATCACCTTGTCCTCTAGATCACTAATTCTATCTTCTGCCTCAGTTACCCTAGCTGTTAGAGTATTTAGATTAGATTGGATCTCATTGATAGCGTTTTTAACATCTGCCATAGTGGTTCTCAGTTCCACCCTTAGAGATTCTATATTGTCACTAATGTTTTTCTCCAACCTAGCCATTGCCTGGATAATTGTTACCCTGAATTCCCTTTCCGACATACTGTTTATGTCCATATCCAGTAGTTCTGAGGGAGAGGGCACAGTCTCTGGGTTTTTCCTCTCTTGGGTGTTCCTCCTCCTAGTCATTCTGATGAAAAATGGTTGAGGGGATATATAGCTGAATATATCACCCATGATCCAGGCAAGGTGCACCCTGGAACGTTTCAGAGCCATTGGAATTCACCACCAAAAAGAAAGAAAAAAGAAAAAATGGGAGAGAGAGAGAAAGAGAAAAAGAGAACTCCCAGCCAAAATGAACCCCAAAAGTAAGATTTATAAGGTATATAAACAAACACGAACAAACAAAAAGACCAACAAAAATAAATGACAAGGAAAAAAAATGACAAGAAAAAAAAAAGAACCCAGCTAAAACGAATCCCAAGAATAAGATTTATATAATACCAGAACAAAAACAAATACACAGAAACACTGACAGAAGAATAAGATGGGAGAGTAGTTATACATCCTTGATGTGGGCGAGGAAGGTAATTTCAGATCTTCCTGGGTGTATTAAGCCTCTAGTTGTAATGTTAAGTTGTTTAAAAAATTAAAAGAACAAGAATTGTGAGAATGAATTAAAAAAAAAAAAAAACTTGTATCTATGAAATATACAGGTTTTAGGGCAATACCGGGGGCTTAAGTTACTGTTTTCCCCCGATGTTGGGGTTTTACAGTTTTACGGGGACCCTGTGGTTATTGTCCTCTTGCTTTTGGCTTGTCTTCTCGGGGAGGGGCCTCCCACATTGTTTTCCAGTCAGTCTTGCTTGGGTTGAGTTGCCCTGCTGGCTATCATGGGGCTGGGTTCTGTGGAAACTGTTTTTTCAGGCTTTTGCTCTCTGGAGGTTTTTCTTCTTTGGGGGCTTTTTGCGGCTTTTCGGAGGGTCTGAGCAAAGATTCTGCACCCAGCCCCCACCTCAGAAAGAAGCCTCAGTATGCTCCCCTCTGGATGGTCCAGAACACACAGACCCTCCCCTCTGCAAACTCTGCTCACACCGCAGCCCCCAGCCACAGGTGGTGCGCAACACCAGCCACCTTCCCAGGGGTCACCCGAGGCCTCCGCTCATCTCTGCACCTCCGTGCCACTAAAATCGCAGGTGCTGCCATTGCCGAAACTGCTCTCTGATGTTCAGGCTCACGCTGGGTGTGCTTAGACCCCATGGGTCACGCAGGCACCACAGGGGGGATTCCGAATGGGATCATGCTGTGTTCTCTCAGGCGCAGGCTGGGAGCGCTCAGACCCCGAAGCAGGACACAGAGGGCTGAGGTCCTAGAGACTGCCTGCTAGGGCTTGCACTAGGTTAGAGCTGTCAGGAGGGCACCCAGCCAGAGCAGTGGTGCAATCAGTGGAAAGCTGCAGGCTCATGGACCATGGACTGGACCCCCACTGGTCTCTCTCTGATATGGGTGGTTGCCCATGATGGTGTCCTTCCTGGGAATGTGGGCTTAGGCCTGTGCCCATGACCACTCGATCCCACTAGTTGCCCCTTAAGATCTTTTGTTCTTTTTGAGTGTTTTTAACCAGACTCCAAGTTAATGCTGGTCCCCAATCACAGGGTACTTTTGCATTGGGATATTACTTTCCTTGGGTCGCTTCTGGTGGCTCCCTCCCCCTTCTGTTTATCCTCTGATATCAGTCCGAGTGTTCCCACTTTGCTTTACCTCCCCACTGCTGCCTTCTGCTCCCGTAGAGATCCAGAAGTGTATAATCTTACATCTCAGCCTGGTTTCATGGGTGTTCGGAGTGTTCTGGTGGGTATTTAGCTCACTTTAGGGGACCCATTGACACAGGGTCTCCTACTTCTCCACCATCTTCTCCGTGAAACTCTCTTTGTGCACATTTGGATAGGTATATAAACTGTTCTAAATTGTCTGGAATTCAACGCTTGACAACTCCTTGGGCTCTAATTCAGCCTTGTATACGTGAGATGTTTACCATTAATAGCGCTTACTTGCCAGTGAATGAACACAAAAACTATTTGTGTGCTTTCCTTAGAGAAAAAGGGAATAAAGTGATCTCTGTAACGTACTTCAGGAAAAGCACCATAATATTTTATTTCAACATTTGTTTAAACCATAATGTTTTATTTAAAATGTTGTAGTTTTGTAAATGTTTTATTTTCATGATACTCTTTCTGCTGCGCTACTTTCTTTGTTTTCATCAGTATTTCCACAGAGGATCCCATTGGATGCCTCTGGTATCCAAAGGACAAAAGTACCATCCCTTTCACCAGTCTGCTCAACCTGCACAATTCAGCTACGTTTCTATTTCTTTGTTGAATACACTTGAGACCCAGGGTTCTTTTTGTGCTGTACTTTCTTACAGGAGCCATAAAACAATCTAGTTTTTTTTTAAAGTTTATGTATTTAAGTAATCTCTCTGTCTGACATAGCACTTGAATTCCTCTAGATGGGTCAGTCCCTCTCTTTCTTCCCATGGTCCTTCACCATAGTCTAGCATGAGGTTCTTCATACAGTGTCTGTTTTCCAAGAGGGTGGAAATGGGGATGGCGAGGCCTCTTAAGGCTCAAGCTTGACTCTGTTGGTAAAAGCAGGTCACTCAGTGCGCCTAGATTCAAGAGGAAGGGAAATAGATTTTACCTGTTGGTGAGAAAAGTGGCAAAATCACATTGCCAAAGGGCATGTGGGCTGGGAGTCACCTGTGGAAATAATCCACCACGGTTCACCACCTTCACAGTTTGTTCTTCTCACCTCCAAGACTCTTACCCCCTTTCCACACTGGCTCGAAATCCAGGGTGTTGCCATCGAAATTAGTTCCAGGTACCAGTGAGGCTTCTTCGATGCATTTTCTGGTGCAGGTGGTCAGGAGGGGCTCCTTGATCCAGATCCGTGAAGTAAAAAGTTCTTGGCCCTCCTCACACCTATCGTACAGTGACGAGAGGAAAGGAGTAACTGCAGTAGACATTCCGGTTCCAGAAGGAGAAGCACACGGCAGTCACTGATCTGTATGGATCTGGCCTGATGCCCCTTGCCAGTTCCTCTTACTCTGAGGCATGGAGTGTTCCTTGTTGAGGGCCCATCTCTCTTCCTTGGAAGCACAGCTTGCCAGTAAATGTAATAGATCCTGTTAAAATCAGTAGACCTGTACCATGAAAGCCCCTGGAGCCATTCTTGACATCTACTTGGCTCTCAAAAACATTAAGGTGTGTAATATTACTTTCTCAATAGTGAAGGAACATTCAAAGCATGGGTGTTTCACTTTTTATACACAAGTAAAATATATCAAAGATGGAAAATTTACAGATTAATGATACCATATTTCTTGAAGTTTTTGCTTAGTATTTTAAAAATAATAACCTTTAATCTTTTAGAATAACCCTTTATTTTGCCCCTCCTGGTTTCTTAATTTGTGATTTGAAGCAGTTAAGATTTGATTGTCTCTACTATGTAGATTTGATCTGTGTGAATCCAGATGGCAAAAACCATGGTGGGGAGCTAAGATACTGCCTTTTTTTTTTTTTAACTGAATGTGTATATATATACTTTTTAATTTAAACTCAGTTAATTAACATATATTATTGGTTTCAGAGGTACAGGCCGGTGACTCATCAGTCATACATAATACCCTGTGCTCAGTACATCATATGCCCTCCTTAATGTCCATCACCCCATTACCCCAACCTCCCACCTCTTCCCCTCTAGCAATCCTCAGTTTGTTTCCTAAGTCTCTTATGATTTGTCTCCCTCTCTGGTTTTGTCTTGTTTCATTTTTTCCCTCTCTACCCCTATGATCCTCTGCCTTGTTTAAATTCCATGTATCAGTGAGATAATATGATAATTGTCTTTCTGTGATTGACTTATTTTGCTTAACATAATACCCTCTAGTTCCATTCATGTCGTTGCAAATGGCAAGATTTAATTTTTTGATGGCTACGTAATATTCCATCGTGTGTGTGTGTGTGTGTGTGTGTGTTTATATATACTGCATCTTCTTTATCCATTCATCTTTTTTTTTTTTTAAGATTTTATTTATTTATTTGACAGACAGGAGAGAGATCACAAGTAGACAGAAAGGCAGGCAGAGAGAGAGGGGGAAACAGGCTCCCTCTCCCCGCTGAGGGGAGAGCCCGATGCGGGGCTCGATCCCAGGACACCGAGATCATGACCTGAGCTGAAGGCAGAGGCTTTAACCCACTGAGCCACCCAGGCGCCCCTATCCATTCATCTTTTGATGGACATCTGGGCTTTTTCCATAGTTTGGCTATTGTGGACATTGCTGTTATAAACATTGGGGTGCAAGTGTCCCTTTGGATCACTTCATTTGTATCTTTGGGGTAAATACGCAGGAGTGCAATTGCTGGGTCATAGGGTAGCTCTATTTTCAACTTTTTGAGGAACTTCCATACTGTTTTCCGGAGTGGCTACACCAGCTTGCATTTCCACCAACAGTGTAGGAGGGTCCCCTTTTCTCTGTATCCTTGCCAGCATCTGTCATTTCCTCACTTAATTTTAGCCATTTGACTGGTATGAGGTGGTATCTCATTTTGGTTTTGATTTGTATTTCCCTAATGATGAGTGATGGTGAGTACTTTTTCATGTGTCTGTTGGCCATTTGGATGTCTTCTTTGGAGAAATGTTTGTTCATGTGTTCTGCCCATTTCTTGATTGGATTATTTGTTCTTTAGGTGTTGAATTTGATAAGTTCTTTATACATTTCGGATACTAGCCCTTTATCTGATAGGTCATTTGTGAATATCTTCTCCATTCTCTCAGTTGTCTTTGGTTTTCTTGACTCTTTCCTTTGTTGTGCAAAACCTTTTCATCTTGATGAAGTCCCAATTGTTCATTTTTGCCTTTGTTTCCCTTGCTTTTGGAGATGTGTCTACCAAGAAGTTGCTGCAGCTGAGGTCAAAGAGATTGCTGCCTGTGTTCTTCTCTAGGATTTAGATGGATTCCGATCTCATATTTAGGTCTTTCATCCATTTTGAGTCTATTTTTGTTCATGGTGTGAGGAAATGGTCCAGTTTCATTCTTCTGCATGTAGCTGTCCAATTTTCCCAACACCATTTATTGAAGAGACTGCCTTTTTTTCCATTGGATATTCTTTCCTGCTTTGTCGAAGATTAGTTGATCATAGATTTGAGGGTCCACATCTGGGTTTTTATTCTGTTCCATTGTTGTATGTGTCTGTTTTTGTGCCAGAACCATACTGTCTTGATGATTACAGCTTTATAAGAGAACCTGAAGTCCAGAATTGTGATGCCACCAGCTTTGGTTTTCTTTTTCAACATTCCTTTGGCTATTCAGGGTCTTTTCTGGTTCCACACAATTTTTAGGATTATTTGTTCCATTTCTTTGAAAAAAGTTGATGGTATTTGGATAGGGATTGCATTGACTATGTAGATTGCTCTAGGTAGCATAGGCATTTTAACAATATTTGTTTTTCTAATCCATGACCGTGGAATGTTTTTCCATTTCTTTCTATCTTCCTCAATTTCTCTCATGAGTGTTCTATAGTTTTCTGAGTACAGATCCTTTACCTCTTTGGTTAGATTTATTCTTAGGTATCTTATGGTTTTGGGTGTAATTATAAATGAGATTGATTCCTTGATTTTTCTTTCTTCTGTCTCGTTGGTGTATAAGAATGCAACTGATTTCAGTGTATTGATTTTTATATCCTGCCACTTCACTGGATTCTTGTATGAGTTCTAGCAATTTTGGGGTGGAGTCTTTTACATAAAGTATCATGTCTTTCTACATAAAGTATCATGTCATCTACAGAGAGTGAGAGTTTGACTACTTCTTTGCCAATTTGGATGCCTTTTGTTTCTTTTTGTTCACTGATTGCTGAGGCTAGGACTTCTAGCATGATGTTGAATAGCAGTGGTGATAGGGGACATCCCTGTCATGTTCTGACCCTAGGGGAGAAGCTCTGTTTTTCCCCATTGAGAATGATATTTGCTTTGGGTTTTTCATAGATTGCTTTTATGATGTTGAGGTATGTACCCTCTGTCCCTACACTGTGAAGAGTTTTCATCAAGAAAGGATGCTGTACTTTTTCAGATGCTTTTTCTGCATCTATTGAGAGGATCATTTGGTTCTTGTCCTTTTTTTTTATTAGGATAGTGTATCACATTGATTGATTTGCAGATGTTGAACCAACCTTGTGGCCCAGGAATAAATCCCACTTGGTCATGGTGAGTATTTTGGTGAGAATTTTTACATCCATGTTCATCAAGGATATTGGTCTGTAATTCTCCTTTTTGATGGGGCCTTTGTCTGGTTTTGGGATCAAGGTAATGCTGGCCTCATAAAATGAGTTTGGAAGTTTTCCTTCCATTTCTATTTTTTTTTTTTTTTTTGGAACAATTTCAGAAGAATAGGTATTAATTCTTCTTTAAATGTTTGGTAGAATTCTCCTGGGAAGCCATCTGGCCTTGGGCTCTTGTTTGTTGGGAGATTTTTGATGACTGCTTCAATCTCCTTACTGGTTATGGGTCTGTTCAGGTTTTCTATTTCTTCCTGGTTCAGTTTTGGTAGTTTATATGTCTCTAGGAATGCATCCATTTCTTCCAGATTGTCAAATTTGCTGATGTATAGTTGCTCATAATATGTTCTTATAATTGTATTTCTTTGGTGTTGGTTGTGATCGCTCCTCTTTCATTCATAATTTTATTTATTTGGGTCATGCCTCTTTTCTTTTTGATAAGTCTGGCCAGGGATTTATCAATCTTATTAATTCTTTCAAAGAACCAGCTCCTGGTTTCGTTGATCTGTTCTACTGTTCTTTTGGTTTCTATCTTACTGACTTCTACTCTAATCTTTATTAATTCTCTTCCTGCTGGGTTTAGGCTTTATTTGCTGCTCTTTTTCCAGTTCCTTTAGGTGTAAGGTTAGGTTGTGTATTTGAGCCCTTTCTCATTTCTTGAGAAAGGCTTGTATTGCTATATACTTCCCTCTTAGGACCACCTTTGTGGCATCCCAAAGATTTTGAACAGTTGTGTTTTCATTTTCATTTGTTCCTATGAATTTTTAAATTTTTCTTTAATTTCATGGTTAACCCATTCATTCTTTAGTAGAATGCTCTTTAGCCTCCATGTATTTGAGTTCTTTTCAAATTTCCTTTTGCGATTGAGTTTCAGTTTCAAAGCATTGTGGTCTGAAAATATGCAGGGAATGATACCAATCTTTTGGTATTGGTTGAGATCTGATTTGTGACCCAGGATGTGATCTGTTCTGGAGAATGTTCTGTGTGCATTCAAGAAGAATGTGTCTTCTGTTGCTTTGGGATGGAATGTTCTGAATATATTTGTGATGTCCATCTGGTCCAGTGTGTCCAGTGTGTCATTCAAAGCCCTTTATTTCCTTGCTGATATTCTGCTTAGATGATACGTCCATTGCAGTGTGTGTGGGGGTGTTAAAGTTCCCTGATATTATTGTATGATTGTTAATGTGTTTCTTTGATTTGTTTTTAATTGGCTTATATTTTTGGCTGCTCCCATGTTAGGGGCATTAATACTTATAACTGTTAGATCTTCTTGTTGGGTAGACCCTTAATTATGATATAGTGTCCTTTCTCAACACTTATTACAGTCTTGGGTTTAAAATCTAATTTGTTTGATATAAGGATTGCCACCCCAGCTTTCTTTTGATGTCCATTAGCATGATAAATGGTTTTCCACTCCCTCACTTTCAGTCTGGAGGTGTCTTTGATGTCTTCCAGACAGCATATTTATGTGTCTTGGTTTTTTATCCAATCTGATACCCTGTGTCTTTTGGGGCACTGAACCCACTTACATTCAGAGTAACTATTGAGAGATATGAATTTAGTGGCATTTGTATTGCCTATAGGGGACTGTTTCTGTATATTGTCTCTGTTCCTTTCTGTGTTACTTTTGGGCTCCCTCTTTGCTTAGAGCATCCATTTTAATATTTCTTGTAGGGCTGGTTTGGTGATCACAAAATCTTTTAGTCTTTGTTTGTCCTGGAAGCTTTTTATCACTCCTTCCATTTTGAATAACATGTTTCTTAAATATATTGAATATAATTATATTCAACACATCAGATGTTTTATATTGAGTAGATGCTTATTTAAAAAGTTGGCTTCTTTTTCTTTAAAGTTTTTATTTCAATGCCAGTTAGTTAATATACAGTATAATATGAGTTTCAGGTGAATATAGTGATTCAGTACTTCCATACAATACCCTGTGCTCATCACAAGTACAGTTCTTAATCCTTAATCCACCTACTTAACCCATTCCCCCACAGCAATCAGACAACAAAAACAAATAAAAGGCATCCAAATTATTAAGGAAGAAGTAAAACTTCCACTATTTGTAGGTGACATGATATTCTGTATAGAAAACCTGAAAGACTCCACTAGAAAATTGGTAGAACAGATACATGAAATGAGTGAAGCTACAGGATACAATAGCAATGTGCAGAAAACTTGCAATTCTATTACTAGTAATGAAGCAGCAGAAAGAGAAATTAAGGAATCAATCCTATTTACGGTTGCCCCCAAAACAATAAGGTATCTAGGAATAAAACTAGCCAAAGAGGTGAACGACCTGTATTCTGAAAACCATAAAACCCTGATGGAAAAAAAAAAAATTTGAAGATGACCTAAAGAAATGTGAAGACATTCCATGCTCATGGATTGAAAGAACAAATATTGTGAAATGTCTATGCTACCCAAAGCAATCTACACATTTAATGCAATCCCTATCAAAATGCCAACCACATTTTTTATAGCGCTAGAACAAACAATCCTAAAATTTGTATGGAACCACAAAAGACCCCGAATACCCAAAGCGACCTTGAAAAAGAAAAGCCAAGCTGGAGGCATCACAATTCTAGATTTCAAGTTATATTACAAAGGCATAGTGATCCAAACAGTATGATACTGGCACAAAAATAGACACATAGAATCAAAAGAGCAGAAAAGAACCCAGAAATGAACCCACATGTATATGGTCAATTAATCTTCAACAAAGCAGGAAAGAATATCCAATGGAAAAAACCAGTCTCCTGTCAAATGGTGTTGGGAGATTTGGACAGCCACATATAGAAGATAAGCCCAGCTAGCCCCTCCAAGAGAGCAATTCACCTGAGCCCAGGTGCCAGGCATCTGACTGGAGCCATCTTGGATTGTTAAAGCCTCTGCTGACTCCCAGCTGAGTGCAGTCACCCGGATCATGTCACCTGACACCATGAGAAACAAGGACGGCTCAGCAGAGCCAAGCCCGCCTCATAGAATTACAAGAAATAACAGACCACTGTTTGAAGCCACTATGCTTTGGGGCAGTTTTTATGTAGCAGTAGAGAGCAAACTTTGCCTGAGGTTGCGTGTGAACTTTATCTTGCGCATGTTAATAACTGTTGTTTTTCTTAGCAAAACTGTACATCGTTCATAGGGTGAAATTATGTCATTGATATTGGATGCCATAGGAGCCCAGGCGAACACGTTTGGCAGCCAGTGCTTGAGTGTGGAGAATGTGGCTTCTCGGATATCCCAGTATTTCGGAAGATGTTGGCTGATGTTGAACAGTGTATTGGTATACAATACACTGTATTATATAGTGTATAGAAATTGTATAGTATACACTGTATAGAAACACATATACATGTATTAGAAATAGTATACACTGTATAGAAATAGTCTTTTCTATATACAATACTGTACAGAAAGGACTGCTGCACTGATCTGTGTGTCTGTATAGAAAGGCTTGTGCTAGGCAGTATAGTGATGGCTTATATAGTTCTTATAAATAACCTCATTTGACAGGGCTTTATAGATAAGGAGACTCAGGCTGGGAACATATAATCAACTCCCCGAGGTCGTAGAGCCAGTAGGTCATGGAGGCCAGAAGGATCCCTGGTTTGCCCGACTCCAGAGCAGCACCGTCCCCATCCTGCTCCTGCGTCCCATCTTAGGAACGCATCTGTCGGGGCGCCTGGCCGACTCAGCTGGAAGAGCGTGTGACTCTTGATCTTGGGGTCATACTTTTGAGACCCACATTGGGTATAGAGATTACTTAAATAAAAATAAAACTTAAAAAAAAAGGGTAATATATGTTGATTAGGAACTTAATTTAGAGAATGTGTTTAATTTACCAAAATGAGGCATTGATTTGTATCTGTAAGCCCAGACAGAGATGTGGGAAAGGATAGTGCGTCAGTAGTCAGAAATCCAAGGTTTTTGGTCGCGACTGTGATACCTCTAACAGTGGACCCCAGTTTCCCCCACTGAAACGGGGCTGGATTAGATGAGAGTTTCTTGGTGGGACAGGAGGCCCACCGATGTCAGAATGCCCTGGAGCAATGTTCTAAACAAGCAGATTCCTAGGATCCAGTAAGATTTTCAGATGACTTTCTGCTTTTTAGGTTATGTTTAAGAAGTCCTAGCCTAGGGGATCTCTGAAGTCGATCCCTTTGAACTCTTAAAAAATGATGCTGTCTGTATTTGAGCTCTTTTAGCTGAGTAGCGTAACTGTGCTCCTTAAAACAGTACCTTTTTTTTTTTTAAAGATTTTATTTAGGGTCGCCTGGGTGGCTCAGTCAGTTAAGCATCCACCTTCAGCTCGGGTCATGATCTCAGGGCCCTGGGATTGAGTCCTGAATCGGGCTCCCTGCTCAGGGGGCAGTTTGCTTCTCCCTTCCTTCTGCCCCTCTCCCTGCTCATGCTCTCTTTCTCTCTCAAATAAATAAAATCTCTAAAAAAATATTTTATTCGAGAGAGAGCAAGCATGCCTGAGCAGGGGAGAAGGGGCAGAAGGGGAGGGGTACAGGGGGAAGACAGAGGGAGAGGGAGAAGCAGGCTTCTTGCTGAGCAGGGAGCCTGATGTGGGGCTCCATCCCAGGACCCTGGGATCAAGTGAGCCACCCAGGCGCTCCCAGAACTTTTTTTTACGACATGAACCTCTCCTAGGGTTAAAATGTAATATTTTCTAGGACGCTTCTGGTAGTCCGTGATCCTCTGATATCACAATATACTGTACAGACTCAGAACTTGGTTTTACTGCAACAGAGAATTTAATTTCCTGCTCCCTCTGCTCTCCGCTCACCACTGGATCATTCTCAGCAGCGTACAGATCTGATATGCCCACCCATCATAAGACATCCCCTCTTCTGATCTCCTGTGTTCCTGCAGCCATTGCCCTCTGCTCTTCTCCCCTTTGCAGTGAAGGCCCTCGGGGCGAGAGTAGGCAGGGCTCCCTGTCATCTTAGCATCTGGAACTCGCCCACCAGGCTGCTGCCCCATGGCTCCTACTGGGGCTAACTTCCGGGTGCTAGATTTGGTGGCTAGCCTCAGCCGTCACCCTGAGTCCTTTCCTAGTGCTGGACCCAGTTGTCCACTTCCTTCACCGGCTCCCAGGACCCCACACTCTGGGGTTCCAACGACCTCTGGGCCATTTCTTCTTACCTGTGGCATCACTTCTAACTTTCAGGGAATCACAAGCCCCTTTCATCTCTGCAGACTCACTTTAAAAAAGTGTGTGTTTATATGGATGAAATTTTTCAATCTGAGTTTTCATCCTTTTTAATTACGGTGACTTCTAGGAAGCTTTGATTTCTTTAAGAGTCAAAGTTTATGCACCGAATAGTGTTTATAATTTTTGACAATTTATGTATTTCATCATTTATTCTCCAAAGTGATCAAATGATAATAACATTTACGACTGTTTTATAGTAGATTATTAGATCATCCTGAAAATAAGGTCTTATTGCCATGATGTAATGCTGAAGCCTGAAATTTAAGGGGTCCAGAGACCCATTTTGAATCTCTTGAAAAGCCTGACAAAGTGGTCATTACATTCAGTAATACAATTAGTCTTTTTTAAAAAATATTTTATTTATTTATTTGACAGAGAGAGAGATCACAAGTAGGGAGAGAGGCAGGCAGAGAGAGAGGGGGAAGCAGGCTCCCTGCTGAACAGAGAGCCCGATGCGGGCCTCGATCCCAGGACCCTGGGATCATGACCGAACCGAAGGCAGAGGCTTTAACCCACTGAGCCACCCAGGAGCCCCTACAATTAGTCTTAATATTAAATCTACTAAAAATTGCTCTAAATCCTGAATAGAGATTGTGGTGAAATATCCTATATTTCTGTAGAATTCTTCCTGCATTCTCTCTTTTAGCACCATATTTAACCTTTTATTTTTTTAAGATTTTTATTCTTTATTTGACAGAAGGGGAGAGAGAGAGGGAGGGAGCACAAGCAGGGAGAGTGACAGGCAGAGGGAGAGGGAGAAGCAGACTTCTCATTGAGCAGGGAGCCTGATGCGGGACTCGTTCCCAGGACCCTGGGATCATGACCTGAGCTGAAGACAGACGCTTGACTGAATGAGCCACCCAGGTGCCCCATTTTTAACCTTTGAAATATATTTAATTGGAAGTTGTTACTTTTAAGATTTTGTACCTAAGCCTGCTACCCACAAATGTTTTCATCTCTTTGTGTCCTTATTCAATCTTTGTCTGTAGATGTATTCCTCTATAGTTGTGTCATGTACAATTTGGTTCAGTTTTTAGAAATCGCAACATTATTTTGTGAGTAATTTTATTAAATGTTTCAGCTCGAATTTTTAATGACTACATCTGTCTGGTGTTTACTGAATAGTTCATATGTAGCTGGGCTTTTTTGTGGTTTCCAGAGTTCTTCAGTTATGAATAAATGCTATTATACAGAATCTTTATAAATGCAGTTTTGTTTTTACTTTTAAATTATTGCCTGCTGACAAGTCTATACAAGGAGTATGATTATACAATCAAAACCCAACCTAGCCTTGCTGTCTTTCAGGTATTAGGATTTTTCTTTAGTTTTTGCCAGTTTGGTTAAAAATAGTTTCATTATTTGAAGTTGCATTTCTTAATCATAAGCAAGGTAAACCTTTCCCCTGTGGATTTAATAGTGCTGTTACCTATTATTTGAATTGTCTGTTCCATATTTCTTGTCTGTTTTATCTGTTGGGACTTATCACCCTTGCATAAACTCACAGCCCTTTTTGATCAGTCATGCTGACTATACATTTGTATAGTACTTTCCCTTTTATGCTGATTTTGATTTTTCAGCGTGGAGAAAATTTTGCAGTCCTTTAGGACATTGCTTTTTTGGCCATTCTGGTGAATGATATTTTCTTTTTCTTTCTTTTTTAAAATTGCGTGATTGCTGGGGCTCCTGGTTGGCTCAGTCAGTAGAGCATGCAACTCTTGAGCTCAGGGTTATAGGTTCAAGCCCCACAATGGGTGTAGAGATTACTTAAGAATAAAATCTTTTAAAAAATTGTATAATTGCTTTTGTTTGCTACTATACTTATAAACAAATGTGTAAATGTAGGCATTTTACATTTGTGGCAGATAGTTTATAAAGGATTTTTTAGTGTGTCATTTAAAAAAATTTTTTAAAGATTTATTTATTTTAGAGGGAGAGAGTATGTGTGTAAGTGGGGGAGGGGTGGGCAGAGGATGGGGGTAAGAGAATCCTTAAGCACACTCCTGGCAGGGCTTGATCTCTCGCCCCTGAGACCGTGACCTGAGCCGAAATCGAATCATGTGCTTAATCGACTGAGCCACCCAGGTGCCCCTTGAATGTGTCATTTAAATGTCCCCATTGATGATATTTTTATCTGTTCCATTTCTCTTTTTTTCCAGACACCCAACAGGGGGATCCTTCATTCGTCCCAACAAAGTAAATTTTGGAGTGGACTTTCTCACTGCAGTTAAGAATCGCTATGTGTTAGAAGATGGACCAGAGGAAGAGGGAAAAGAGCAAATTGTTATAATTGGAAATAAACCTGTGGAAACTATTGGTTTTGACTCTATTATAAAACAGCAAAGGTATGTAGGCTTGATAGTGGCAGAACCGACTTTGACAGTTTCATCTGTTCGCTGATTGAAGTTCAGCGAACTATACGTTGATACTCAAAACTTTGCCTCCCAACTGGTTTGTCCTTTCTGCACAAACAGCAAATTGAAATCAGAGGAATCTGAGGACTGAGTCTTCGGGGAAATTAAAATTCGTAATTTAGTGTAGGGTTGTTGGGCTTTTGTGGATCGGAATTAAAACATTAGTTTACCCATCATTAATATTTATACCAGCCATCTTGTCTAATAAGTAAGATTGCCATTTTGGTCCTTTTCTATTTTATGGTGACATTTCTAGCTGGGTGGTAAGTCAGAAATGAAAACAGAGGTCTAAGTTGCTACCTGCCATGTGGCATGCTGGGCCCATCTAGAACCGAATTAGTTTCCATCTCTGGACGCACACCCTTTCTTCCCTGGGGTGATTGTGAAATTGCAGAATCCTGGGTCCCATCCTAGACCTGGATCAGAATACTATGGGCTCTTGCTTTTAAGAAATACCCCAAGGTATTATGAAACTCTCTGTACATTGTGGTTCTGTGGAGAGAGGCCTTCTGCCCACTCCGATGCATGGTCTGACTCACAGTGAGTAGAAGCTGATGTTTCACAAAGACACAACTGCCCAAGAACCTTCCAGGTGACCTTCAGTGCTGTTTTTGTTTGACCCTGACCCGGACGAGGTGGCCTAGTGGTGCCCCCTGGTGGCCACAGTGGAGAGTACATTTGTGGCCACTTGGGAGTCTCACTTTTCTAAAAGTCTCTCAAATCAAACCGTGGTTTTGTTCAAAGGCCACTTATTTGCTATCTTATTTTGCCATTACTGTGAAAATTTAACATGACACCAGATGTAAAGTGCATATGGAGACCATGTTGAAGAATAAACTCATTTCTGGATACCTCTGCTTTTTAGCATAGGTGACCAGCATTAACAACAACAACAAAAAACTCAGAGGAACCATCCAAATACCTTTAGACATAGAATGGATAAATAAATTATGCTGTATTCATTCCATGGCAGTGAACATGAGCAGCAGCCACTGCTTGGTGCAACGGTATGCATGAAATCTCATTAATACAGCATCTAGCCGAAGTAGTCACACCAGGCACTGCACCTTGAATGGTTCTGTCTCTATGAAGGTCAACACCAGGCACAGCCGATCGATAGTGTTAGAAGTCAGGATAGACGGTTTTGAGCACAGGAAGCGCAAAGAGGACTTCCTGAGTTCCGGGGTTGTGTTTCTTGATCTGGGTGGTGGTGACCTGTGCATATTTATTTAAATATCACTGAGCTGTGTACTGATGTGTAGGTAGGCTAATCCATACACTCTTCCTATATGGGATTTTTTTCAATAAATATGTGAAGGAGGAAAACTCAAATAAATCAAGATTTTTTTTAAAAAAGCAACCACTTGACCATGAATTACAAAGCAGCTTACACTCATTGTTGAGGATTTAGAAAATAGAAATTGAACGAAAGGAAGTCGTGACTCATGCTATCACCGAGAGATAACTGTCATGGATATTTTTTTGCTTTTTATCCTGCTGGATTACTTGGATTTAAAGAACTGTGTGCTTTATAGGGTTGGAGTTCTTTGCTTCATCTTCCCATTTAAAATGCAACTATTGAAAAAAAGTGCAAATATTGAAATATCTTTTACCCCAAAAGAAGCACATTTTTTTCTTACTGGTTAATCTGAATACCATGGCTTCTGTGACAATT
Source organism: Nasua narica (assembly GCA_028533885.1). NCBI lineage: Eukaryota > Metazoa > Chordata > Mammalia > Carnivora > Procyonidae > Nasua > Nasua narica. The sequence continues at coordinate 14,252,858 of CM052812.1, forward strand.
GCAAACAGATTTTCCTCCCCTAGCTTATGAATGACTGTATGAATTCTTCTGGTGCATGACCCAACTACTGGAGCATTATGGTGCTCCATAATTAGCTAGCATCTCCCCCTGGAAGTGGCCCTGTGTTGGAGTCCGGCTGGGTTCAGACATTAGCTAAGCCACCTTCTAGCTCTGACACTTTCTAAGTTCTAAGCCTGAGCCTCCTCATTTACAAAACAATAACTAAGCTGTTGGACCTGCTGTGGGTCACAGGGGAGAGTGGGGTGACCAGGGGTCACCAGTGTTAAGGAGGGAAAGAATCCTCCACTTGAAGCCATCGTGTTACCTCCTTAAAAATATCCAGCTGACCAGCTCTGAGTTTGTACTACTAAGACTTATGGAAATAGAATTAAAAAGAAACCCAATAAAAACCAGTATGTATGACTTCTCTGGAGATGGCTTTGGCTCTGAGTGAGGTCTTTGCTGAGATCCAGGCTCCCCAGCTCTGTAGCTAGGTTTCCCTGGGCCCTGCAGCCAATTCAGCAGGCACAGTGGAATATTTTAAATTTAATTTAATTTAATTTTTTTAAAAGGTTTTATTTATTTATTTGACAGAGAGCGAGAGATCACAAGTAGGCAGAGAGACAGGAAGAGAGAGAGGGGGAAGCAGGCTCCCTGCTGAGCAGAGAGCCCCATGCGGGGCTCGATCCCAGGACCTGAGCTGAAGGCAGAGGCTTTAACCCACTGAGCCACCCAGGTGCCCCTGGATATTTTTAATTTTAGAGGGAAACAGTGGCCTCTGTGGCACATGAAAGAAACTATTAGTTTGAGGTTGTTCAGTTCCATGATAATCCTCTAAGCCCTTTTATTGGCGTCCCATCCCCGCAAAGCTGGGGTTTTGGTGTTCCTGTGATAAAAAGCAAGTATCTCCTGAAAATCATCATGAAAAAAGAAATGAAGGTAGTGATGTCTAATCTGATTCCCGGGTTTGGAAAGTTGTGCTGGGCCCTGCTGACAGTAAGTTTGAAGGACGCAAATAATTATTAAGTTGTTTACTCTTAACTACTTACTAAATGCAAACTGCGGTGTGTTTTGTTTTGTTCTGTTTAACTTACGGGCACACCGGAAAAACGATTGAAACACAAAGGGCGCTGTGAACTTGAGCCAGTTTGGGAACCTCTGCCCTAGACCTTTGTTGCTGCCTTTCTCCCAGTTTCTCATGACTGTAATAGTGTGTGCCTGGCATTTCGATCGGAGTATTTCCCCCAAAGGTGGTCAGTTTTTTCCGTTTGTTTTTATAAATACTTACAAAATAACTTACTATATGTCAGGCAGTGTTCTGAAGTTTCACAAATACTAAATGATAGCATTTCAAAAAATCGTAAAGAGCACAACACAGAATTTACCATCTTAACCATTTTTAAGTGTATAGTTTGGTGGCGCTAAGTACATTCACAGCGTTGTGCAGCTGTCCTCACTGCCCACCTCTAGAACCTTCCCAAAATGAAACAGCACTTAAACAGCAGTCCCCAGCCCGTGGCAGCCGGCATGCTACCTTCCATCTCTGCGAAGTTGACTCCTCTAAGGACCTCACATAAGTGGAATCCTACAGTATTGTCCTTTTGTGATTGGCTTCTTTCCCTTGTCATAATGTCTTCAAGTTTACCCATGTTATAGCGTATGTCAGAATTTCCTTCCTTTTTAAGGCTGGGTAATATTCCATTGAATGGACATACCACACTTGGTTCATTCATTCATCAATCAATGGACGTCTGTAGCCCCCTTTGGCTACAGTGGCAATGCTACTGTGAATGTGTGTGTAAACCACAACATTTTAAAGCTGTGGAATCTGAAGCGCAGAGATTCTAACTCCCCTCAGGCCAAAGGAAGTGGTGGAATTGGGATTTGAACCCAAGGGATAAGGCTCTAGATTCCTTGTTCTATATACTATACAGGCTCTTTCAATGATCAGAAAATGCAGATCCTCTACACTTACAACGTGGCTTCTAGTAAAGCTGAAGATATGCATGCTTTCCAGGATCTCACTCTAGAGACTTTTCACATGTGAATGCAGGAAGCATACGATAGTGTTTACTTCAGCCCTGCTGGGAATAATATAAATGTCAGCAGAGGAGTAAATGATTATGGTCTCTAAGATGTGGAAACAAATGCTCTGGAGCACATGGGTTGACATAGCTAAATCTCACTGCTGAACAACACACCGTTGGGGGGAAAGTACTTGGAGGAGGATATATACACTAGGATACCATTTATATGCCATTTCATTATAGATGAAATGCTAGGATCGTTTAGGAATATGGATATGTGTAGTCACACTATTCAGTGCTTCAGCTTAAACAAACACTGAGCATGGGTGAGCAGAGGAGGAAGGAACATGCTGGAATGGGACACAAAGGACTTCAGTTAAATTTGTAGTGTGTGTAACACTTTCTTTTTCTTCTCTTTTAGTAAAGCTTTATTTCTGAAACTGGCTGGTGGTTACTGGTATTGGTTATTTTTGGTAACTTCTTACAGGAAATGCTTTTTAACTTTTTAAAGGGCCAGTGGACGTGTCCATGTTTATCTATATGTGTGAATTCTATGTTTTTCATGCAGTCAGCTGAGCAAGTTGCAAGAAATTTCTCTGAGGAACTGTGCTGTGAATTGTGCTGGTGACAAAGGAGCGATTGCCAAAGCATGTCCTAGTATCCTTTTCACTGTGAACCTGACTTTGGACTTGACGCTCATGCCGGACACAGCCAGGAACCCTCCCAGTGTCCATTCTGCCCAACTTTCTTCCTCAGGGCCTCTCCATCTCCCCTGGACCAGTTGCTGCCCTGGGAGATTATTTACCTTCCCGGATCCCTCTGCCTTCAGGTGAGGCAGCGGGACTCCCCCCAGCCAAGGAAATGTCTGGATGGGGCTCCTCACACAGGCTGGACTTGGCTAGTGTCTGCCTTCTGCCCCAAGCCGTTAGCTGCTTCTGAGTGCAGATGGAGTGCCCAGGACCTGGCAGCCATCTTGTGTGCAGACCATCCAGTGTGGACAGGGAGAGAGAGGAGGAGCCAGAGTCCTCAGCTGCACCCCAGGGCCCCTACACCAGCCCTCCTGGACCGCCTTCCTGTTTCATGCAGCTGCGCGTGGTTTGTCACCGTCCCTCAAAACTGGCCCTTCCGAAGTTTGTAATCCTTTTCTCTACCTTCTCTTAGAAGAGCTTTTGGTTGTGTTTGCCCTACATTGCTTTCGTGCCCACAACTAAAAATACAGGAGGTAAGTTTAAAAGAAAAATCCCCCTGGCAAATGAAAGAGACTTTCTCGAACTTTCAAAGGTTTCCTCACAATTCTTTTTTTTTTTTTTTTTAAGATTTTATTTATTCCTTTGTCAGAGAGAGAGCACAAGCAGGGGAGCGGCAGGCTGAGGTAGAGGAAAAAGCAGTCTCCCTGCCAAGCAGAGAGCCTGATGTGGGACTCGATTCCAGGACCCTGGGATCACAACCCGAGCCGAAGGCAGTTGATTGAGCCACTCAGGCACCCAGTTTTCTTGTACTTCTTTAAGCCTGCTTCATCTCTGTGTAATAATTTATGCTAAAGATAGTTTATAATCCATGTTCTCTGGGGAAGAGACGGCACAGGAGCAGTAGTCTTTAGCCAGCTGTTTCTAGCTGTCCCTGTAGTGCGTGCTTTGTGACCCCCTCAGTCGGGACCCTGTCACCTCACCTATGAGCAGCCCCTCCGCGGGCTCCAGCAAGCCGAACTGGCGCGGTCCCTTCCCCCATGGTTAGGGGAAGCATTGTGGATGGAGTCGTGGGTCAGGAGCAGAATGCCATGGGCAGTGTCTGGAACATTCCATGATCTGCCTGGACGGCTACTAATTGATTTCAGAAGATTGGGAATCGGGTGATTCAAGACTTACTTTCAACATGTCAGAGATAAGGCCAGTAGGTGGGTTTGGGAATGTCCACTGTTTGCTTGCTCAGAATTGTCAGCAGGGTCCTGGGGAGTCAGCCTCTTACTTGCTGATGCTGTTCCTTCCTGGGGAGAATGTCCCCTGAGTCTTGAATAAATGTGGTTTCATGAGATGTTCAAGGGATGGCTGATATTTGCAGGTACAGTGATGAATGTCTTCCAGTTGCTGATTGAATTCTTGCCTGCAGTGAAAGTATTGTCTGTATCTAATCCAGTTGTCCCATTGGGGTGGCACTTTTTGAGGTCACTCTCTCTGCTGGGATGTCAGACCGCAGGAGCGCTGAGGCCCTGAGCTTGCTGGGCCTGGGAACCTCCTCCGGAGAGGGGATGAGTTCCTTCCTGCTTCGCCAGTTGGCTCTGTGCCAGGGAGAGTCTGGGCTTGCGAGCAGGAACCGAGTACCGCCAGCAGCTCCTTGGCCTGTGCGTGCGTGTGTGCGGGGCACTGCGTGACAACTGCCAGCTTGTTTAGAGCCGATTTCAGAGTGTAGGCGGTCTCTGTGCTCTGGATCACTAGCAGGTGTGTTTATAATCCTACCCTATGGGATGGGGAGTATGAGTGAGTGAAGGATTACTGGACCCCTGCCCTTGCTGACCAGCCCCGTGATCTAGAGTTAGCAATGTCATGGAAATGAAAGGTGGCTGGAGCTTGACCGTGAGGCATGAAAGCACCCCGCTCAGCAGTGGCAGGCGGGTCCAGACCCCCAGAAGCTCCCATTTCAGTCGGAGACTAGCCAAGACTTTGTAGTGGCCTACAAGGCCCTTTGTGGTGAGGCCCCTGCAGCCTTCGTGCCCTCCTTTCCAGCACCTCCCATCCCCTTTATCCAAACCTGTTCTAACCTCAGGGCCTTTGCTTGTCTCGTTCTCTCTGCCTGGATGTTCTTCTCCCCGATGGCGTTTCTTCATTGCATGTGGTTCTCTGCTCAGATGGCACTTTCACTGAGAAGATGGTCTTCCACGACCAGCATATATAATGTACCCACACACCCCTTTCCTGCATCTGTGGCTGCTACTCTGAGCCTGGGTCTGTGCGTGGCATACTGCAGAGGCACGTGCTTATCGCCATCTCCCCGACTGTGACTGTTGAGTTCTCTGCTCTGCTCCCAGCCACCCCACCGTCGTGAGACAGAAGAATGAGAGGTCCCCCAGCACAGCAGAGTCGTGTGTAAGATCCACTTTCAGCAAGTCTGGTCCTGCCCTGGGCCTCTCTTCCATCTCTCCGCCCAGGGGTTCAGAGCTGTACTCCCTCTTGATGGCACTGCACTTCCCTGAGATGTTCAGCTCGGGCGCCTTTTTCTCTCTGTCCCGCTGGGTTCTCCTTCTTTGAATTCCCCAATCAGTCTCAGCACTTTAGAACCCTCGTCCGCGCCAAGCCCCGCGGTCTGTTCTAAAGGTGCCTCTGGGGACTTGGGGGTTCCCGTGGGGCAGAGCAGAGTGAGGCCCCACAGGAGAATGACACGTGGCCATGAGGCAGCCGCCGGAGGGATTGCCCGGCACGAGGCATAAAGCAAACTCACCATCATTATTCCTTTTTTCGCTCTTATTGTTGGTTATTGCTAGAATGGCTTATCAATGGTTAGGCCATTCGGTTCTTATTTACCTGATTGTAGAGGTTTGTCTCAAGTTCGCAGCCAATGATGGTGAACGTTTTCACTTCTCGACAAAGAGTTGGGTGACTTAAAAAGGTAGAAGTAGCATGTGCTTGTGAAAACATTTCAAGCAGAATGCAGGGTGTAAGGTGGGAAGTTAAAGATCCATGCTCCAGAATTCAGAGGTGACGACTGTTCTGTCTTGTGTGACTCTTTCCATCTTACTTTTCCTTAATGGGTGCTTTGAGATATCAGAAAAGTAGATTTGTCAAGAAACCTGTTGTCCTCGTGGGATGAAGTCCTAGATATTGCTGATCAGCTCAAACATCTGGAAGTTCTTAATCTCAGGTATGAGCTCTGGGGTGTCCATTTGTCACCTGACATGAAAACCCCTGACCTGTCCTCATTCCCTCATGGCACCTCTGTAGGAGAGAGTGGGACATGGCTCAGTGGAATTTAAGCTTAATTTCTTCTTTTTCTTTTTTTTTAAACTAGACCTTTTTTTTTTTTTTTTTTTTGAGTACCCGCGAGTTGGGGGAAGGGAAGAGGAAGGGGGAATCTTAAGCAGGCTCCGTCCATGCCCAGCGTGGAGTGCAACTCGGGACTCAATCCCATGACCCTGAGATGATAATCCGAGCCGAAATCAAGTCGGACACTTTTTAATTTTTTTTTTTATGTTCCATTAGCCAACATATCATCGTCAGTTTTTGATGTAGTGTGTGTGCAACGATTCATTAGTTGCATCTAACACCTAGTGCTCATCACAACACATGCACATTTAACTGGACCACCCAGGCGTCCCTTTACTTATTTATTTTTAAGCTCTCCCCCCATGTGGGACTCGGACTCATGACCTCAGGATATGAAGAGTCTCATACTTTATTGACTGAGCTAGCTAGGCGCCCCTTTTTTGGGGGGCCGGGGTCTTTGGGTTGGCCTGTCGAGCTGGGAGATCTTGGTGTCTCTTGTGAGCCTACCCAGGAAGGATGGGCCTTCTGAGGGAGTCGATATTTAACCGGGGAGTAGGAGAGGTGCTGTGAAGAATGCTTGTTCATTCTGAAGCTTCTGGCACTTTTGATTGCTGTAGGAATGAGCAATTTCGTTGGAATGCTGTCTCCTTCAGTTCTGATAAGGATCGTCCACCGAGCTGCTGTTTTTCACTAATGGCACCATTGTCTGGGCCTCTTCAAATGTGTGGTTAGTTTCAGTCTTAGAAACCGATGCCTGAGGGCTCAGCCAGGCGGGAAGTATGAAAGTACTCAAGCCAGCTTGGCATGGGAGGTGCCTCGTACCTGGCTCAGGCAGGTTCAGTGAAAGCAGAGCGTCGGGCCTGAATCAGTGGTGCTCCAGAAAGGGTGGAGGGTGCCCTCTGACCCCTGGCGCCTCCTCTTCTGGAAACAGGGGCTCATTTCATGGTCCCTTCTTTCACAATGACTCAGGATCGAGCACTTTCTGAGATTAGGATCACAAGAGGGCATCGAGAAGGCAGTGAATGATTTTATCCATCCTGATAGCAAGGGAGTGGTTCCGAGACCCTGGAGGAGCAGGACTGTAGTCCCCGGGAAGCCTATCATCACTAGGGCGCTGGATTTTGGGGCGTCCAGAGCCTGCCTTGTGAAGCTGGGAGCTGGCCTTACGAACGCCTGAGTCCTATGCTCTGGCCAGCTGCCTGGGCCCTCGGAGAACATCTGTACGTGTCAGCTACCAAAAAGCCGTGTATCACAAATTTTAAAAATGAGGTAGCCTGGATTCCCTTGGTTTTTAATTAATTTCACTTTAAGATCGAAACAAACCAAATGCCTCCTGTTAAATCCCAAACTGTTACTTTCGGGGACTTTCACTCAGGCCTCCTGGGGAGCAGGCAATCAACACAGTGTAACTTCTTTTTCTACACAGTGAGAATAAACTCAGCTTCCCCTCGGGTTCACCAGCTCGAACCGGATTGTTTCCTGCACTGAAGGTTTTAGTCCTTAACCGAACAGGAATAACATGGGCGGAGGTAATCATATTTCTCTGGCTTATTACCCAGATATAATAAGATATTCAAAATTCTTGGCTTCATAGGGAACGGAAGCACAATAGTGGCTTAGTCTTAATCATCCCATTATCCAAATAATAGGATTCTTTAAACTGCCTCACAGAAAGGAGTTACAGAATCATTGCAGTGAAGTAGAATTTTATATTCTGGGATTGGGATTTTCTCTCTCGGCTCCTTCTGGATTGTTCTGGTGTCTTTCTGGACCGTGGCACTCCATAGCAGGGTAGAGTTAGCGTATGCCAAACTGAAAGAGCCCTCGAGTTAGCTGTTGATGGAGCTTCCCCGCAAGTGCCCCGAGGCAGAGCTGCCGCGAGATTCTCGCATCCTCTTCTTGTTTAAAGTTTGGCTCCTGGAATGCACTGTTCATCGTGTACAACTGGGTTCAAAAGTGGACTTGTGGGTCCTTTGCCTGGTAGCATTTGGAACTTCTATCTGGCACTGCTATTTTCTGTCCGAGGTGAACTGACCTCATGTGCCCAGAATATACCGTTTTCCCAGATAAGTACCTTCCCAGCAAGTCCTTGTCTGTGAAATGCCACCCAGGCGCCTCCCGTAGAGACCAGTCGTCTTTGCTGGTGCGCATGCGTCCTAGCACTCCTTCCTTGGACATGGGATTAGAGTTAGGCTGAGAACAGGCAGGGCACGTAGAAATTCAGGTGCTAGAAATGGTGGTGAAGTTCAAGTGCGAAAACGTAGAACTAGTTTGGGAAACACCGTCTGATGAGTGTATTCTTCACACCCGAGTCGGCATTAACTGAACAGTGGTATTTAACATAAAGTTCCTTCCTTCACTGGAGCCAACTGTGTCCTATAATGAGCGTGTGCAGTGCACGCCTGCACATCTGCTTTGCAGGTGCCTCGTACAGTTCAAGACCTCCCCGGATGATGTGTTCACAGCTACCAGGGCACCGACTGTATACGCTCCCGTGTCATGGAAACAGTTTGTCGCCTGCCCACCAGCGCTCCCGGCCAGAGTTCATGATGAAACGTCCAAAGGATATTTTTTATTTTATTTTATTTTATTTTATTTTATTTTATTTTATTTTATTTTATTTTATATTTTATTTTATTTATTTTATTATTTTATTTTATTTTATTTATTTTATTATTTATTTTATTTTTTAATTTTTTTTAATTTTATTTCTAAAACGGTAATGGAGCTGAGTTAAAGTGGAGGTTATAGTAATTAACACATGGGAAGAAACATACGAGAGAGGCTGCTTCAGCCTGAACTCAGTTTCTCTCTTAGGTGCTCCAGTGTGCCGCTGGGTGGCCGGTCCTTGAGGAGCTGTACCTTGAGTCTAACGATCTTCTCATTTCAGAAAGGTAACAAGGGTTTACTTCTGTGCATGTTTCGCCATCTAGTCTAAATTAGTGAACGGTCTCAATGATACCTCACACTGATTTTTTTAAAGGATTTGCCAATGAGAATTAGAAACATGCTTATTCACAAAGTAGGATGACAACTGATCATTGGTTCTAATTGAGAAAAAGCCCATCAGAGTGAGAGGCTTGAGTTAAATATATTTGAAGACAAGAATTTTATTAGTTTCACAGAAATATATTTAACTTCTGTTTCTAAATGCAGGTTTTGTAGGAACTGCTTTAGAAGGATCAAATAATGCATTTTAATTATTTTTTTTCAAATAATGCATTTTTAGGTAGCATTATCTGCATAAGGTTGATGTACCAGAGTATATGTAAAAACCTGTTCTCTAAGTTAAGTATGTTGTCCTTCTCTTTCATTGATTATCATTAAATTATTATTAAAGCTAAATATGGCCAGATTTACAACAAATTCTCATTGAATGGATTCAAGTTAATGAGATTTTACTGTACGGAACTATTTATTATACAGGCAACTGTAGGTATTTTTATTTTTATTATTTATTTTTCCACCTGTTTCTACTTTTTATTTTTATTTTATTATTTTTCAAATTTAACTTTATTTTTTCAGTGTTCCAAGATTCATTGTTCATGCACCACACTTTGTTTTTAAATATTTTATTTATTAGGGAGGGAGGGAGAGCGAGTGAGTGGGGGAGGAACAGAGGGAGAGGGACAAGAAGACTCTGTGTTGAGCATGGGGCCCCATTCGGGGCTCGATCTCACAACCCTGAGATCATGACCTGAGCCAAAACCAAGAGCCAGACACTCAACTGACTGAGCCACCCAGGAGACCCTGTGGGTGTTTTCAAAGGACACTTTTTATTTCGAGATAACTTGAGATTCCCATGCAGTTACCAGAAAGACTACCCGGAGATCCCCTGTACCCATGAGCCAGATCCCCCCCGCCCCCGCCCCCAACATCTTGCAGAGCCGCGGTGCCATATCACAGCCAGGGGCCTGACATTGGTCCAGTCCAGGCAGGGAATGTTTCCATCCCTGCTAGGGGCCCCGAGTTTCCCTTGTGTGGCGCCATCTGCCTGCCTCCCGCCCCTCCCTCTCCTTTACACTAAAGGCAGGTACCTTAAGGCCATATTTTTGAGAACAATTAAGAGATGAAATTCATGTTGACACACTTTTATTTTCCATACAGGCCGGCTGATGTCCTACAGACAGTCAAGTTATTAGACCTTTCCTCTAATCAATTAATTGATGAAAATCAGCTGTTTCTAATAGCCTATCTACCCAGGTAATTTGCTCCTACAATGCTGGTTGCAGTAGTGCTTAGGAATTGTTTAGTGTATGGATCACATGCTGTCTTTGCTTTCTCAGTGGAAATGTGATGGTGATGGTGACGGAATTCACAAACTGAGGAATTCCCGTTGGGACATTTTTATTTGCATTTGTGTGGAGAATGTCCCTGTGAACCACATACCCTGTAGTCTACATCTGCTCTAGGTAACTGAAGAATGAATCATTTGGCCCTAGTGCTGATGCCCAGAGTCTTCATTCATTACCCTTTGGGAAGTTAGACCATGTCTCTTTCGTCTCTGAGACCCATGAGCACGTAGCACAGCCATGGGCACCGGGAACGGGTAGGCGACTGTAGAATCCTCAGAACACATTCTAGAGTCCACTCCATATGCCCCCCAACTGCGCTGTGTGGTTTCTAAGCGTTTCGTGTGGCACGAGAACCTAGGGTGTGGGGGAAAAATCACAGATGCAGTCTGGTTGATAGCCTGTAGCATTTTCTACTGTGCTTTGTAATCAAATTTAACATTTTAAATTTCAGATTAGAACAACTCATCCTTTCTGACATTGGAATTTCTTCTATACATTTTCCAGATGTTGGAATTGGTATGTAAGATCATTAGCTCCCCTCCCCTGCCCAGGACCTCATACTTGAGCCCTTTCTTTCACTTCTCCTGTGTAACTTCGTTCTCCTTTTTTTTCCTAGGGCACAAAACATCTATGTTTCCTTCCTTGCAGTACCTCGTCGTAAATGACAATCAGATATCACAAGTAAGGGCTTCTGCAGAATGTACACAACCGCTACTGCATGAGCCCTCGTTTCCACTCTCACGAGGAGTTCGTCTGTTCCATTACAAAATATTTATTTCATTTAAAAAATATTCTTTTTTTTTTTTTAAAGATTTTATTTATTTATTTATTAGGAAAGTGAGAGTGAGAGAGAGCAGGTCAGAGTGAGAAGCGGACTCCCCATGGAGCTGGGAGCCCGATGTGGGAGATGTGGGACTCGATCCCGGGACTCCGGGATCATGACCTGAGCTGAAGGCAGTCGCTCAACCAACTGCGCCACCCAGGGGCCCTAAAAAATATTCTTTATAAAGTTAATTTTACCTACAGTATCGTTACCAGGCAGTGTTCTGTTAGTTTCAGGTGTGCAGTATCGTGACTCAGCAGTTCCATACATTACTCAGGGCTCATCAAAATAAATGTACCCCTAATCCCCTCCCTCTCCTCCCCCCC